>CM075023.1:2727217-2810449 GCA_037576675.1 Pangasius sanitwongsei
AGTGATTAGGACACCTGATTCTGATCATTTGGATGGGTGACCGAATACTTTTGGTAATATAGTGTATATATATATATGTGTGTGTGTGTGTGTGTATATATATATATATATGTGTGTGTGTGTGTGTGTGTATATATATATATATATATATACATATATGCACCTGAAAGAACCTTCTGAACTACTAGAAACAAAGCAAAACATGACAAAATAAGTAACAGCATGCTAGCAAATCCATGTGATCAGAACAACACGTTGCATAATTGACCACATAAAGAAAACGTAAATGGGAAACTCCTCAGAACTTCTTGCTTACTTTTCACCCACACTAGGTAATCAGGCAAAGAAAGTGTATTACACACCTAACAAGTTTTGTCACTGCACACAGTCAATGGCCAAAACCCTCAAAATCTGAGAGGTCGAGGGAATCAGTGCAATCATGTGATCACAAATAAAGATGGAACTGAACATACTCCATCTTGCCATTTCTGTGGTCCCACTTTTCACATAAAGTTTGTTCATATCTTTACAATTTTTGCTTTTTTCTCCTAGCCTGGGCATTAGCTGTTGCATGTGTCAGTCATCCAATCGTATCGCTGATCATCTCGTCTGTGTATATTTATTTTACGTAAAAAAATGAGACATGCTTGAAAGGCTTCTGATCATTCTCGAGTGAAATCAGAGCCTCTCACACCACTGCATCATTTCCTAACCCATAAATTAAATTTATAATTTAAAAGGTTGCCCAAAATAGCAACAGAAGGCAACTACAAACATCTACTTATCCTTATTGGTTTGATGTTGATTGCCCACGTAATTTGTACTTCCTCTCATTTACAGATGCTTAGATACCACAGAGCAAATATTTTACTGGCTTAAAAAACACAGACTGCACCTTTAACAATAAAAAATAAACACAGACTGCACCTTTAAGACACTTCAGCAATAAATCTCTATTTTTTTGACCCGTTAACGCTCTGGATTACAGGCAGCTGATATGAAGATAGGCAGTTTTAGGGATTTTCGTAATGTTTAAAGATATTTATAGCTCTGTCACTGTTCAGCACCATCCTCTGGCTGGCAGCTGGGGGTGATTTAGTGAAGAGCAATGCTGAGAGGGAGGCGTCACAGCAGGCCGTTTTCCCAGGCACTTAGCTTCACAAACAGCTCTACTAAAGCAGGAACTCACTAAAAACATCTTACTTTAGAGTTATGACAAGGCTACCTTGCCTGTACATGCAGTTCAGCAAGAGGCAGCACAGATAATGAGGAAATGACCTGGACTAAAATGAATAAGCTCTTTATAATGAACTAAAGGAACTCTATATAGTGCATAATAGGGATGTAACCAAATATGAAAACTTGAGCAGATTATGTGTTCTAAACAGATGATTAATATATGATTGCTATACTACAGGGTTTACTACAATAAAGTGTATATACTTTATGTATATACAGTGGATAGAAAATTAATACACACCTTAAAACTATTTTCACATTACTTGGCCTATAAACTGGACTTAAAATAGAATAAATCTATTATTACAAGTAAACATTATGTAAAACATTAAAACATTCTAACATTATTTAAAAATAAACAACTACAATATCTTGGGTGGTAAGTATACACCCCCTTTATTATAACTTCGCAAAACAACTCCGTGACAAAGTTGTATAAAGGTAGACATCAGGTGAGGGATATAAAAAAGATTCCCAAGGCTTTGGACAATACCATGGTGCAGTGTTAAGTCCATCATTAAGAAGTGGAAAGTATGGACACTACCCAAAATCTGGCATCCATCAAAACTAGAACACCAGGAAAGAAGACAATTGGTCAGAGAGGCCACCAGGAACCAAATGGCAACTTTAAAAAAGTCCTACAGGATAACAGAGGTAAGCATGTGCATCACATAACATTGTCAAAGATATGGCATCCCATGTGGGAGGGTGGTAAGAGGAAAGGCACTTCTCAAAAAGGTTCATCTGGGGTGAAGTTTGCAACAAAAAAAAAAAGCCTGAAGGATCCTGCAACAAAATGGTAAAAGGTTTTGTGGTCAGATGAAACCAAAGTAGAACTTTTTAGCATGAATGACAACACAGCCCATCACCAAAACAACACCATCCCAACTGTGAAGCATGGTGGTGGAAGCATAATGCTGTGAAGATGTTTCTCATCTGCATGGACTGGGGAACGTGTAAAGATTGAAGAAACAATGGATGGAGCCATGTACAGACAGATTCTGGGGAAAAACCTGATGAAATCATATTCCTAGATTAAAGGAATTAAAGACCCCATGGATACCGTGGCTTGCTAGGAACAAGGTGGATGTTCTGGAGTGCCCTAGTCAAAATCCTGAATCCTGAAAATTTCTGTTCTGTCAATTAAATGCTCTTTTTATGCAAATTAAAATGAATTCATTGCATTGCATGTATTATGCTGTGGATCGGGGAAAAGAAGTGCCATTTAAATCCATGAAGTATACAGAAGCTGACACAACAAAATGTACAAAATTGGAAAGGATGTATATTCATTTTCTATACACTGTATACAGTACAGTATTTTTATAGTAAAAGAAAGGGTTTCTTGAGAACCCGCAAAACTTCAGCATTTCTAGTAAAGAGGAAGGAAATGCATCAGGTCCTGAGCACATGAGCAATTGTTTTTTTTTTTATTTTTCTTCCCCAGAAGCGTTTCTTTTAGTCTGATTGCCTTGTTTATCTAGGCTAGACTGACTGCATGAGTTTTTTTTTTTGTCTAGACCATATTTTCAGTTCAACCATATGAGTTGACATCCTGCATAGCTAGCATGCAATTGTGGTCCGTGTGCAACACACAAATAACGAATAGCAACTACGACACTTCTATCTTGTAGAGTCACACTCTGTTAAATGTAAAGGCACAGGAAATGTGTTTTTAGAAGTATGTGATGAAAGCATCCAAGCAGCAGTGAGTGCGCCACTGACAAGAACAAACAGTAAGTCCACCCTAAAACATGGCTAAGATCTTTTTAAAATTTTAATAATGCATATCATAGGGAGTCATGGTCAGTTATTGAACTTTAAGTGTATCATTAGTGGATATCCTGCTGTAAATTCAGTCTTAATGCTATATATTTTCTCACAATGAATAGTGTTTAACAGTAAAACACCATAAGTAGCTTACTTAAAATGTAAATTTTTAAAACGCAAATCCATTAATAGTCTATCTAAAGGAAATGCTGCTCACATCCTGCCTCTTCTACTTCAATGTGTTGACCTATATACTGCTCTGAATAGCCTGTGTTGACTAAAAGTAGTTCTGGTACCTTTATTTTTTGTGGAAAACTCCTAGCAGAGCAGAGAAGCCTGCTTAAAATCCAGTCTGAAAAAAGTTACTTACAAAGGGCTTTTGACCATTTACAAGTGGCAAGAAATTCTCAACTCTTTTGTACACTTACCGGTAATTTTCTTAGTATACAAGTGCTTCTAATAAAGTGGGTGTGAGTGAGTGTTATTGCAGCATTGACAATGTGATCTGAGTAACTTCCATAATAAAATGAAACTACAAGCCAGTTGCATGGCGATTCTATATTCAGCTGAATAAAAGCAGCCAGAAGAGGTTTGTGTCAAAAGAATAGTAGTGTGACTCCGTCATAAAGAAAATTACAGTAATAGTTAATAATTGCACTTTTGTTATTTTTTAAATATATATATTTTTACAGCACTGTTTTTAAATGTGCTATATAAATAAATTTGATGAAATGAAATGAAATCTGACTGAATCCATATTGAAACGCTAAGGTCTGATAAAACCATTGACCATAACACCCTTTCATTTTTCAGCAGGCAGCAGGTTTCACTGTTCATAGTTTGGGAGAGAGTTACGGGTAAGACCTCAATGATCTTTCTCAGTAATAAATTATTTGATTGCACCAAGATGCTAAAATGTATCTACAGAAAATTTAACTTTGTAAAAAATTTGAATTAAGTAAATTGTACTTTATCACTGAACTTTGATCAAATTTCATTTTTTTTTTTACATTAGAACTGCAAAGAAATGGAAAATGAGTATGAAGTTAGTAAGTGATGCTTACATTTCTTTTGAGATTGTGAATTATAAAAACCCAAAAGCAAAGCCCAGCTTTGGACATTAAATTGCCTGCTGGAGTGTTGCCTTTGCAAAGACAGAGCTGAAAGCTACTTTGTGTAAAGTATATTTGCATACATATTTGCTTTACGTGACCTACAGTCCCAACCAGAGGTGGAAAATACTTGAGTAATTGTTCTTTGTTACAATGTTTAAGTATTATTTGGGGTATTTATACTATAGTGTTATAGGTTATAGACCTACGTTTTACAAATCTTGAAATCCTACCTTACATAATGTTCCAGTATGCTCGAGTAAGCAAAGACTAAAGATAAAATAAGGCATCACCTTGTCCTTCATAGAAGGTATGAACTCTGTCTAATTTGAAAAAGGCTAAAGGTAAATATTGGTTATTTATTGGATATTTTACTTATGATTAATTAATTATTTAGCAAACAATGTAGTGTTAGTCATGCATCTGACCAGCTAAATTACAGAGACTGAATCATGTTTGCAGTCAGAAGAGCATAGTTGCTTATAACAGATTTAGATATGTAATAAAAAAAAAATTGTTTTCCCATGAAAATATGACATTATTAAATTCACCAGTTAAAAACATATATCCTTTTTAATATTTGTATAAATTCTTAGCTGAACACTTTCTTTTTTAACTGAGAACGTTTTATACACGATCATTTTCACTTAAGTATAATTTCTCAGTACATTTTCCACACCTGGTCCCAGGATAAGGTTAGAAGACTGTTAATGTAAATTATGAAAGCTACAGACAATTCTTCCTTTGTAATTCTTATTTTGCTTATTAATTTTTGCCTGTTCTATAAGCTTTTCTTTTTAATAGCTTTTCTTTGTATTATTTCCTGTACCCTAAAAAAGAACATTCTTATAACCTTTAATGACATACAGACGACATCCTGCGTTAGCTGGAGTGATGTTTTTCAACATATACTAATAAATCTGTTTTTCACTTCATTTTCTGATGTAGGCTATTTTGCCGGATGGTTTCGTTACTTCCTGTTCTCCATCTGGGTTTTGGAAGTTGTACTGATTTGGATTCTAACATACCTGGAAATTAACTTGATCAGGAAAATCAGAAATGTGTGTCGCATCTCTAGATGCCGCTGTCACAAACTTCATTTCCCAGAATCCACAGACTTTAATGACCTACAAACTCTGCCACCATGACATGTTCTAATGAAAGTCTCGTTCCTAGCATTGCTCTAGTGATGATTCCAATCTTTATGTTTATTGGCTTCCTTCTCTTGTTTGACCATTGTTTGTTTCTTTGTTTCTTTGATTATTATTCTGTCGGTCTGTTGTTTCATTGCCAAACTCCTGATTACATTATTGAATTGTCCCTTTTGTTTTGTCTGCTGATGGTCTCTTAATAAAGCCCTGCATTTGCATCCGAACCTGTGCACAATTTCTGACAGTTTCAAAACAACAGCCTGATGGTTATTCTGAAAACATAATGACTATGAATAAGGTAATGCAATGAGAGTTAAAAAGTAGGCAGTGTGCTATCGCAGGACTGTCGTAGAGCAAGAGGAGATTTCGCTCTGCTCTGCTCTATTTGGGACTCGGATACTCTTGTGCTACTTTAATCTCACCATGCTGTCCACCAATAGAGAAAGAAATTTTGAGCTTTGGTTCGCCTCAGGGTTTCTTCCTAATGTTCTTAAGGTATTGGAATTTCTGTAAAGATGCTTTGAGAGCACTGTTGTAAAAAAAACACTATGTAAATAAGGTTTAGCCTTATAATCAGGGCAAAATAAAATAAGACAATCACTGGTGCAACAATGCAAAAAAAAAACCTGCTGATCTCTTGGGATTTTCACAAACAATCATCTCTAGAGTTACAGAATAGTGCAAAAACCACAGCATGGCGGTTCTGTAGGTGGAAACTGAAGGTTGAAGGCTATGTAGTAAGCAGAAAAGCATCTCACAACATGACCACTCAGTTCTTTCTGGTCAACAAAGAACAGGGATCTAAGACTACAATGGGCACAGATTCACCCAAACTCGACAGTTGAAGATTGGAAAAAGATCAGACGACATTTTATTCTCTCATTGTTTTTTTTTTTAATAAAATGGATCATTTTGGTTCAGTGTCATATTCAAAATGAAATGAGGGTGTAACCTGGAACAAGACATTCATCCTTGCCCTGACACACTAGGGTCACAAATCTGTCTCAAATCTTACTGGGAGAAAAATGTCTCAAATTTTACTGATAGAATCCAAAAGCTGCTCAGAGGATACAAAAGAGACTGCAGACAATTATAAAGGGAAAAGAGCGAGCAAAGAGATAATACAGGTTAATTATGTCACATTCAGAAAGATTAAAAAAAATTTTATCTGATAGCATTTTGCTTTGTTTTTCACTATTAACACACACCAATTATCCATTAATGTTATTCATGATAAAGTCTTTTAAACATAACACACAAATTGTCTTGTTGCTATAAATTAGGGGTAAGCAAACTTATGCACTCGACTGTACCATTCATGTTTTGTAATGATAGCACGACGCTAAGCCTTTGAAACCTGACTTAAACAATTAAGTCATCATTAGACTCACACAAAGATGCAGCAAACAATATTTCAGCTGGAATAGTTTAGGATTTGACAACAGTAGTGAAAAGAAGCTGGTGATATTTGCTATATGAGAAACAGTGTGATCTTTCATCCACATGTCACAACATAACACATAATGAGGTGCTTCATTACTGAAGCAACCTGGAGTTTCCCCGAATCACAGTGGACACTGAAAAGTGTCTTTAAAACGGTCCTTAATTACTATCAAAGAACATGCAAAGGTCACTGTATACATCTCACTATGTTCTTATATTAAACCGTTATCAGCAAACTGCACCCTGAACACCTCCTGTAGCCTCAGTAAGATGAATTGCTTATTGTAAAGCTTATATTTTTCAGTTCAGTTTTATTTGTGTAGCACGTTTTAACAACAGACATTGTCACAAAGCAGCCTTATAGAAATCCAGATGCAGATTTAGATCAGTAATGAGCAAGCCAATGGAGAAACTGGTGAGGAAAGCTTTCCTGAGATGACACAAGAAAGAAACCTTGAGAGGAACCAGATTCAAAGAGGAACCCATCCCCTTCTGGGTGACACCAAATTACAAATCATTCTAGTATATACAGTAGGTATAGAAGAGGAAAGGAAAACAGTAGTAATTGTGTTGCAGGCCACGTTCATAGTCAGTCATTTCATGCCTCCAATGCTGCCAGATCTTTAAGTAGAAATGTCAGTAGTGTGAATAACTTTTAAAAAATTACATATAAGCAAAAGATGATTTAAACATGAAAAATAAAAAAGACTTATATAATGATATATGAATGAGAAGGTTTTTTTTTATATGAATTAGAAGATTTAAATTTTATTTTTAAGAACTTTAACAAACATCTAATAGGAGTCTAGTATACTGACAATCTATTGCTGGAGGAATAGTCCTAACTGTAATAATCACATTAATCACTGCAAATTTGGCTTCCAAATATGGCTTCTGCTGTCATTATTTATCAGTTTAAGAAAATGGCACTTGTTTCAGCACATCCTAGTATTTTGCATTTTATTTATTTTCTAATGTGTATTGTGTGCATGGGATTTTTTATTGTCTATTGTATAAATTTTTATGGTATCTACATGGGAGTATCCACAGCAGGAGAGATCCGGTAGGTCAGGAGGGCGTGAGCTTATGAGAGATTATAACACATGATGTCAATGTAATTCAAAATTTCCTTAGCAGGAAATGTACTGTGGTGATCACTTGGGTGTAGCATAGGCTACAAACAGCAATATTTATAGGCTAACGAATAGCCTAACGAAACAGCAATATTTGCTAAGAACAAAGTAAGCACACACACATCATGGAGTCTGTCCATAACAGGTTTCCAAAACACACCATCACACTGTTTACTTTGACACAGGCGTTGATTTCTCCAGGACAATGCATCCTGTGGTTAATGCCAAGGCCGAATCAACACACTGATGTCTATTTGGCACTAAATTAGACTTCATAGGGTTGCACTTTATACTGTGATGACTGCTATAGAGGTTTCACTTTCTCTTAGTTCATCATCTCACCTGGCAGTGTGTATGAAATTGTTTATGTAAAAATTGTGAAACCTACCACTTTAAATTGTTTAGTTAAAAAAAAAAAATTACATTTATTGTATTCCTATGTTCATCCTAAGGGTGTGCAAACTTTTGCACGCAACTGTACATGCAGGAGTGAGAGCAAATTTTTCATTAGGCTAATATCCAGCCAGAGATCACATGTTAATGCATGATATAAATGAAGCCATATGTGTTCCTGAGTGGTTTCTGTTTTTCTTATCACATCTGGAAAATGAAGCTTTCATGAGAAATCCTTGCAGAATTGCCTTGCAAAACAAAATAAATATCCATCATGCAGGCTAATAATCGTCATCTGCTTTCTGTTTTTCACAATTTTCCTTCATCTGTATTAGGAAACACTTCGTTTTCGTCTCATCTGTGAAAGCAGTGACAAGCCTCTTATCTTTGAGGAGTACAGACCGTTAGCAAGATCCATTATAATAAATCATGTAAGCAAAAAAAAAAAAAAAAACCTTCACATACTTCAGCAAACACATCAGTCGTCAGGAGATTAGACCTGTTTTCTGTTAACAAAAGGAAAAAAGGCTAAACACACAGAGTGGAGGCAGCTATGTGTCCACTGTGGGCACACACACATTCCAGAGGCTTGACGAGATGCTCAAGAATAAGCTCAAGAATAAGAGCACTGATCAGTGAAAACATGGAGATATCACGTTAGCATCAATTTTCTGATTACTGGTATACAGGAAATTATTCAGGGTTATCTTTGACCAAAGAAAATTGCTATGGGAAACTAGCTCAGTGCTTAAGTTTGTGCTAGACTGTGTGTTCCAATACCTTAAGTTTTGCTTTTTAAACACCAGTTCCATCAAAGCTAATTCCTACCAGCTACCAACCTGGAAAAGTGAAGCTAGCATAGCAATCTGGATTAGTTTTCCACTTGCAATGCAAGTGACTAAGCACTGACCAATGTTTTTTCAAACATTGTCCATGAAAGTGGATAAACACACACGGCACATAGATATTAAGACTGAAATTGGCAAAATTCTGATATCTGTGGCTATTTAAGAGTATAATATACATCAGACAGTTTGAGAGTGGAGCATCCAAGGCTAAAAATGGAGCACTACTTCTTGGCTTTCACTCAATCACTTAATGTGACCAAGAACCACACACCGTACAGGAGCATGCTGTTTGACTGACTAACTATTAAAGATGCATTAGTGTGAACATTTTTTCCAGAATCCAGTGCCTATATATTGTTCTAAGAAGTTCAAATGTTCATTTCCCCCATTCAAAATCAGTCCAGTCAAATTACAGCCTTCAAGATTCCAAAGTTTGTGTCCAGCTAAAGGCCAAAGCATACGTCTTGCGGAGACGACGTTCAGCTGCCTTCTACAAACAATACAACATAATTGTGGATGCTGTGGATGCGAAGGCTTTGCTCGTTGTGTCGTGTACGATGCAGCTGGGAGGACTTCAGGGACGAACATGTGACACGACCAAGCCGGTGACTGGTTGTTACAAACTAGGCATGCCCAAAACTTCTTCCTGCTGTCGTGAAATTTAAATACAGTACTGGAGCACTTGTAAGTGATACGAAATATGAAACTACAGAGACTATGAGCTTGTATGCTCATGAAGGTGGTTGAAAGTGCTCAGCCCGTGCAAATGTGATCTCCGTGTTAAGTATGGTGAGGTCATTAACATATGAAGGATATCCATGAGCTGTGGATAGAGTTTCTGAGGCTGAGAATAGATGAAGATTTACACGTTCTTCCTCTGAGACTTGTGCTGCTGCTCTTGCAATGGTATGTAGAGAAGCTAAACATGCTTGGAGGAGAGCATTAACCTCTCTACTGTTTATAGATGAGCTGACAGTGAATACCAAGCATTACTCTTCCCTCCCAGAGAGCAGAGAAAGTTATGCTTTTTTTTGACCCATGGATCTCTGAAGCACCAT
Organism: Pangasius sanitwongsei; assembly: GCA_037576675.1. Taxonomy (NCBI): domain Eukaryota; kingdom Metazoa; phylum Chordata; class Actinopteri; order Siluriformes; family Pangasiidae; genus Pangasius; species Pangasius sanitwongsei. The sequence continues at coordinate 2,737,365 of CM075023.1, forward strand.
CAGCTGTGAGGACCTTAACAGCTGCCCTATATTTAAATATGCTCGGCTTAGATTCAGTCTCTACTATAAATCATTTTCAGCTTCTATCAAATGAAAAAAATGTGTAAATCCTTCCAAATATATCTCTTCTTGTATCAGCATGATTTCTATCATTTCACAAGTTAACGTGAATAAGATCAATAAGAGAATGCAGAGTATCCATAAAATTCATTGCATTCATTTATTTTTCAACATTTATAAAATATTATTCAAGCAGTATAACAAATATTAAAGCATCAAGACACACCTTACTGATATTAGTAGTGTTATTACAAAAAACTCAATGTTATTTTAACTCCATTTATCCCAAAGCACTCATGAATTCTCAAATCTGATTGCTCAGATAGTGCTGATTAGTTTTCTATAACAGCAGCTCTGAGAATAGTTCTGGGTGCACGGCAAGTCTCAGCTTCACATTAATGTGCTCGTTCTAATATGTTATCATTTTCTGTAGTAATAACAGGTTAACACAGATTAAAAAATATGTAACTGTTGATAATGTGAAGCTTTCTATAAGGAGACATTTACTTAACATTTATGGAATGAGTCTCCAGTGTCAGCGTTTTGTAACAGTAAAGCTGTAACTTGAATTTTTTCAATACAAGAAACGTTTTAATACTTACTTAAGTCGCTGTAAACAAATACACAGTTTAATACTGAACACGAATAGAGTTAATATGATGAGCTGGTATTAGTGCAATCATGATTCTGATCATATTAATAAACACGGCTCAAGATGCACTCATGTCTTGAGCTGGAATGGCCATTTAGCTGTCTACTATGCATGCACGGTCCTTCAATAATCTATTTTGAATGATAAACAAACCATATAGACATGTGCAACAACTACAAATAAACGTTCCGTTAAAAGTTGGAATTAATGTAATGCATCATAATGCTTAGTTGTTATGTACATAGTTTATTTTAGATATTTATCACTGTCACTTCTGTACTCTGGATGAATTCTTGCTAGCTCCTCTACACAGAAGTGGATTTTTGAGAAAGAATTATTCATTTCAATTTAGATTCAACGGCCTCAGAGTTTGCCTTCATGAACCACTGCGATGCTTATTCAGATATCAGTGAAGACATCTTTAAGAAAAAAATCTTGATGAATGTGTTTCTACAGTTACTGAGAATCCTCTCATTGCCAGAGTTGCCAAATGTTTCAGCTCTTGATAAGAGCTACAGTTAATCAATTCAGCATCCTGGCTCAAATATAACATGATATATCCAAGTGATGATACTTAGCACATGAACAGAATTGCTAGTTTAGCCTACTTGTTTTCACATTTAATTATCCGACACTAAAAATATGGCCGCTTCTTTACTCTTCTACTTATCACATGGATATGGATATGGATATGGACAGACCCAGTGTGGGAAAGTGAGCAAAAATATGCCCAAAACCAGTCTAAGCAAATATTTTCTCATGGTACTTTATGAATGCATGTTTTGGCCATGTATCAAAGTGGATTCAGCTTTATATGGTTACTGTACATGAATAACGAATATGACATAATACATCATGGTGTATAAAGTATTAGTGTTAAAGGCTGTGTTTCATTACAGAATTTGAATCCATTCAAAGGCTTTGGTGTTTCATCCACTGACTTTAAAGCCACGCTGCTACTGTTCTGTGGTGTGGACAGGAGTCATTAGCCCTTCAGCATTCCCATCTTGGAAGAGAGCACGATTACGGTGCCTCCAAATCACCAGAAAAAGTCGGCTCATGAAGAAAATGCAGGCCAGCGCCAAGAGAACAGCTGCAAAGAACAGATAAAATGAGATAAAATAAGTGCGCTCTAAAACTGAGAAACAGTCGACATGTTCTGAACATGTTCCTCCATCTCCTCTGATCTACCTAGCTAAAGCCTATCAGCCTTTTACAGAAAAAACAGAGATGAAGAAAAAATAGGGCCGAGTGTTTAATTTCAATATTGAAATTATATATTATATAATATGATTATTATTAAGATCTATTTTATTAACAGTGTCATCTTAAAGAAGTCGGTTGCAATTTTGAGAACCCACAAACAAGCTACAACCGCCTCCATCACTTCCACGTAATCTGTTGAAACTACATAGCTTTGTGGAATGCTTTTTATGGAAAAGGGAAAGAACTGATGAGCAGTTCCCTGATGGGGGGGACTTGTGTTTCAGACACTGAAAACACTTCTTATCAGCTAAAATCAAGCTGTTCGCATGATACTGAATTCCACGGTATCATACTGCAACTCTAAATACTATCGTGCTGCACCAAGGGCTCCTCTTGAACAGCAGACTGTCGATCAGGAATCCTTACCTCTTCTTATTCACCACACAAAGAGTATTCAAAAAACTGCTACAGTTCCCAGCACAGACTCACCTGAAAACACGGCGTTCCTGCCTGGAGCTGCTGCATCGTAGTGTTTGCTCAGGCTTCCACTCAGAGCGAAGATGATGACGGGGTAGACGGTCAGAATGTAGCGCACGTGCTTCTCGATCACAAAGTTCTCAACTGCAAACCTGCGCATGCAAAAAATGCTGGTGTCAAAAACAAACTTTGAAACGATACAAAAAAATGATATCTAAATTGCCAAAAGAACATTAGACACTGGATGAGGACGAACCATACAATCACTTCTAAAAGCAGAATGCACAGAGAAACAGTGGCCGCGTTCGTGGGTGACATGGACTTGATATCCAACACGATGGTCAAGTTGAGGAGTGTAGCTATGGTCGTCCATGTCGCGTAAGTGGCAATACTGTTCTGAACCTGAAATACACAAAGTGAGCTGAACGTCACAGAACAGTCTGCCGTGATAAAACATGATGATGAGGAAAAATAATAGTTAGCATTACGTTATTTTATTATAGAAAACATTACTTCCAGATGTGATACATTCCATTTAAATGTGCTGCAATGCTCTAAACAAGTTAGTATACTGTATAACTAGTGTGAAAATTATATTTTCAAGTACTAGAGACTAAGGGCAATACATTTTCATATTCTCACTGTTTTTCTCAACAAATAATACATGCACTGAATGCCACTGTTTCTTTTTGTGAAAATATGAAGTTGAAAATACAATATAATATGGCAAAATGAACATTCTTGGCTGAAATGGAAACGAAAAATCAAGACATATTGGAACATAAACAAATAAAACAAGCAAAAAATATTGGAATTATTATTATTATTATTCCTTTTGTACCATGGGCTAAAGAATAAAAATATATATTTCACTTTTTGTCATTGAAAAGTTAGATTTTTTAAAATGTATTAATTATTTATAAATTTCTAATTTATTAATTAATGCTAAATTCAACTACACAGTAATTACAATTTTTTTTTTTTTTTTATTAAGTCTGTCCTTTCAATATGGCGTTACTCCACAAAACTGGCCTGACAATATATTTTAAAAATAATATATAAAACTCTATTTCCACGCTATATGACAATTATATAAATAAATCTAAATAATTTTGGTCAAATTTTCTTTTTTTTGCAAAACTGAAATTGGATATCATCAGTAGCTGAATTTTCAGTGTATCCTTAGTTGTAGAGGTACTGTACCGTTCATTTTTCATATCACTCCACTGCTAGTACTGAGGTTATTTATAGATGTCACGCAATACACACACACACACACACACACACACCAGGACATAGATGCAGCAGAGATCTGTGGGATGGTTCTGTTTGAGCCAGGCTCCGTGAACTCGCAGACCAGCACAGGAGAAGAAGATGAGGAGGTAACTAGTGAACGCAATCAGAGCTAAACATATTAGTGCTGGAATCATCAACCTGCAGAGAAGGAAAACACACACACACACACACACACACACACACACACACACACTGTATCAGCTCACTACTACACATCACTCTTCAGGGTTGCCAGACACGTTCCAAACAAGCGCAATGGTCAGTAAAACCAGCCTGAACCCTGTATTAAAAATAAAACATAACAATCACAACCATTTACATTCCCATTGTGTTATTTCCAAGGTAACAGAACAGCGTAGCAGTGTTGAAACCATGTCTTTCACAGAGGTCATTAAATGTCTTGTTTTACAGATGTTGACATAAATACCTGAGAATGATTAAGTCTATTCACAGACACACTACAAGCACAGTCATATTGTAAAAGTAGAATTTTAAATGAATACATTTTAATATTGTTTCAATTTGTAAACCATACTGTGCACATATTTATACATTCTACAGGGTGTCCCAAAAGTCACCACACATAGAAATGGCAATCATGTAGAGGATGCTATGTTAATAAAGTTACATTTTGCTAAAAAGTGTTAATTTCCCCTACGTATGGAGACTTTTTTCACAATACACCTTATATCCTGTAATCCTATAGTTCAATTAGTATATATTTTTTTTTAAATCTGGCTGCTTTGTTGTTGGTGTTAATGTAAGAATTTCACAAAATCTAAATCTAATATATTTAAGTTATAAGCACAGCCCATATGCATGCATCACAGTCCATGTATTCAGTGTTGTTAATTAAAATAAATTGGGTTGCAGGTCAAACGTGGGCCAATTCCACAGGAAACAAGATGGATCTGTCAACCCTGACGATCCTAATGCAACACTTTAGCAAAACTGCTAACATGGCTGACAAAAATCACACAGCATCTCATTATATTTTCTGACAAAAGTCTTAAAGAGGCATCAACTGCCACCCAAACCGTAAGAATATGTTTGGCCGAGTGTATTACGAGTTCTTAGGTTCTCCACATGGACTCGTACTTACTCTCGGTCCCATAGCAGGAGCCAGGTGATGTTCAGGAGCATGTTAATCATCCAGGAGAGGAAAAAGCCGTAAGGAAGAACAGCAGGACTACAATACATCCATCCGGTGGCAGTCCTTCATATAAAACATAAAGATGTTTACACCAGGTGGTTTGTTTTTTCCTTATTATATAGAATTTTCCATAACAGCAGCTTTTACAGTAGCGAAGCTGCAAATTACAGGTTTATATTAATGCACTCATTCAAATCGTTTCTATAGTAACAACTTTCACAGGAATTTGTACAGAGGACACTGTTTTTAAAAAAAAAACGTGTTATTATTTAACAAAGAAAAACACATAATCGACAATATGGTGAAGTTTTCTATAAAGAGCTGTTTTGTTAACTTTTATGGAAGGAGTCTCCAGTGTCAGTTTTCAGCCAGACTTCAGAGAAAAAAACTCCAGTAACTATAAATGGAAAAAAAGTATGATGTGTCATTCTCGTGGTTTGAGGAAAATATTTCCACAAAACACTTTGGGTGAGACAACGTCTACTCATTTTTTAAAGCAACATTAGCCCCAGAGCTTCAGTGCAATCCAAAAAAACGTCAGACACCAAACACGTCTCGGCTGACTGACCACATTTGGAGTAGAGTGTAAAATTAGAAAATGTAAACGAGATTTTTCTAGATCATTCCTTTAATCATTGCCAATAAATTTGTTTAGACCAACTATTCTAGTGTACGAACTGATTACTCGTGTGTTTGTGATTACCGTCTGCAGATGCAGCTCAGGAAATACACGTTCATCAGCAGGAGCCAGGTGTAGATGATTCCCCATATGGAGAAAGTCCAACCAGCGGGAGTGATTTCTGTCTCATACAGAGCTGACACGTTTCCTGTGCTGTGCAAAAACGGTCCTGAACAACAGCCACACAACACATACAACACGTTTAATATTTCCAACGTATCGATCATAGCTTAAATCATTGCTTCAGATTCACTGTCACTGTATTACAAATTAGCTAGAGTTAGAAGCTAGTGGTTAGGAATGATTAACTCGTTATTTTTGTATGTAAAATTACAGAATATTCAGAGATCATACGCTATACTAAAAGATTAGATATAATCATCACCCTAAAATTATATAATAGCACATGCAATATTATAAAATATAAGGCATTCTCATTGGATGTTATAAAATCTAGCAAAAAGTTTACACTCCTTGTAGCCTGGTGCAAAAATATTACAATATTATTATATACATTGAATAAAAAGTAAAAATCTGTGTTTTTGGTTAAAGATCCCAGTTGAAGAAAAAAGCAGTTCATCAACTGATCACTTAGCATTTGTATAAAGAAAATAATAAAAGTCTTGTAATTATGTCTTGGTATTACAATACTAATATTATCATAATTATATATTTTAACTAATATATGAACCCAGTGTCTAATTCTCAAAAACATTACAATTATAACAATGAATATACACACAAATATGCTCAGGAATGAAGCTGATACTGACAGAATAAAAATGTGATTTTTTGCACCCTTGTAGAAACAATACTCCAGTGCTGTGCGATAATCTTTTTGGACAAATATTAGCCCTGATTGTGCTGCATCTCAAAGATGTTGGTCCAGGTTTGGGGGGGAAAAAAAAAAGTGTGCATTGATTAGCTAGTCAAAGATTCACTGCTTGCGTAGAACATTAAACTCGGGCCTTCCTACACATCCATTCATATTTCAGCACTTACATTAGACCTAAACTAAATTCAATCTTATTCAGAAACAGTAAAACAGGAAGCAGTAATGCTAAATATAATTAAACTGCAAGAGAGGGGAAAAAAACGGCTCTTCCATAATGAAGGGTGTTCAGTATGGTATAAAAGCACTGCACATGCTGTGTATAATCAACTTTAAAAGATTTTAACCACAGAAACATATCTGCAGTCTATTGTTTTGTCTAGACTTTTCAGATTCGTTTTCGATAGATAGATAGATAGATAGATAGATAGATAGATAGATAGATAGACACAATCTTCTGAGTAAATGTGAAATGTCAGGATACTGGAATATTAATAGTATATCGTATAAAGTGAATAAGTGAACAAAGTGAATTATATACACAAAATCTCAATTAAAAGTAGAAATACAGAGTCAGAATGTACTTGAGTCAAAATTAAAGAAGTGTCAAAAATGTGAAAAAATAAACCAGTGATGAACTTGTAGTTATTTATTTGGCTAGCTAATGTTTAATATTCCCACTGGAACGAACGCTAAGGTGGCATTAGCAACGAAAACAGAGCTAGCTACAGATTCGCCTCTACATGCTTCTTTAAACGAGATGGTGAATATTTAAAGGCTGATATTGTGTTTTTTTACGTGTGAGGAAATAAGTCATGCTGTGTAGAGAGGAGTTTACAAAAGCAGTGAGCCATTTCATTTGACTGTGATGAGAATTTGACTGGATGTCTTTTCCTTTAAAAACAAAAAAAATCACTGAAGTAAGCGAGAATGCAAAAGAAACGTCTCATGGCATTTTTGATTTATTTATTGATCAGGAGTAAAATCTAGGGTTTTTTCTCTTGTAAATGTACTTGAGTAAGAGTTTTAATAAAATGTTCTGTTTTAATAAAATCTGATTAAAGTACAAATCTTCCAGAATTTTGCAGCAATGAAGTACAGTTTTCCACCACAGTTATAACCTCGTATTCAATTATAATCCTTGTATTAAATGTTCAGTCATAACGTAACAGAGTAAAGGAACGAAAGAATAACCACACACACAAAAGTGGACTGATTAAAAGATTTCATCATATCAATGTACGTGAAGATGCTGGACTTCTATTCGGAAGGTTGAGAGTTCAAATCGCAGCACCTCCACGCTGCCACTGCTGGGCCCCTGAGCGAGGCCCTTAACCCTCAGTTGTATAAATGAGATAAATGTAAGTCGCTCTGGATAAGGGCGTCTGCCAAATGCCATAAATGTAAATGTAATGTCTTGAAATGTCACGTGAGATCACATCAATGTGATCACGTGAAAGATTAAACGGTGGAAATTAATTAATAGAAAATTATAAAAAATAAAATTAATCGCATAAAAACATATGCACTAAACGTGAAAAAGAACACGTGAAGTGTCTAAAATGTAAAATTTACATGCAAATTTCGTGTGACTTTTCTGCGCTCTGATTGGCTAATGAGTGTACCCCATTATCCAATCCTCGCCCAGGGGGCGTGGTTTCTCAGAATACGGATGGGGAAAGAATGAGCCTGCAGCTTTACACACCTTTTCCCGATCCAGCCAAGGCGTTGACGGCCAAAGCAGTGATGTAAACCAGCAGAGAGAGAAGGAGAACTAAAATCCGCCCGAAGTTATGCTCCTCCATGTCTGAGCTCCGGATAAAAATGCGACTTTTCTCAGTTTGTCCACCAAACCTGACTGATTTTCCGTATTTCTATTAAAATGAAGTTATTCTGCTGTTAACACGCTGTTTATCTGCACACAAACAGCAGTGAATTTAATGATCTCTGTTATTTAGTGTAAACTGAGTTACATTAACATTAGCCTCGTCTAACGCAACACTGTTTACTTTCTGCTGCCTTCAGAATGTGGACATGGGACGGTTTCGTAACTTCTCTTCTTCCTCCGCGTTTACAAGGCGTGAGTGAGTGAAGGAGTCAGGTTTATACCGCCACCTGCTGGCCTGAGAGAGCAGTGAGCGAGCAGCGGAGCAAAAAACCAGGCTGAATGTGTAAAACAGGAGGAAAGCAAAACTGCAATCCTGTTACTCAGAGAGATTAAATAACGAGGAACAAAGAAAGAAAGAAAGAAAGAAATACTAGTATTCATAGAGATTAAATCACTAACATGAATGAAAGAAAGAAAGAAAGAAAGAACATATCATATAACAACATATAAAAACAAGACAAAAATACTGGTATAAAACACACGAAAGAAAGAAGGAGCTTTTTTAAAGTGGGAAAGCAGAACAAAAAATATTGGTATTCCAAGAGATTAAATAACTAGAAAGAAAGAAAGAAAGAAAGAAAGAAAAGGTTTAAAGAGGCAGAACAAAAAATACTGGTATTCAAAGAGATTAAAAAGCACACAAGCAAGCAAGAAAGAAGAAAGTATTCATTTTATAAAGATCTATTATAATTATATTAAAAGAATGTATAAAAATGTATTAAAGAAAGAATTAATGAAAGAAATGATTAATTAAATAAAGAACGAATTTATTAAGAAATTATTTATTTTATAAATTTTTATTATATCTTTATACAAGATATATATTATATCTTTATACAAGATCTCAGTTATAAGATTTTCTATTTATAATTTAACATTTTTATTAAAAATGATAAGAATTTCTGAAATGTATTGAAGAAAAAGAAAGAAAGATAGAAAGAAAGAGCACTGATCAGTATCATGTGATTTCTGTACATTCAGCATCGTCAGTGTTAAAATTTTTGTTCTACAAATTTAGGAAAAACAGGTACATTATTTTTCTAAAACCTGGCTTCTCTATAAATTTTGCTTAGTTAATAAACGAATTTAAACAAAATTTTATTAATAATTATACTTTCCCTTCCTTCTCAACACATCCGGCAAAAAAACACCCGACTTTAGAAATATATAAAAAGCACCTGAGCTGACATCTAAATATCAGTTCAGCAGAAAACACAGTTATCACAGTCTAAAGCATGTTAAAAAATGGGTAGATATAGAGGTGTATTTTATAAATATAGTTACCGAATAAGGATTATGAAGCCGTGTCGTTTAAGAGAAACAGGAATTTTACATCATTCAGCTTCTGTTTACTAAATTAGCATGAGGTGTGTAAATATGGAAGAAGAAAAAAATCTGTACTGATAAATTTCCTCAAACCAGCTGCGAATCCATTTCAGAGGATGAAACACTTTAAATGAATGAGACAAATCAGAACAGAGAGTAAAGAAAGAGAAACATGTGCAACCAAATATTCTGTTTAAATCAATCCCAGAGCTCCATTATAAGAGAAAATGAGTGCATTATATCAAAAACAGGGTGAAATCTGGCACTACAGTGTGTATACCACTTCATAAAAGAAATAAAGTATTATTTTACCTTTCACGAGTTTATGACTGGAAGTAGAGCGCCACCTACTGGGCTTTTGTGCAACACGAATTTCTGGATATTGTGCTGCATGTAAAGTAAAAAAAAATTGAACTTTACCTTATATCTTATACCTTAGTGTATATCTGAATTATTTCTACACTAAATACAGATAAAGAGATTTAGAAAGGTAAAAATGAGATTTTAAACCCTGACCACAGGAACTGCACATAAACTTTCACTGAGAATAGAGAATAAAAGGAAGCGCAATCATTTTTTTTTTATTGGCTGTCGCTCCTCCTCTTTCGTCCTCATGGTATTGTGTGGTTAAACCTCACAGTAGACCAGACCACACTTTACACTCAACACACAAACTGCTGATCTCCACCTTCCACTGAACAAGCTTGTGTGAGTTTTAACGGGAATCTGAGGCGACCGTGGGCACTGGCTCAGCGTAACTGAACAGCTGGAGTCTGGAAAAAGACCAGGCGACGTTTGGAGGATCTTCACCTTTCCAGTTTGGGTGAATCAGTGACCACTGCAGCCTCATATTCCTGGTCTTGGCTGACAGGAGTGGAACCTGACATGGTGGTCTTCTGCTGTTGTAGACCATCTGCCTCAAGGTTCCATGCGTTGTGTATTCTGAGATGCTTTTCTGCTCACCATGGGTGTAAAAAGTGATTATTTGAGTTACTGTAGACTTCCTGTGAGCTAGAACCGGTCTCATCATTAAGGCATTTCTGCCCACAGTGAAGTGAACTGCTGCTCACTGGATGTTTTTTGTTTTTCACACCATTCTGTGCAACATCTAGAGACTGTTGTGTGTGAAAATCCCAGGACATTTTTTTTTAATACTCAAACCAGCCTGTCCAGCACCAACAGCCATGCCGCAGTTACAGTCACTGGGATCACATTTTTTCTCATGCTCTGATGTTTGATGTGAACACTAACTGAAGCTCTTGACCTGTATCTATATGATTTTATGCGTTGCACTGCTGCCACATGATTGACTCCTTAGATAATTGCATGAATGCACAGATGTACAATATACGTGTCCTAATAAAGTAAGAGGTAAGTGTATATACACTCTCAGTGAAAAGGTTACATCTAGAACCCATTAAAGCCAGAACCATTATCCACACAATGAACTCTTCACGATTTGGTTTTTCTTAGAGTGTAAACTTCTGGACATTTCATCTCCTGAACCTATTATACAGGTCCCTTCGTTGGTGTACATTTACTGACAGTAGTCCAAATGTTCCACAAAGACGCCACAAGCCAGAGTAAATCAGTTGAACGTAAATGATTTATGTTTCATTAACAGATAAAAACAATGCCACAGTGGGTCTCTGAAAACAGAGGTGGGCACAAAATGTTCAGAAAAAGTCAACGAACATCACAGGAAGCTTAGCTGTTCTGTTCCTCGCACGTTAAATTACACAGAGGAACGAAGGCCACATCAGCAAAGAAAGATATAATAAATAATAAAACTGATTTACGCACATTTGCAGCTTCACATAATACAGATCATAGATGGGTTTGTCCAATACTGAAGCCTGCTGATTTCAGCAGGAGGACTGGTTTTTACTTCTGCGTCAGCGTGTTTGTGAACACGTGTAAACACCTGCACATGACGTGAACACGGACGTGAACATGTCCATCGGGGGGAAGAAAATGAAAAACTACAGAATGCATAGAGGAGAAGCAAAGCTGTAGATGAGAGAACACTGAGGATCAGCACTTTCTACGGGTTCTAAACCACAGGTACCATGCGATCAGGTCAAAGTCGATCAGATAGGGAACAGTCTGGGACTTTCTCCAGTGTGAAAACGGTGAATATACAGTATAATAAGCTCCTCCTTTTAGAGAACTGCACATCAGTCAGTGCACCACACTGTCAGCACAGAAGTTTAAACCAGTCCTAAACCATACAGCTGGAGAACCGACCCAGCTGATATACAGCATGATTTTGGCAAAGCTAAGGCACATGACAGAGAGAGAGAGAGAGAGAGAGAGAGAGAGATGAAGGAACAGGCAGAGGAGAAGAGGATCGATTCGTCAGCTCTTCGCCTGTTTCTTTTTCTGCACCAGCTCAGCAAGCAGCTTGTACCGGATCATACACTCCTCCTGCAAACAAGACAGAGATCGCAATTAGTGTCGTAACACACAAACACACACACGCACTTACTTTATGGTGTGCTGTTATTGAAAAATAATGAACGATGGGGTGGTGTGATGCAGCCTGACATTAAGTGGAGTTACCTTTACCACCCCATAGCTGATTATTTCCCAATAAAAGCACATCCTGAAGTGTTTTATTCATCTTAAACCACAACAACTTGTAAACAAATTACATCTTTACTAACTAAAGGATGTCATAATGTCCAGTTAACATTATGCAATGTCCCTGAAACAAGTTATAGAAAAATACTTCACTATATTAACAATGATACACCCAGATTATGATCCTTTTTGTGTGGAGCATCTGCCATACAAGTTCCTGTGTAAGTTACTATAGAAACGGTACCGTATAAGAATGAGTGCTGCTGTTACAGAAAATTGATCTGCACCTTCTGACCAATCAGAAACAAGCATTCAACGGTGTTGTGGTACAAACATGTTAAAAAGAAATGGAAACAAATCATTTAGCAGAACCTCACATAACTTAAGTTTATATCCGGAACTTTATCACACCCCAGTAGTTACAGTCCAGTTGAACCGCTCACCTTGCTTTTCCCAGGCACCACTTTGGCGATCCTGTCCCAGCGCTCCGCAGTGCCTCGTGGGTACTGCTGCAGCGCCAGCTCCAACAGTCTCTGCTGGTTTTGGGTCCAGATGTCATCAGCAGTGCTCGGCTTTTCCTTCGGCTGCTTTTTCTCCTCTTCGCTGTCCTCGTCCACGGCTGTGGGGTCAAAGTCTCTCTGTCTGCGCCCTTTCGTTTTTTCCCTCTCCTCCCCGCTTCCTGTCCCAGCAGCCCCTGCTGTGGATTTTTTGCCTCGTCTCCTCACGGTTTTGCTCTCCGTTTCCTCGGGTGCATCGGGCTCCGAAGGCTCTTCGGGAAGCCCGAGTTCTTCTCGCTGGGTCATGAGGCTATCTGGGACCGCACTCTTTCCTACCATCGTATTACTCTTCAGCTCTGAGAGCTTCACCAATCCTGAGGAGGGGAGGGAAGAAAAAATAAATACATTTTAAAAAAAATTAAAAAATTAATTAATTTAAAAAAAAAATTTTTTTGTCAGGTCCTATAAGTAGTAATGCAAGAGCAAAATGCTTTAAATAATACTGACCTGATGTGTTAGAGACACTGTCTTTGACCTGTTTTACTTTTGTCGTCACCTACAACAAATCAAAAACAATATATATATATATATATATATATATATATATATATATATATATATATTTTTTTTTTAAAAAGTGCCAAAACATATATTACATTATAATAAAGCCAAGCTCCAACACCCACTTCAGTGACGGATCTGCCCAGCTCATGAGCGATCTTCTCCCACCGCCCCGGTGTTCCTCCAGGAAACTTCGCCATGCAGCGAGTCAGCAGACTGAGGTCCTCGTCTGTCCACTCTGGAGTCTGAAATCGTCCGTGTAACGTCACTTAACGTAAAAACTCAAGCTTTGATCATGACCATCTAAAAGTTCTATTCAAATTTGACAAGTGAAGGACTGACTTTCTTTTTTTGCGTTTTCCGATCTTCCAGCCAGTCGTCCATTTGATCCTCAATGTCCTCGATGGACACTCCCTGGTCGTACGCAGGTATGTACGCCGCCTCACTGGGCTCATAAACCGGAAACTCCACTTTGGGTTTCTTCACCTTTGGCCGTTTCTCTCCTGCGGATCCGCAAAAGTGATTTTATTCTCTTTACCATATAGAATAATTCACCCCCCTTTCTTTATGGTTATCATTTTAAGATAAATATACCTTAATACTGATATAAATTGCTCCGTAAGGGCCTTACTTTGCTGCGTTTCTTGCTCTGCTTGTGCTTCTGCTTGCTCTTTTTCTTTCAGTTTCATTTCTTTGTAGTCTTTGTAGTACTGCTTCATGTCCTGAGACCAAAAAACATCGCAACATAGGCAAAAGTGGACCACGGCACACACGATTAGTAAGTAATGGCACCTGTATGGTATGCACATACCTGTATGACATGAGGGAGAGACTTCAGAGAGTAGTAAAGCCAGATGCTCAGCTTGAGCGGCAGAATATCATGCCAGTGAGGTTTATCTGATCTAATGACGAAATAAAATTGTTAACAACAATGTTGGGAAGTGTTCAAAGCAAGTCAGGTAAACAAGGATTATGCAGGATTACTCTAGACAAGAAAAAGAAGGAGTGTCACCACTACTCTGAACTGCTTTTTAACTACCAGCCTTGGGGACACCGTACTAGCCTTAAACTTCTCAAATAACGATTGCTGATGTATGAGCACATTTCCTTTGATGCACCAATAAGTGGCTCACTTCTCATTTTTCTCTTGCCCCGTGGTCTTCGGCTCTTCGGCTAACTTGCTGCTTTGCTTTTTCTTCTTCTCTCTCTTCTTCTTGCTAAGGAGATCATCCTGAGAAAAACAGAGCCACATCATGCCACACTTGTGTTCAGTGATCTCTACACTTATCTCGAGTTGCAAATGACGCCACCCATAGACATAATGCAATATTCACCAACTGCTTCTCCAAATAAATGGACCAGATCACGGCATAGTGGCCCACAGTGAGGATGAGGAAGAGGAGGAAGCCCAGCTCTCCGTTGCTCATCTTCCTGACACGGCGGTAGTAAAACACGGGCTGTCTCCAGTCAGGGAGCCCATTAACCAGGATGTCATCATACCTGGATGAGAGAAGACGTTAGATTTATGCATGGAAACGTCCACTCTGAAAGGGTTAACTAGACTGCAAACAAGCAACACGTATGATTTGGTACAATTCTATATCGAATAAATTAAAAAATAAAATAAATAAAAGCCCTGACCGCTAACCTCACCCCATATCCTAACCATAACTGTTGGCTCATGCCATGAAACCATGCTGATTGGATTAGGGTCAGACTTGTAACCAGTGCTCTTAACAAACATCCCTAAAGGGATGTGATGTACGAGTAGAAATATGGGAAAGCATTTAAAAAAAAAAATTATATATATATATATATATATATATAATATTCTCCTACCTTTTTCTCCTTTCCTCATCTTTAAGAACTTCATAGATGGCAACGAGCTGGAATTGAAAGGAAAAACATATTCACAGACAATTTAGGTTTATTTTACATGCCATAACTATAACACATTACCGAGAGATAGCACAGTGCTTTCAGTGTGAGCTTGTCTTACCTGGCGGAACTGGGTTTCAGCATTCTCATCTTTGTTTTTATCAGGATGAAGGATGAGGGAAAGCCTCCTGTATGCCTTTCTGATCTCAGAGGACGGGGCATCCTGTGAAAGGACATGGATTTACTAAATTAAGAACAAATACACAGGTTGAGATGTAGGAGGCATAAAAAAAAAAAAATTAGCAGCAGTAGTTTTATTTTTAACTCTTCAAACACCAATCCTTGGTATCTTGACACTGTTTGAACCAAGTCTCTCTTTTTTACTCATAACTATAGTCTGAGCAAAATGTCCCAGTTCTGTCTCTTACGTCTGCTGGTACTTGCTACATAACATACTGTTTTTTAAATAATCTTTTTACTTTACTAAACACATTGCACTCCAACACTGATTTGTAGTCGCATGTTATACCATGACCACTTTATTCTTCCCATGATACACTACCTTAATAATTTGTCACTCATTATTTTGTGAATTATATGAATACTCTTCTGCTTGAAATATGTCTATTAGGATTGCATTTTGAGCCGGATAATATATATACACACACATTATATGTACATGTTGCACTCACTTCATACTGTTTTTAGGAATTAGCCGATGTACCATATGAATGTCATTAGTGTAGGTCTATTTGATTTGTCACAATATTCTGTATACATAACAATACAACTTGAACTTAAGGTTCAGATTTCTGTGTACCTGCTTTTTGACAGCTGTCATATCAGATCTAAACAAACTGAAATGATCATGTAACAGATAATGACTAGATAAGTCTAGTATGCAATCTCTAAACCTTTAACAGATGTGATCAGATAAAACATAGCAAACGCAAAACACAACACAAGGCCTTTAGCATAATCAATATGAGTCTGCCTTGGTGCTTTGGGAAATTAAAAATGAATAGACTATTAGATGTCAGTGTTTGCAGCACTCATCCACTTTAGACAAATACTAAAATTAAGGTTTAATACAGCCGAGATCTTATGCTGTGTTTATTCGCGCCAGTGGAAGCTTTAAAAAAACATAATAGTGAGAGAAATCCTTTAGATGTTTGCTTTCGGTTGAGCTAAAGTGCCGATGCTGCTAGGCCTAAAGCCTCGGCGTTTCTTGCAGAGTGCTACCGCTACTCAAGCGCTGTATCGGGGTGAGAACCTAAAATACTTCCGCTGACCCATTATCCTCAGGAACAAATCAAAACAAACAAGCAAACAACCGAAGCACAAACATGAGGCTTAAATAAAGTATCTGTCATTTTAATTTTAGGTATATTTGCATATGTATTCAGGTTGACCTGATTTAAATGGAAGGATTTAAATTTACATGTTATGTCTTCAAGCGAAGTAAAGTGCTAGAGTAAAAACAGAAGTGAGCCGGCCGCTACAAAGTGCAGACAAGCTACAAACACCAGGATGAGAAACATGAGAAAATAAAGAAAGAAAGAAGGAAATTAACGGGAAAGGATTCAGTAATACACGACGCTTTACCTGGCTAACTGACAGGAATTCGTAAAATGTTTGTGGGATTTCCTCAACCAGGTCGAACAGCTCTAAATCCGCGTCCCACGCTGCACTCGGCCCGGGCAGGAGGAAGACAAGGCCGGCGGCCAACAGCACACAGCTCAGGACCTCTGGAGAAGTCATTGTGAACGCTCTAAAGACGTGTGTTAACGTTAATTTCAGTAAGCCATGCCTGAAAGTCGGTGTCTATACACAGCTTGGCATGGCTCCCCCTGTAGCCGAATCAAACGTGGCCACTTCGGCTACGTGGAAAAGCTCCGCGGCAGCAAGTTTCACACGCAGCCGCCACAGGAGCGACCAATCAGGGCTGAGCTGCTCAGACACGTCGCTGTGGACGGAGAACATTCAAAAGGATCCCTTTGTGGGGAGGAAAAAAAAGGCCGCATCCTAAATATCTGTCTTCTCCCTATATACGTGGCCTACATCTGAAGTGAAACAATATACACAATTGACTTGAATGCTGATCCAGTGGGGAGTGATTTGAGATTCAGCCCAAGAATTGCATGGATGTTTCCCCAAAGCTGACAGCCATTCACAGGAAGGGATCCCTTGGGACCTGAAGGATTTCTTTCTTAAGAAAGAAAAAAGGACCCTCAGTGGTGGTCCATTCATTCATTCATTCATTCATTCATTCATTCATTTGTGTTTGTTTGAGTGTATTTAGACATTGAGCACTCAATATTTAACATACTGAGCCAAAACTCCTCTATAACTGGACATTAATCTTTGTATAAATCACCAGATCTTTTTAAATCCAGCCTGTAGGAAGCATTGCATTGATTTCCGAGCAGAAGTCTTGAGTTATGACTAAACTAGTGGCATCATCGATGTGTTTTCTGTATTGTGACTAGAAGATCCTTTCACAGAAAAGAACTGATGCTTTGAAAGTAAATGTCATTAAGTCGGATCTTAAAGCTGGGACATTTGGACATTTCTCATGATTAAAGTGGCATGCTACAGAATAAATCTGAACATGGCCATGTCCTTTATTCATTTCATCTGACAGTAGGCTATAAACCAATCCTGTACAGTAGCCTATACAAAACAGCTATGAGATTAATGAGACACTTAGTAATTTTTATCTCGTGGAAAATTAAAAATAAGCCTTTGAAACGACACTGTTGTCATAGAAACTGGTGATTTAAACCAATCATTTTTTTCCTATCTACGCATACAATGAATACATTATATTCATCATGAACACTTTATTTTACAGCAGATGAGCTAAAGCATCAGTATCCTAAACCACATTAAGCCCATGTTTTTATTCCTTCTTCAGAGTCTTGTTTTTCCAAAGTGCCGTCAATCTCTTGTTTTATTCCCTGCAAACATAAATGGATCTTACAGAAATCGCCCATCGATAATAACTCATGAATGAATATCAACCGTATTGGAATTAATTCGTGAAAGAAATTTTAGATTTGAGAAAAAAACGACATGCATCGACATGAACACCTAGTCATATCATCTTTATAGATTAGTTATGAGACTCTTAATCACGAGGAAGAAACTTTAGAAATGAATGTATAATATTGTGATAACGAGCGCAAAATATTTTGTATAATAATAATAATAATAATAATAATAATAACAATAATAATAATAATAATAATAATAATAATAATAATAATAATAATAATGAAATAAAAATTATTATTATTATTATTATTATTATTATTATTATTTAATTTATTTTATTTTATTTATTAAAAAGATACAAATGTTGAAACAGCAAGGAAAAATTTAAGTTACATAATTGCTGTGTATAAAAAAGGTTAAAATAGTCTAATATAAGACATTAAAAAAATTACATTTGCATTAATGCAGTACGTCTATTACAAATTCTGAAGCGACAATGACGGATACTAAACTCCACTTTTTTAAAATTATTTTTTAAAAATTTGTTTATTTTCATTTAAGAGAAGAATATTACTTAGATCTCCTGATAAATGTCACTATTTAAGGGTGAGGTGAAGGGTTATGCCCTGGGACGCAGTCACAACAGGGATATTAGTAGAATTAATTTAATTGATTAATTGATTGATTGGTAATTAATTGATTCATTAATAAATAACCGATAGATGCCCATAAATGTGTTGATGGTGTTGGTGTTGTCTCAGGAATGTGAGTGAGGGCCATCCGCGACTCTGAGATCTGCAAACTCAGCTGCTCCACTCATGACCTCCATCTATCACTTCAGGCACAAATCAATCAATCAATCAATCAATCAATCAATAGATCGGTAAAATGGTTGGGTAAAGATAAACACAGAGCCTAAAAGACACACAGGTACCAAACTAATGGGGTAAAAATGTGCAGTTCTCATTTGGACTTGACCTAGACTTGGTTAGATTGTTGGTCAGTTTTATTTCAGTGTTCGCTCTTGCGTGTTATTTCCTCTATATTTCTAGATTGTATCGCTGCAGAATATATCGCTTGTTAATCATTACCGCGATATTATCGTTGAAAACTTTACAGAAAGTTGCAATCTGGAAATCAGGCTTTTTTTCCTGGGATCATCTTGATCTCTTGAGTGCTTGTGTGAATTTGGATGATATTTAGAAGCTCAAATGAAGACAATTATTTTGGCCCAAGTAATTCCGACCCCATCAAAGCGTCGACACAAGCTTTTACATCAACTGAATTTTTAACAGAGTAGACTGTATATTTAATTTAGTCGCGTATGGAGTATAATGCAGGCACAAATGCTGAGGGTTTGTCCATACTGGTTACATGAACAAGCACAGCATTATAATGTAATCTAAAGTTTAGATCAGTGAGTTGCATCTGTGAGTCTGAATGTAGGGAAAGTTTCGGGTTTCTGTCTTTGGATGATGACGATGATGATGATGATGATGTCAGAAAACTGAGAAATGAAACGCACAAGGCTGCATGTAAAAGGAAATCCTTGTAAAGGATTATTTACAAGGTCACGACAGCCCAAGTTGAGGTAAATCCCAACCCAAGTCGATCTTTTCAGTGTTGTTGTCCAAAACTTAAAAAAATAAAATAAAAAAATAAAAAATCAACAACGACGTCGTTGAAGAATTTCCTCAAGTGCGCCTTCTTTCTTTGTTCTTGCGCTTAAGATCCGTTGTTGCCAGATTGGTTTAATACCCTACAATTCAACACTTAGCTATTTGCCCACACTCATTTAAAAAAAAAGAAAAAAAAAACACTCCAAAAATATTTATTCAATTTAGCGGCAAACTGAGCAAGTGAGGAAAATTTAAATGATAAAAAAAAATCAATTAGCTTATAATTAAAAATTAATATTATTTAGGCTAATAATGTAATCTGGAGAGTAGTCAATATTAACCACATGAATAAGCAATTTAATTTCGGATTGCTGTATTTTATTACACTATTATTTATTTACTTATTTGTTTTAACTGTAGTCACGAGCTCATCAAACGCAGCCCGAGAGGGAAGTCGGGAAATCTGGCAACACGTGTGACGTCACTGAGGTTCGCGCGCTCCTGCCGTGTGCTCCGGTGTCCCCGCTGAAGCAGTGCCCTGTCGCAGGACCCAGGACCCGAGTCGCGCTGTCCTCAGCACATCTCTGACTACTAAAACCATAACCCGCACTGGAACTGAGAGATCAGAGACGCTGGATTTTATTCCTGAGACATGAATAAGCCTGCGGTTTGTCTGATCTGCGTGTGAGAGGACAAAAAGCCCCGCAAATCTGCGCAGCTCATCTGTAAATAAATGAAGTCTGCAGCTCACAGGTGTTCACTGGAGCATCAGTTTCTGATGCTCAAACTTCTCAAACACTGAAAGTTAATTGAATATTAGAGACTTTCTGCAGGAAAAAAAAAAAAAAAACTGTTTCCCAAAGATTCATACAGAAATTTTCATAATGTAAAATAACAGAGAAATATTTTGCATCTGTAGAATCTGTAGAAATATTTGGCATCTATAGAATTTACGCTTATAGTATTTCTCTCTCTCCATCCATTTATCTCTCTGTGGAATTTACGCGTATAATCTCTCTCTCTCCCTCTCTCTCTCTATACCTATCTCTCACCTACGCATATAACATTTTCTATCTATCTATCTATCTATCTATCTATCTATCTATCTATCTGTAGAATTTACGCGTATAACCTCTCTCTCTCTCTTTCTCTGTCTATCTCTCTCTATGTATCTATCTCTCTCATCTACGCATATAACATTTTCTATCTATCTATCTATCTATCTATCTATCTATCTATCTATCTATCTATCTATCTATCTGTAGAATTTACGCGTATAACCTCTCTCTCTCTCTTTCTCTGTCTATCTCTCTCTATGTATCTATCTCTCTCATCTACGCATATAACATTTTCTATCTATCTATCTATCTATCTATCTATCTATCTATCTATCTATCTATCTATCTATCTGTAGAATTTACGCGTATAACCTCTCTCTCTCTCTTTCTCTGTCTATCTCTCTCTATGTATCTATCTCTCTCATCTACGCATATAACATTTTCTATCTATCTATCTATCTATCTATCTATCTATCTATCTATCTATCTATCTATCTATCTGTAGAATTTACGCGTATAACCTCTCTCTCTCTCTCTCTCTCTCTCTCTCTCTCTGCAAAAAATGGTTCATTCTATATCAGGTGTTGCGTTGCACAGGTGATCACGCGCACGGCCATCATGCGTTCTATATTTAAAAATAAAGCGTGTGTGTGTGTGTGTGTGTGTGTGTGTGAGAGAGAGAGAGAGAGATCCTGCATTTTCCCAAGCGAACAAGTGAGTAGTGGAATTAAATGCTATACACAGAGGCTGTACTGGGCTGTAATATTATTTTTAATGCACCTGTAAATGCGTGGTCATAATTCTGCAGACAGATATTTTGATACAGACAACGTAACATGACGTCTGTAATTAAAGACCAAGTTACCTTTCAGCAATTTACTGGCTTTCAGCTGAACTCTGTCTATTCAGCTCTGGTGTTATAAAGCTCGTGCATGCTACAAAGGGGGTCTTTCAGTATTTTAATTTGATTTATTTATTACTAATAGTTTATTTATTTATTTATTATTTTCTGGGAACGCCATGTCGGACTGTAGCTTCATCCAAATCCGCAGTGCCCGAGTGTCTCAGAATGCCTCTTCCGACTTTCACTTCCATTTGCGCAGACAGTCTTGGGGACATTTTGCACTAGTGCACTATTCTCACACACTTTCTGTGCGATTGAGGACGAAGCCGAGTGACACATGCTGTGAGGAAGGACATGTCTGTCCTTACAGGTTTCCCCCAAAAATCCATTTCCTTCCAGGGTTCTTAGAAAGACATGAATTTCCCCGACACTCCTCTGAGATAAGTGCACACCTTCTTAAAGCAGCCCTCCATGTTAACGTCTACCGAGACAGTCATTCAATACTGTAAATAATATTTGTGGGGTCAAAATAAGACATTAAGTAGTCTCCCTCTTAACAAGTTCTTGTCTTAGTATGTGTACTTTTCAGAAGAAAAAAAAAAACAGCCAAGAGTTCTGCTGTGTTCCTGAAACTTAACACGCAAAAAATGCAAAGCAAGTTTCCGAAGCTGGAGTCTGCCTGTGAGGCTATGCTAATAACCCACAAAAACGAGAAAATGTTCAGAAAAAGGCCACAGAAGACGTTTAAAGTTCCTTTTTCTTTGTCAATTCTATTAGATTGATGCCTATCTATAACCTACAGTTTATTTAAGGACACGTTGTTCATCAGCTGCGACTTCAACACTCAAAAATGATGGATCCTTTAGGACATTTTAGAGGTTCTCATTAAAATGAAGGTTCTTGTAGGTACCAAAAACCTCTAAGAAGAGCATATAAGGGCTCTGGAAAAACCTTCCAGCAGTCTTGGGTTTTTTGTTTGTTTGTTTTGTTGTTGTTGTTGTTTTTCTACAGTGTATCTATAGCTCTTCATGCACACTTGCAAAGACACAGACACAGCATTCATATTGCTAGATATAGCAATAGATCATATCATCCATAGCATCCATAACCCTTGAGTATGACGCGTTTATAGAAAGCTTTACATTTTTAAGAGCATAGCGCCAGTTTTCCTTCACTCTCAAAAAGAAGTCTTAAACTGTGCCTTTCTGGTCGTTGAGTTGGTTCCCTTAAGGCTACATCTTTTGTACTTTTCATCTCCAAACTTGGATATAGTGTATTTAAAAATGATTAAAAGTAGGCTACATATAGTTTTTACAGTAAAGCATTAAAGGTACACATGCACCTTAGGTTAAAGATACAAGTACCAAAGATGCACCTTGAGGGTACCACACCAAACCACACCACACAGAAAAAAGGTACTAAACCGTACCTTTACTTGGACCTGAAGTGGTACTTTTAAGGGTACACATTTTGGTGTTTATCTTTTACCTGGAAATGTGCATGAAGTGTATTTTCTGAGTATTAGCCTAATCTAAAGGCTAATTAAAGGTATAAAAGTGGTCCTGAAGGTCCAGTTCTGTCGGCTTCTTTAAATCATTTTAGAGCCGCACTGCATTCCCAGTAAAGGTACTAAAGATGCACGCTTGATGCATGGTACCACCCCAGTGACAAGGAAAGGTGCAGTTTAGTGCCCATTTTTTCTGAGTGTATGTCGCTTCAGTATCCAGTAATCGAAAAATGTTTTTTTTTTTTTTTTTTTTTTTTTTTGTAAAAGCATAAAGCCGCTGTTTCTTATACTTCAGCGTTTTTGCATGCGGCTTATATACATATTAAATATATTATATAGCCGGCAGTCTCACACAAAGAGTGTGTACCGCTGGGTGAATAAGTGGGGGTCTTCTATTGATAATACCCCCCACCCCTTTCTAATTCCCAGACCGCCAGTAAGGCTGGAGACCACGTGACCGCGTGCGGGGCGGTCGAACTAAAGCCATTTTGGGGACGGTGGTGTCAGTTTCTGAAGCAGCACCTTCCTTAACAGAATAGCGATCTGTACCGGGATTTTACCATCCACCTTTTTGTTGTTGTTGTTGTTTGAGATCTGAGGATTCCTCCCAGCTTGTGGATCGGATCGGATCGGATCGGAGTGCGGGGGTTTTGCGGTGTAATGTTTTGTGTCTGCGTGTGAAAAGGCGTTCTCTCACCGAGGCTGCGATGAGCACGGCGGCTTTGCTACGTTAGAACCGCTGCAACTGACAGGCAGTGTGCACTTCACTCCAAGATGGCCGCTTGGTGCTTAACGCTGGCTTTTTGCTGATCCACTCTCAAGTTTCGTCGTGCGCTTTAAAAAAAAAAAAAAAAAAAAAAAAAAAAAGGCTGGTGAGCGACTCTCGCGAAGCAGAGCAGGTACGTTTTGTGCGGTTGATTGTGCGTGAATACGGACTTTACACCGCGTTATAAGCTGTCTATGCCTTCTGTTGCACACCGTCACAATGTTGCGTCCTGTTTGTAGATCTCAGAGCATGCACGAAAAAAAGCATTTATATCCGTCATAGGTGATTGTTTGCTCGAAACGCACGTGTGTGTTATAAAATGTGCGTGATTCACTCGGAGTTGTTATAAAGCTGTTTGTCGTTCACGCGCTTTGTACGTGTTGCATCGACTTTGTAAGTCGGATCGCGCAGGAAAAAAAAAAAACCGCAAGCGCCATGAGTCACGCACCCGCACCACTTTCTCTCATTTGTTCCTGGCAAAATATTAGACAAGTCTTGTTTCAGATTATACAGCCGTGTTGTCTAGAAGGTGCAGATTTCCAAAAAATCGGTATAACCATGTTCTGGTGTCGCAATCCGATTTTATTAACTTAACTTCACACGGTGGACCCTGCTTCTTCTT
Organism: Pangasius sanitwongsei; assembly: GCA_037576675.1. Lineage (NCBI taxonomy): Eukaryota > Metazoa > Chordata > Actinopteri > Siluriformes > Pangasiidae > Pangasius > Pangasius sanitwongsei. The sequence goes on from CM075023.1 coordinate 2,761,866, forward strand.
CTTCTTCTTCTCAGTGGTCTTATGATGAACTGTGCGGCCTGCAACTTATTATAGTTGACATACAGAATTATTGTCGCATTTGCCTCTCTGGCGGTTTTAATAACAGTGTAATGACTCAGATGTTTGTAGCAAATTAAAGTTATGTGCCTGGATTTGCCTTGAACAGCAAACTGAGATAAACAGTGTTCAGATTCTCACAAGTTCAAATCAGTAAAATGGCACAGAAGCAAACAAGTGCTTGTCTGTAACAAGTTATTCAACACACACTGGATGCAAAAATAATTTTTCATCAAGAAGTTTCAGTCTAGAAATAAAACCGCGGGTGAAATAAAAAATGACCCTCCTCTCAGAGTCTACGAGCTGTACAATCGTCCATAACCTGGGACTTGTCAGGTGAAAGTGAAGCCATCTAATAAGTTTAAAAGCAGGTACACTGGATTGTCAGGTTATTAATTATTAGAGGCTGCATAATACATACCTGACAGCTCATTGGCAGATTATTAAGCAGGTCCACCAATCTATTCTCATGTCTCATCAATGAACACCTTCTTTATCCTTCACCTCCCTTAGAAAAGATGTTTATTACAAGCATGGAGATGTATCTGTAATCTGAAACATGTAATCTGTAATCTGTCAGAATCCTCATCCCCAATTTTAATGTGCCATCTGACTGATTCCTGACATCTAACCTCGATTCTGCACAATCTTTCTTCCTTCCAACAGACTGGAGCTTCTCATTTCAGGTCAGATGATCAATTCTAGATTATAAAGGGAATGAATGACAAGCAATTAGCATCAGATGAGATGATGAGCATAATAAGGCCATGAGGTCAGAGAAAGTTTTTCGGCTATAGATGGCGTTAAGTCTGTGATTTAGGCTAAGAGCAGTCAGGCTGTAAAGCGGGTACAAGAAAATGTGACATTCTGAGGATGAAGAATAACATCTGATGTTAGGACATTGATGATTTTTCTTAATAAAGACAATGCAAGACAGTGGGGATAAAATAAAATAGTGTTTTAAAAAAGGATGGAGCTCTGGAATGCTCTCATTATTATTGTAGTGTATGAATATTCAGCAGTATATGAATATTTTGCTTTATAGCCTTTTCGGCTTTGTCTTTCCTGCTGAAGAATCGAAAGGACTCGCGGTTCAGCCTAAATTAACGGCATGTCATCTATTAGCTATTATTTATGTATATATATATTTTTTAAATAAGAGCTGATGAACAGCGTGCAGATCCGGGATGTGGTATTATTTCTGGCGCGTGCACACCCCGGTGTGTCTGTGTAAAAGACGGCGTGCTCGCGCGGTGCGAGCTCCCGGGCTTCCTCCTTCCGACTCGGAGGAAACGACAAGGAAGGCGGGGTGCTTATTTACGCGCGCTACCTTTTTAAACCCTTTCTACAACTACCCTAGCGGGGCTCGGATGTCAGGAGAGACGCAGACGAAGACCCGAAAAAAGACCGACACGCGTTTATATCGAAATATAGGAGCTAAACAATGGCGCTCGTGCCGAGACCGTGTGGCAAAATGGCAGCCGAGGTAGCGCCTTTCAGTCTGAAACATATGCTGCATCAGAGGGGAGTAGTGAAGCATGGTGTAGTTCACTGCACCTTATTAATGCTCATGTGTCATAAACTGATGGACCGGTGAATCCGCACGGCTCTGCACCGACTGGCAAGGTGCCAACTATAGGCTAAGCGGTCGCCATAGCAACAGCGGGTCTCGGTAACCCGTAGTCTTCCTCATCACGGTGCTCTCTCTCTCTCTCTCTCTCTCCCCACTGACCCATAGTCTTTAGCTGGTCTTGACGTGTGACCATATTATATGTCGTGGATTTGTGTTTGGGTGACGCAGCCCCAAGCCGATGTCTCGTGCAAACCGCCAGATGTACGCAAATTTCATCTTCCCGCACAACACCGCAAGTCACGCGTGATTAGTCAGCCTAGTGACACATATGACTGATCCCCCAAACCGGCTTGTTTTTGTACCACAGTACAGCTCGAGCTGTCCTTCATGACATTCTCAACGCTTACAACCAAACACTGTTTATCTACAAATAAAAATGCCTAGAATATATACGGAACAAATAAAACATGACGGGTCGTGCTGTTATAGGAAAACAATCAACAGCAGAGTGGTGTGGTGTGGACGGATGTGAAGTGTGAGAAGTGTTTCATTCCCCTAGAGCATTCTACATTCATTTACCAACGATTACAATTTTTATTTATTAAAATAACACGACGTGCTTTTTATCCATTTATAGTTACATTTAATATACTGCGAGACAAATTAGTTCTTGTTATCGCTTTACAGCATTACAGCAGCTATAAACAGTCGTTCCCTCACTAGCCTCTCTTTTTGTCGTTTTTGTCTCTCATGAAATTAATAAGACAAAAAAAAAACAGCTTGTCATGATCTTCATAAACCTCCTCCTAAATGCGTAACCTCCTCTGTCCTGAAGACTTGTAAATAATGTTAAATAAACATGTCCTTACAAAAGATTCACTGTATAAACAATTATTCCTTTTTCTTGCTTCACAGCACTTTTTTTTTTAAGTTTATTATTAGTTCCAAACCAATCAGAATCGAGCATTATTAGCCTCCTACAAGTTTTATAACACTGTAACTAATCAAATAAATATTGGAACTGTATGGAACTTTTAACAGAGTTTAGATGCTCAAAAATTCACAAATTTATTCTTGCTGTAATATCAATAGGCTAAAATAGAAATATAAGCAAACAGTATATGAAACTGTTATGTCCAGGGTGTGCAAAAAAAATTAAATGAAGGACCATTGAAGAAATAGATAAAGTGGATAAAGTGAAATTTTCCTTCATAAACGTATGACCTGTGAAGATCCAGGAAGTGATGTGCAATCCTGAGGAGAAAGGAGACAGGTCTAGCATAAAGCCATTATCATGATTCTTCATCTCTTTTAGAAAAGATGCAGAAATTGTAAGAGGATAGCTGTAAGCTGTCATTTCTTTCAACATCTCAGGTTCATTCTTGACCTACTTTGTTTTGCAGAAGTGTGCACATCACACACATTGTACTTATGACGTTATAACGTATTCCCAGTAATTTAAAGCTCATCATTAAGGTTATTTATAGGCGACCTTTGATAATTACAGCTGCACACTGCTGACTCAGCGAAATCAGATCACGGCTTCACACACTGGCCTGTGTGAAATCACATTTACGTGTTTTTAAATTTACATTGGACAATAAATTCATATTTTGTACACTCTGAAACCTCAGGAGTGTCTCAAGTCGTGTGGCCTAATGGCTTCTACCAGTTCAACCACAAAACGTCTTATATAAACACAATTATTCCAAATTAACCGACTTATTAGTTCCAGATCACAAAAGGAGGCCTACAAAGCGAAACCACCTCCATAAACAGGCTGTATAAAACTGCTTCTATGGCATCTTAATTAGCAGAACCTCTAGGCAAGATATTCATTTTTAATGCAAAAAAAAAAAAAAAAAAAAAAACAGCGCAAAACTTAACAGTATCCTTTCCTTTTTTCGGCTCATCGATAAGCTGCTCAGCAGGACCTGACAATAAACTATATATCTGTGGACAGATTACTGATGACTGATTACTGCAGTTTCAGTTATACAGTTGTGAAAAAGTGCAAAAGTTTGCCCCGATTTGGAAGCACAAAAATAATGTAAATGACAGTTCCTCTGGGCTTACCTGCATGCACATCAGATCGGTGTATATTTTTCCTGACTGATTAACTAGTCAAATTCATGCATTTTTGAAGGAAGACAGTAAATAAATTTGGATTCGGTAAAATCCTTAGTGTGGCTCAGGCATGATGTGCAAATTGCTCAGTCCTTCTTCACTTTTTCTTATCTTTGTTTGTTTTATTTATTTTTTATTTTTTTTTGCTCTCGAGTCGTGCACCATGTTAGCAAACTTACATAAATGAAAGTTATCTAATAGCTTAGACACCCTGTGCATATGAGAAAATGTCTGTAATTAGCCACAGAGTTACTGGAAGATCTTATACCGCAAAAACGCAGCAGACTAAACCATTTTACAAAAGAGCGAAAATATGATCCTGTCTGATGAGCTGCGTATTTCAGACGGTTTTATTCTGCATGTCAGTGGACCTTTAGTTAACCTTCCTAGGCCTCTCACCAGACCTGGGTCCGGGGTCCAGGACATCTTTCCTGGAGTGGCCAGTGTGATGTGAACCTGTCGAGCTAGGTCATAAAATAGTCTTTTTGAGTAGATTATGAGTTTTAAAATAATGTTTAAGAACATGCATATGTGTAGCCTAGCAGTATGTTTGTGAATAAGCTAATAAAAGTGTTAGGATGCATGGAGAAGTCATTAAAAGTCAGGACACTCGTGTCATTAAGTGCGCATTTGGGTTTGAAATAAAGACACAGCTTGCAAAGCTCGAAACAATCAAACAGCTATGAACTAAATACAGCCCTTCGGTTGACGTGTCTCGTGTGTTTATCCGCCAGGTGCGCGAGCCTCATGACGATGCACCGAACCACGCGGATAAAGATCACGGAGCTGAACCCGCATCTGATGTGCGTGTTATGCGGCGGCTACTTTATCGACGCCACCACCATCGTTGAGTGTCTTCATTCGTGTAAGTACATTAACTACATTACCAAGCCACACGTGTATGTGTGTGTGTGCGCGCGGATCTGATTTTTCTGGTTGTTTCTCTTCACAGTCTGTAAAATGTGCATCGTGCGGTATTTAGAGACCAGTAAATACTGTCCCATATGTGACGTGCAAGTTCACAAAACCAAACCACTTCTCAATATCAGGTACAACTTTTTATTTCTATAATAAAAGACCATATTCTGTATATTATTTATGTCTGACTTTATACCATATTAAGCCGCGTAATTAAGCTACAGCTGTATAATTGCTTGTATTGCGCATGCTCAGAGGTGTGCCAATTGCAAGTAGATGCTGCTGCCTTGAGTTACATACTGTATATGAAGAAAATAAAATATCTGAATTTTAAATGTTCAGTTGCCTTAGAGTGGAAACATTATTTCATACATACACTTTCAAAAATAAAGGTCCTTGGCTCTTGGATGGGAAATTTATAGCCTCTTTACAACATTCAGCACATGGCCTTATCCAGAGTGATCCGGAGTGACTTACAGAAGTGTGCTGGTGTCTCTATCGAAAAACACTTCTTCATGGTAGTTCACTAAGTCAGGGAGTATGAATAGCATGAGTCTAAAAAACCCTGTTGGGGAGGTTTTGTAACTTTTGCAGGTATATTTTATCTGGAAAAATGCACATGGTGTATGTTTAGCTTAAAGGTAAAGGTTTAAAAGGTGCACGAGTGGTCCTTACTGTCGAATTATCTACCTTAAATTATTTAAGGTATAAATAAATAAGCTACAAAAGATGTACTGTTAATGGTGCCATCACAGCAACAAGGATACAGTTTGGTACCTTTATTTCTGAAAGCGTAGCTAGTAGTTGGAAATTATTCATTCTGAACCACAAAATCCCCTCCTGTGGTGTTTGTAACTTGAATTAACATTGTCGAGGTAATCCAGCCCTGAATCTGCTGTATGTGGTAATACCTGTTCGGACAAACATTTTAGTATTTGAAATAAACTAACATAATTTACATTGCCTATGAATTCCAGGTCGGATAAAACCCTTCAGGACATTGTGTACAAGCTGGTGCCTGGTCTGTTCAAAAGTAAGTGTCTAATGTTGGCAAAGGTTTTGTAAAATAAAAAAAAAACAGTGTTAAAGGGGAAGAGTAATAGCCTAGCAAATCCATTTTAATTAGCATGTGTTTTCTCAGCAATGTGTATTTTTATATGCATTAAGCCACAGGTTCCCAACTCTGGATCCGGAGACCCTGCTGTCCAGCACATTTTAGTGTTTTTTACAGCTCTACACACCTGATTCAACTAATCAGCCCTTCCTGAGATGAAATGGGTGTGATAGAGCAGGACATAGGGCTCTCCAGGTCCAAGTTCGGGAACCTGTGCATTAAGTAATGGCACCAGTTCAAAGAATTATCTCATATATTTAATTGTTCCACCACAGAGCTCGTACTTCTTCTGTGTTGTTATTCTGATGATCTAACATTTGTCCCTCAGATGAAATGAAACGAAGAAGAGATTTTTATGCAGCACATCCATCCGTTGATGGTAAAAGCAGTTTTTAAAAAAATCTCATAAAATAATAAAATCCCCTTTTGAGTCAGTGGAAAGTGAATCAGATGTACTGTGTTTTTCCCCAGGCGCTAAAGGATCGAATGAGGATCGGGGAGAAGTGGCTGATGAGGACAAGAGAATCATTGCTGATGATGAGATCATTAGTCTCTCGATTGAGTTTTTTGACCAGAACAGGTAGGTCCAGTTCAACAACCTCATTGTGGCTTCTCATTATCTTCAGCAGTGTCAGATCTACCAGTTACATATTTAGAGTGTTTCTGGGACGTCAGGTTTTGTATTAGTCATGCTGTACTTAAAAAAAAAAAAAAAAAAGATAAAATATATATCTTTCACATATAATTCACATGTAGTGTATCATTTCCTTAACTGTTGTCAGATTTGGAAGTGGTGATGGGGAAGACAAAGAACCCACAAAAGAGGTACCTAGTTCACAAATTTGCTTTCCAATGTACAAAAAAAATTAAACAATATAAACGTTCAACCAATAAAATTAATCAAGTCCTATGAATGATTAAATTAATAATTATCTCATTTCCTCAGACGAATGTAAAGCGATATTTGCAATGCCCGGCTGCTATGACAGTGATGCATCTCAGAAAATTTCTCCGAAGTAAAATGGATATTCCGTGTAACTTCCAGGTGAGTTCTCCATAAACAATGCAAACTGTTATTTTTGTATTGTTCTGACTACTTGCAATTGTAATAAATCCCTGAAGTCTTTAACACACTGATAATGCCACTGGACCCAGTATTACATAAAATGACATATGATGAATTAAAGACTAAGTAAAACAGAATTTAAGCATGATGGAGAGTTTTTGCGCTTTCAGATTGAGGTCATGTATGAAGATGAGCCTCTGAAGGATTACTACACATTAATGGACATTGCCTATATCTACACCTGGAGGCGGGTAAGAGAAATACTTTACTCCTTTGCTATGCCCTGGTCCTACTCACCTTTAGTAGTCTTGTTATTCTGTCCATTTCTAGTCCTAAACACCAAATGAGAGTAGCTTCAGACTAAGTTTTCAATTTTTAATTCTGTGTACAACCGACTAGAAGGTTCTCAACACTCATTTGTGCTTGGATTAGATTTGGCCTTACATGTGAATCACTTTGGTTCACGTTTTACTTTAATCCGAATTGATGCTTTATGTATGTCCCTTCAAGCTAATACTGTAAATCTGTCACCGCTAACAGAAGATAAGAATCTGGGCCAGTATTTTAGCACCCAGACCTTGTAGGTATTCAAATAAGCAAAAGTTATACAGTCATAAAAAAAAATAGTTTTGAAAATCCGACTAATCTACTTGTCGTTTTAACAGAATGGTCCGCTGCCTCTGAAGTACAGGGTTCGTCCCGGCTGTAAGAAGCTGAAGCTAAGCAGCACACCAAGCTGTGAGACAGCAGGTCGAAAACCTGAAACGGAAAGCGACTCGGGAAGCGAAAAGCTCAGCAGCCCAGTCCTTCACGCTCCTACACCTTCCACATCCTCGTCTCTGCCGAGCCAGAGCGCTCCAGTCAAATCCTCACACTCAAGCTTCTCTCATCTCTCACCAGTCAACGGAGTGTCCAACAAAGCCGGCCCCAATGGCCAAGTCTCATTCAGCAACAAAGCCAGCAAGGGCTCAGTCAATGGCTCCAACTCTCTGGGGTGACAAAAGGACTAATGGACATGAAAAACCGTCAAACGAAGAGCTGCAAACTCGGATGCGAAGTTTGTAGGAACTTTAGTGAGCGACAGTGATTTTGTTGGATTTCGGAAGAAAAGCTATGACTGCTAACTCTGTCCCTTACGAGTTAGCACATGCAACTTTTTACGACTTTTTGCAATCGGGAGCTGTTTTCGAAAGGCAGTTTCTTTACCGAACCCCCTTTTCCTTTTGTATTATGTACGTTTAAGTATGTATGTTAAGTATGACTTCTTATGTTTCTGTTAATTACTAAACTTTCATTGGTTGAATAAAGATCATGAAGTATATTTTGTGCATGAAGAACCCAGGATGAATGCCAGGAATCTTCTGTTGTATAAACTCCAAATCATTCACGTAGGTTAGGGCATCAGTGTGTAGAAATTGATTTTTTTTTTTCTTTAAACAGGAAGCAAACTTTAAATGAGACATGCACAGTCGGTCGTAAAGATGATTATTAGAAAATCTATTAAGGGCTTTTAAGTTCTCATATTTTAGTTAAGCGTTAAGCTCTGTACTTTTCAAAAAGCAACATATATTCAAAAAATAAATAATGAAGGATCAGCTAGTAACTTTTGGAAGTTCTTGCTGAAATGAATTGAAATTAGAGTTCCTTAGGAACTGTTCATGCTTCTGAAAGATCTTCAGATGGTTCTGCTGGTGAGGAAACTTAAAGAAACTAGAAGATCTTTCAGGAATCATGATGAAGTACGACCTGTGAATAGTCGCTTCCTTTATTCTCACATCAGTGGACATTAGAAATGTCCAGATTGGATTTGTTTCTCATGCCTTAGCATATTTCAGTGTATTTTTTATTTTTTTTTGCCTAAGAGGACATTTCACTTAATGTCTTTTGTGCTCCAGAAATGTCTAACTTTCTTGACAATTATTTTTGGCCCACACTTTCAGGCCTGTGTATCGTTTTCTGTTGTACAATATCAAACCTGTATCTGAATAAACATTTTACGTTTTTATTACTCAAATGTCGGCTTTTGATCTGAGCCTCATCAGTTTCTTGCCTGGTAAATAAAAAGTCAACAATGATGTCGACTTAGCGAGTTTACTGATAGGCTACAGAGCTTTTATTACTGAGGGTGGAAAGTTTACAGCTTGTTTTTGAGGGGGAAAAAACGACTTAGCATTAAAGCTAATTTTCGGGGAAATGTCGTCGGGAAGTCTGTAGCATGAATAAACACGTACTTCCCCGGTTTTTTTTCCCACTTTATTAGAAGAATACCGCGGTGTATTAACTGTTTAGCCGGTGCTTTCCGTCGGTTTAGCAGCAGCGAGGCTTCCGTAGCAAACCAGCACGCCCCCCTTTTTCAGACTTTTTGGAAGTTTCCACTTCATCCCCTGTTTATTAATTTGGTTGCGTCCGAAACGACCCGCGAAAAAAAAATCCTGAGGCGACATTTTGATAAACAATCAGCGTCTCATTTGCGCAGAATAAAATGGAAATAACAAACAATTCACGAAAGTTTGAAAGCCACGACGTTTAGTTAACCTCCTGTCATTTTTTTTTATTTTTATTTTTTTAAATTTCGGTTTAACGGCTCTTTATGTGCACGAGCACAAGATAAAGTGTCACTGAATCAGCGCATAAGCGCACGCGCGCCTGTAAACCAACTTATAGCCTAGCACTTATAGAAAAGCCCATATTTCTTTTCTTTTCTTCTGAATAAAATAAATTATATTACGCTAACTGTGTTAGCTAGAAAAGACAAGACATATTTTATTCCTGGTACTATATTCTTAAAATGTCCCCTTTCCCCTCTGTAGTGCTGGAATTCCCTTTATGTCTAGAGTTAGTTCTTTCTCCTCACACTAGTTTCTGTTATTTTACTATTTTTCTTCTGAAAATTAGTTTAGTGAAAGGATGAAACTTAACAAAATGCATTGTTTTTGGACTTGACAAGGAAGTAACATTATTTCTGGAGAATAATTAAGTCCCTTGCAGGCATTTATTATAATTATTATTATTATTATTATTATTATTATTATTATTATTTTTGACGTTGTGTAATTAGGCCGTATGAATGAATGAATGAATGAATGAATGAATGAATGAATACTGGGTAATAATTCGTGTTCTGGTGACAATGTGATCTGGGATAAATTTTCCAAAAGCATTGCAGCTTCATGATTATTGTTTAAAGATAGAGAGAGCATCACATTAAACACTCTCTCTTTACAGTGCTTTGGGGGAATAATAATAATAATAATAATAATAATAATAATAATAATAATAATAATAATAATATGTCGAAAATATATCATTGCTAATTAAGAGAATGGCGTAAACATAGCCGGATAAAAAATTCTACTTTCTATTTATTTATTAATTTATTTTTTTACAGGCCTTCATAGGTTTGAAGAGATCACTTGCATGTAATCTAACTATAAAACTAGTTTTAAGTCGCCTGAGTACGTGCTTAGATATTGAAAATAGTTTCAGGTGTATATTTAGAGTGGAGTAAAGTGGTGAATATGGATAAGGATTGTTTAATAATCCTGTTCTTTCCCCAGGCACCAAACAGGAGTGGAAGGTTTACAGCTGTAAGACTTGACCTCTTCACACTACAGAGTTTCTACAGAAGGATTTTATTTGCGTCTTCAAAAGTCAAAATCATTTATTGTCCTAAAAATTCTTTCGAAATAATGAATGAAAGCCAGAACACGCATGTAAAGAGAAAAATGCGTAAAAAAAAAGACAGTTAGTTTGCCTTAAGTTGTTCTGTCCTTGCAAAACAAACAAAAACAAACACAAACAAATAAACAAAACCCCCAGAAGTGGTACAGTGCCTTCTGCCATCACAGCTGGTCACATATTCAGCTACTGATAACAAAAAAAGAAGCACAAATAACTCACCACAGTCCAGAAATCTCCAGCCAGGCGGCAGACCCAGGCTTAAACTCTACATTAAACCCAGTGGGTAAATTCTACCAACCGGAAATTAAAATGATTAGACAATGAACAGACGATATAAACACCTCGTTATAGATCAATGCCCAACTACCATATGATATAGAAAATAATGTATGTTCATCTTTTAAAATTAATAATAATAATTAAAATCTTTAGAGCTTATACATAAAGGTTACTCATAAACAGAGCAACTTTCTAACAGCCTAATTTACCTCATCTGCTAAATTTAACTGAATTAATTAGCACAATTAAAACAGAAATAGCTCTTTATGCAGTAACGCTGTGAACAAAGACCCTTAAGGCCTCACACCTCTCCTTGCGCCCTCTGCTGGTCGTCCACAACACTGCAACATCTAAACCCAGTTTACAGCAGAAGTTATTCGGCTCTGCATGAAAACTAAATAAATAAACAAACTGCATCTGTGTTAAAATATAATCACAGCACCTGGCTCGAAGCCAGCTGCCGTGTTTATTATCAAGCTGAAAAAAAAAGTTGGACTAATCTGTTTAAATGCACCTCAATAAGGTGACTTAATGATGAGTTAAAATAATGAACACGTGCTTCCTCTGTTAACTCTGATTTAGTGCATGACATGATCCAACAGGATGAAAATCTCAGTAAGTCTGCTGGCAGATGAAGTCAGTGGGAATCAGGAAAACAGCTCTTGCATTACCTAAAGCAGAAAATACTGACCTGTCACAGAGCTGGAGAAGATGCTAAAGAGGGTTTAAGGTTCACCAAACATAGACACTTGCCAGAGATGTGCAAAAAGCCTAAACAAACAGCAGGAGACCTGAAAAAAGTCTTCAGAGGCAAGTGGAATAAAAGTTCACATTTATGCCACATAAACAAGAAGTATATTTGATCATTTTTATTATTCATAATAATGAACAAACAGTTAAAAAAAAAATATATATATATATATATATAGTTGGTTTCCTCAGTTCAAAGCAGAGTATAAACTTTTAAAGTTTTTGCATTTTTATCGTGTAGTGTTCTTTTACGCATTTTTATTTCCGTGTATTGTGTCTGTATACTGAGTTTTTAATTTATTTCACCCTACACAGTGACCTGTATGGTGGACACTTCATATGTGATTTTCTGTTAAGTCTTTATTTAGCATTTTTGGAAGGAGTCTCCAGTGTCAGTTTACGGTTTCTCTGTATCGTGAAAACCTGCGCTTTTTTTTCTTGAGAGAGGCAAGTGAGGGAACAACTGTTATAGCTGAAATAACGTAAGTGATAAGAGGAAATAACTTGTTTCATGTTTTTTGTTTTATCCATTTGTAGTTGCACAACATTAAATGCAACTTTAAATGGATAAAAATATGTACTTTAATAAACACTGTAATTGCTGGCAACTTGCTGTGGTATAATTGGAATAAAACACTTCAAGATGTGTTCTTATAGGAATACTTCAGGATGGTGACATTAAATTGATTATTTTCCGATAATAGCACACCCCCAAGTGTTTTGTTCCTTTCTTAAACACTGGCTAGGCTTGGATAGATGTAGTATGTTGTATTGAAACAGACATTCAGTTTGAGTAAAGCATCATTTTATTAAGCGATGCTGATGGTCTTGTGCCTGAAAACCAATGTACACACATACATGGAAAAAACTGCACACAGTCATGACAGGATTAACAACAGCGATGACGAGCAGGCAGACAGCTGGTCATGTCATACAATGTGTCTTTCACAGCATTCTCTTAAAGGGTTTGTCCTTTTATCCCTTCTTCTGTATGACATTCACACTGGAAGCATTTTCAGATCTTTTCTTTGACACTTGTTATGATCAGAGACTGAGATAAAGTACAACTGATCATTTTCAGGAGAGGTTTTTGAATTAGAAAACACATGGGAAAAAATATCTTTGCCTGTACATTAGTGTGAGCGAGGTTGAAATGTTAGGAACAGATATCAGGGAACGGAGTACGATTAAAAGTCCACGCAAAGGTCTGTAGCTTTCAGGATTAAAAAGTTCTGCCTTAAAAATCGAACAGCATGGCTTATAGTCTTTCATTTGTAGATAATAAATCAGATTCACTGACAGTAATACACACCAAAAAAGACCAGCACTGTACTGTGAATACCTTCAAAAATCTCTTTCAAAAGCTGCACAAGAAACATCTCACTTCAATATCAAACACTGAGACACAATTGCTGGATTAACTCTGAAGTCGTATATTTAGCGACATTCAGTCATAAGATCGTAGATATTTTACACTAATATATTTACACATCACAGGAAGAGCAAAAGCGCCTCAGGATTCGCCTTAATCACCTGTCCCTTTGTAGAAAATAACATCTGCAAACTTTTGTTTAAAAACAAACAAACAAACAAAAAGACTCAAATACAAAATTAAATGATTCCAAGTAAATAAAGGCACACTCTCGCACAGTGTAAATTGATGATGTCGAGACATACGGGCAGAGGGTCTGGGTTAGTGTAAGAACAATATTCTGGAAGAAAGAAAACATACAGCTATAACTACACTGTTATATAATACTAACGTTCAGAGTTACAGGCTTCAGAGGAAGAGGAACGCAGACAGCAAGACGTAGAGTTGTAAGAATCATTCTCCCAGTTTTTTTTTGTTTTGTTTTGTTTTTTTTTTTTTACAGTGCAGCGTAATTTTGATAACAGTTAAGCATAAAAATGTCCAAACTGTAACAACATCCCTACTGGAAGAACGGTCCATTTTAAACTTTAAACCTGCAACAAATGCATTGCTGCAAAAAAAAAAAAAAGAAATGTAAAAATATAGACATAGTTTTCAATAGAATTTTTCAAATCGTCAATTAGCAACACAAAACTTTCTCCAAAAATAAAACATGATAATTTACTAATATAATAATAATATCTCTAAACCTTCTATGATCTAACTCACTCTAAGTTGAAACACGGCTTAAAGGAAAAATCCACCCTGAATGCGGTGCATATTAATCTGTATAAATAACACAATTTTCAGCTAGATTTATTTTGTACTTTTATGTTTAGTTAAAACTTCCTCCATCGACACGTTGACCTATGTTACTTTGGTTAATGGTTTCCTACATTACCCACAATGCCGTGCTGATAGTGGTCCAGTGGGATTTAGCCCTCGCTTCATCTCTACCTAAAGAGAGCGATGCGGCGGCGCTTTAGTGTTTTAGTCTGTCCAGCTTTCTCATCTTCCAAAGCTTTCTGAAGCATCACTGCCAATGCCCTCGCCTTGTCATCTCATAGCTCGCTAACTAGCTGAGCTGGGTTTCTGCCATAATGCATTCTGGGACTTTGAGTCTAGCGTTTGCTGTAATGTCTTCGCTACTTCTGTGCAGGATTTCTCATTAATATGACTTTGAACTTTTCTGGAAGCATTATGTATTTGTTTCTGTAACTTTGTGTATTTAAGAGCTAACATCGAAACCTGACTATCATTTTTGAGATCTATGACAGCTTCAGCTAACAAATTAGCACCAGAATCTCTAAACAAATCACAAATATTTCAGTATAAACATATATGATGTGCTTCAGGGTGGAGTTTTCCTCTAAGATCTCACTACAATCTCACTACTATTGCATAACCCTCGAGTCAGTGGTAAAATTGGCAGCATTTGCATAAATATTTGGGTGCATTAGATCAGTGGTTCTCAAATCCAGCCGTGAACAGTCTCAAGTCTTCTCTTCCTGATCTAACTAATTAAGAGGTTTAAAATTTACTGTGCAGCTGGATCATACTTCAAACTGTGTGCAACAGGAGTGAGAACTCCTGCTTTAGATCATGTGCAAACAACTTTTATAGGTTTACTACTTATAAGCTTCTCTACAATAAACTCTGCAGCCAGCAGTGAATCTAAATAGACTACAAAATCTCATTAGTTCTTTATCTAAAGGGTCCAAGTGCTTAATGGGAGATTTAAAATAATCCACAACGGGTTTATAATTTCAAAAGCAGTTATACCAATCTACAGATACCATGGACCAGCATTTCCAGTAATAAGATAATTATTTGTGCTGTCAGTGGGGGATCCTTGACCTAAAAACCTTTTCGGCTGCTTTCACACTTGTCGTAAAACTGTCTGTGCAACATTCTGCATGTAATCCCACACGCCGCGGCTGCAGAGCGAGATTTATGAAATGCTGACTAGAAAATGTTTCTTTGCCAAATTTTGCAATGTAACTAAAAATAACTGTCTGTTTTGGGTATGTTCACCAGTACATGATGTGATGTCTCACTTTATCGCTCTTGATTCTCTTGATTTTCTGCCTCCAAAGCTACAGCAAAGGCAAACAGCCTCCTCATCGTCAGAGTTACACCAATCTTTGTCTCATTTGCATTACAGAGAATAATAAATCTAATCTAGCGAGCAAGCTAGATTACAATACTAGATAGGAGCGTTGTTATGGTTACAGGGTGGGTAAAGTGTGAAAGCAGCCTTGGTCTAAAACAATGCTTAACCCAGGCTCAGAAAAGTGCCCCTGTCTGATGCCTTCTTACAGTAAACAAAGACAGAATAAGAGTAAAAAGCAGCTTTGAGGTTTCCACATAAACACACAATAACATCACTCAACATCCCAATCAACAATATCTAATACAGATGTACAGCACAGTGTAACGCACAGCTAAATGTTTGTCCATTCACAGCCATTTATTCATTTTTAAAAAAAAAAAAAAAAAAAAAAAAAAAAAGACGAGAAAACAACTGTAAACAGACAGTTCTAGTAAATGTCCAATAATCCCATTAAAAGCCTCTCAGGTTGGAGGCCCGAACTCAGGGTCCTGAGACTGACCCCAGGCAACAGTTAGGACAGAATGGTGGTGATGAAGTCGTAAAACCTTTTGGAATATTGCTCCGGATTAACCGTCGAGATTTCGGCTCCAGCCTAGAGCCAAGAGGGAAAATATTAGAAACAGAAAAAGATGAAATACTAACTCAATGGAAGTTCATCTGTTCAAAAAACATTCCTCCCCCCCCCATATTTTCTTGCCAATCTGTTCACCTGCCAATTCCCACCCACCAGTCAGCTCTACCGTCATAAGCAGCTTCCAAGTGAGGAAGGGAAATGTTAAAATGTGTGTCCACTGAGACACATGAAGCACGACAACTGCATCTTTTCTGAACTGTTGCTCACGCTGCATCACACGGCAGCGCAACACACTCAGAGGAAAGCGCTGTCTGCCCTCTTCTAAAGAGTATGCCCCTCCCACTCAGACAGCACAGCCAATTTTGCTCCCTTGGCTCCTGGCCACATTAGGCTGTGGCACATACCTTCAGGTGTCAATTAAATATGTAAAATATATACTCTGTAAAAGGGAGAGTAAACAAATGGTGTCGACCACAACCATCCAAACAATCAGGAAAAGGTAAGGATAAGGAGGTGTCTCTATTTCTCAAATCCATTTCAAGAAGTGTCCCTATTGAAGAATCCACTCACATTATCCACATTTCTAAGCTGATGATATTAAAAACAGGTTTACAGTGAATATTCAGGTTATGCTGTCTTATTGCATTGAGCAATTCAGTGTTTATGAATTTGAAATCTAATTTTTTTTTTTAACAGGCATTAGGTCTTACCCCATGCTTCACTGTCTTAGCTGCATGTGCTGCTTTCTTCTTAGCATCATATGGTGTGAGGATGTCGATTATGGCCATGAAGTACACCTCTTTTTTGGGGGCATCTGAGAGAAAGTGTAAATATATTTCTCTCAGTGAGTACTAAACATCACATGATTAATAAATGGTCTATATGCATACTACTACACTCGACTGTATTAACACACTCACTCTCGTGACTGCGAATGGCGTAGACGTCCACGCTGGGATCGAATTCTCCCGGCCCCAGTGGCCTGTTGCTGTCGAGTGTGTTGCTGGGACTCTCGGGTGGCGACCCGGTCACTCCTCCATCGCTCTCGGCTCCCTCCTCCTCGCCTCCTTCATTCTCCTCTATCTCCTCCTCCGGCTGCTCTTGCTCTCCGCGCTCCACGTCATGGAGCCCAACAAGCAGGCTGTAGTCCATTAGCTTCAGCTGGGCTAGAAACTGCACACACACACACACACATTCAGCTTAGCTCAGTACTGAGTGACCAAGAAGGAGAATAAGGGGGATGGATGAAGAAGGGCAAACTGTAAGATGACAAGAAAATGTAGAAATATCTTAAGCACAATTCTCATGGAAATAGTCCTTAAGCTTTTTTCTGTTGAACCCTAACAAAAAAAATGTAAAACTGCACCAAAACAGGGTGAATATGAATATTAGAGATAGGTCCTGGACCAGCGGTGTTAATAATTACAATATGGTTCAGTACGAATGTTTTAGGAAATGACTCACAAACCTCCACATCATTCTTTAGCTTCTCCAGGAACATCTTCTTGTTCTCCCCGTCTATATAGATCTTCTGTCCATCGTTGATGAAGTCATTATCTTTGTATGTTGGGAGCTCCTTAGTCTGATGTTCACATTGGGGGAAAAAAAGGTATTATTTTTTTTTTTTAGAAAACTTCAGGTTCAGGTAACAACTGACATAAGAGTAAGAGTGTGTGTTTCAGACGGATTTATTCCACTTCTGCATTGTCAGTGAACATATTTTAACTAAAGTCACCTAAACTTCTTTTGAAGGCCAGGAAGAAAAAAAAAAGAAAAAGAAAAAAAACCAAAAAAACAAACAGAAATCAGCACAGAAGGGACTAGAAATCCAGATTCTATTAATATGCAAATTGTAAACGCACAGGTGCTGCATGGCATGCATTTGCATGAACATCATGGGCTTGTATATTTCATGATGCAATAACATTTGCCTGTCACGACACACTATAATAATACTAACTGTTTCAGTGAAATGTTCACCTCCTGTTTCTTAAAAGAATGCAGCGACAATTTTCATACTGTGACTGTCTACACATTAAAATTAAATCCCTGGAAAAGATTTCATCATAAAATAAAAATCATATGATCCCTGAAACTGCAGTCCCTGAGCTTGATCTAAAACAGACACTCTTTAGCTTCAGGTAGGTCAGTCTGAGCACTGATTTTGTGCTTGCCAACACAAACATTACTGTACGACACACTAATGAAAGTGTTATTCATGTCTCTTTTGTTTTATCCCCAGTTTTAGAATATGTGAATACCTTTATGATTAATAGAAATACAAAATAAACACTTTGCATAGACTGTAGAGAGAAAATGAAACAATTAAAATAGCTTTGTTCTTACAGTGGATAGACAAGGAATTCAATCGTAAGATTTTATGAATAGCACAAAACACATCACAGATTCTGTACAATAACTGATACTAAACCAGAACTCATATAAAATAAACCTCTATATTACATATAGACACACTGGAATCCAGAATATTCCGGGAATTATATGATTGTCTCTTTACATTTTTCTTTGCATAATAAACAGATTATGAATTAAGCAAGGAATAAAACACTTGTGGGTGTGTGGTTATAGGAAAATAATCAACAACAGGATGGTGTGATGAAGTGGAGTTACTGTTACCACCTCAAAGTTGATTATTTTCATATAACAGCGCATCCTGAAGTGCTGTACTCCTTTTATACCACAGCAGTTTGCCAAAATAACAATTTAAAAAACTTATTAAAGAATAAGTTCAGTACAACAACTTTTTATCCATTTATAGCTACATTTAATGTTGTGGAACCGCTGTAAACGAGTTGCCGATTTACCCAATCATCCCCTAACTAGCTTTTCCCTGCTTATTTTTTCTCTCTTGAAGATAATAAGTGCAAAGAGCATTTTCCTCTGCCCTGAAGTCTTTTTCCATAAATGTTAAATAAATGTTTCCTTACAGAAAACATTTTCAAAGGTAAATAACATTTTTAAAATGGCATCTGCATAACGAATCTCTGTGAATTAGCAGTTACTATAGAAATAATAACATACTGTATTAGAATGCATGCTTTTATATACTGTAAGTTTCAGCTGCACTACTGTCAGAGCTTCGATTATAGAAAAAATAATCAACACCTTCTAACCAAACAGAACTTAACCAGTATAACCAAGAGGACCTGGTTGATTAATTTGGTCACAGAACTGTCTGAAGCATGCAAACATTTCAAATGTCATAATGTTATTTGGTTTTAAAAAGGCTACACCAAAGTGTCCCTTTAATTATTCTTTTAATAACTGCTAGAGGGAAGTTATATTATATAGATATATATATCCCCATAAACACACTACAGTTGGTGTGACGTTCTCTTGGATTTCCCTGCAGACACGCTCACTGTGGAAGAAGACATGACGTTAGCTCTGTTTTGAGCCTGCGCTCCCTCGTGGCATCCAATCAGGACAGAGCATGTGTGTGTGACGTCTTTGCAGGTGTGTCCTTACGTGTCTGATGGCGCAGTAAAAGCGTGTGGCGATCCGAATGGTTTGGAGCTTTTGGCTCATGCGAGATTTGGCTGGAGCCCCGTCTTCAGTTGGGCGTGGCTGTTGGAGAAGAGGGTGAGAGGCATGCAGCTTCACTCATGAACACAGCTTAAAAATAAAATTAGTCACTAAATAAATTTAGTGTTAGAGGAAATGATAAGCTAGTTAAAACAACCTTCAAAAAGCTTTAAGAAGAATAATGGGTACAAATTACACATAAAGTACATGCATTAATAGGAGAAAAAAATGTAATGCCATTGTTCACAGTGTTAACTAATGTTTAGAAAATGATCATTCAGAGTTGAAATGATTTTGAAAGAATTAATACAATTCCTAAAAAAACATCACTGCTTAGATAATACTGTATATGACACATTTACACAAATTTAGAGAAACAGTTCATATTCATATTCGCAAAAGAACATCATATACGGCTGGAAGTACATGCCGACAGGGAGTACATGCACAACGGGGCAGAGAACAAAGATACACATGCAAATTATTCACATGCCTTCATATATATACATTATGCATGAGACGTCACAAAGCAGCCAGCGGCCCCTTGCTGGATCCCTAGTTCACTAGATTTAGCAAAAATCATAATATATTTATTAGAATCAATAAATTTACTTTGGTACTAGCTTACAATCTAGCAAAAACATTCTTTATTCATATATTTCAAGCTTGAAAAATTATTTGGGCAGTAACATACGTACATTTTTGTTTAAGCCAAAACTAGGAACAATAGGTTACATATTAACAATCATGTTCACTTTAAAATCAGTGTACGTGAGCACATATACGACACAGAATAAAAAGCATTATGGTCTAAATATTTGTGGAGCTCATTATTTGTACAATGATTTTTTCCCCTAAATTACATTATTATTATTATTATTATTATTATTATTTATACTGTTATTTAACTTGAATATCTTGATCTCAGACTGATTGTCATTTCAGTAAGAGACTTAACACTCATCATTATTAACCATCATTTTCCTTTTTTTTTTTTTAAACGAGTTCAGCTTGATGCGTTTAGGAAAGTACAACATGCCACTATTGCACCATTAAGTTCACATTTCCACAGTCAAGCAAGAGGAGGGATAAAACAAAGGAAGACTCTCAAACAAAATGGAGCACAAATTCAGTGCCGCTGAAGACGAATGAAGAGGAAGGCAAACGTTTCTTTTTTTACCTACAGGCATTATTTACATTATTTATTATTTGGGGGAATTTTCTGATACATGTTTAACAAATAAACGTGAAGCCAATGAAACATTCCAAACACAATCATCTCAGATTTCTCACACCAGTAACAAACATACATGCATTAGTACAACATGCAAGTGCATGCTTATTTAATGGCAGTTATTTCACACATTTGAAGTCTGCATTAAGCATCAGGATTATTTGATAAATTAAAAAAGAATCCTAATGATCATGGTGTAATGAAAATTATTTTACCTTTTCTTTGTCGCTAGCCTCTCTGGACACTGTGGACCCCTGAGAAATGTATTAAAAGCTGTGTTTATCATTTATTTTATTTATCTGGTATTATATACCTGGCTCTTATTATGTATAAATGTATCGACTGACCCTCAACACTGTTGGACTTCTCAGAGCGCTCACCTTCAGGTCGTATTTTTTGTGCACAGGCAGACGGGGGCTGAACACGTTGCGCGTGACGATCATGTATGTCTCGTCTCCGTCCACCGTGAGGCGGTACATGCCCAGGAACTGAGGCAGCAGTGTGTTGCCATGGCACTCCACTATATACTGCAAACAGAAAAAAAAAAAAAAAAAACATACAAATGAGGCTCCAGCTCACCAGAGTTCACCGTAAGGGTGACTCAGCTGCTTCACAATGACAGCCTTGTTCCAATCATAGCTCCTACACACTTCTCTTACACATTACCACTTTGAAAGGCGGGAGCCTTTCAGACTATTGGAAATTACTGTATTTAATGTTCATGTCCTTTTTTTTGGCTCTGGAAATCATCAATATCAATGAACCGTAAAACTACGTATTCTTGATGGGTTACCTTTTATTATATTAATCACTTAAACAAGCTTTATTCCTTTAAACACTTAAACGAGCCCGAAATCTGCACAGCTTATTAAAAAAGTCTGTGCTGTGCTGCTCCTATATAACAGGGTTTTTACCTTAAGGCATTTTTTACAGAGATTTCAGTCACTATGCAATAAATAAAGCTGTACCATGCTGTACTTTCCTTTGTTTCTGCAGTGGTACCATCAAGGGAACGTATTGTACCTTTAAAATGTATATACTGTAGATACATGCTATTAGCAACAGGAAGGATGAAGGCTAACATTTAGTTTCTCTGAGACACCTGAAGCCACACAACCGCATCTTTTCAAACTGCTGCTCAGGGCAGTGCAACACTCTTGGAGAAAAGTGCTATCCACCCTTTTCCGCATCCATGAGCTCACAGACGGCCAAGAAATGGCTAGACTCGCTGTGATTGACAGGGGAGAAAGAGTTTGCCCCTCCCACTCAGACAGCATGGCCAGTTTTGTTCTCTTGAATTCCTGTCCACGGACATCTACGGCATCGCTAGGATTTGATCTCGCGATCTCCAGTGATAGGGTGAATGCTTTTTTTATGCTGAGAGTCTGGACAAGAGTGTCTGCTAATGTGAACAGAAGGCTGAAACAAATAATGTAACCAAATGAATAGTACGTCAGCATTAAGATAATGAAAATGATCTAGAAAACATTTTTTTAAAAAAAATGATAATAAGGCAACGTTTAAACATGAAGTGGCTAAGGAGACGGGACATCCTTTCACCTGATGATACTTCTTCAGGATGTTGTGCATCTCAGCCACGTCTTCACTGGTGATGATCTTGATGACGTACTTCTTGTTGTAGGAGGTGTGAAAGCGTGCGCCGCTGCGGCCCTGGGCGTCACTCGGGATCGGCGCACTTCGCGTCAGAGAGTTCTGCGAGAGGACAGGCGTGTTACGGATCACACTGACATCCATGCACTAGACTCAGATTATAGAAAACATCGCTCTTCCTAACAATGGATGACATGATGACAGGAAGGAAAAAATGAAAAAACTTGGTCTACAACATTTTTTCATAGCAGTTTGCTAAATCCGCAAGAGTTCTGACTTCTGATTTAATAGCATGCAATTGTTTCTGTAGTACTGTTTACTGCTACTATTAGACGTAACTGCAGATCAATATTCATATTCACACAAGCTGTTTCTATTGATTTGGAAGATGAGTGCAGAGTAATAAACAATACTCCTTTACACTGCTGTTAAAAAAAGCAGCTCAGGGGAAAAAAGTTCTGCGAACATTAAATTAAACAGGAAAACCTGAACACACCAGACTTTTTCCAATTTCTGACATTTACGCAATAGATAAGTACCAACAGCATGGTCTTAAACCGTGATCTTATGTGATGTTTAGACAATCTGGGCTCATCCTGATAAACTGAGACCTTTCATTCTTAAAATAAAAATTAATTAAAATGAGGCAAATGCAATATTTCTATTTCTTTCTTCCAGGATAAAGCCTGACATTTTGACTGCTGATGACATCAACACCCTTCTGTGCAGTTGGCTGTTGCTGACAAATCTTAAAAAACATGAATGCTTAATTTGTCCGTTTCTTTCCTCGCTCAAACACAGCTTAGCAGTGTTTCTGTGACATTGTCTGCGTTCACTTTATTGTTACATAAATCTAGTGGAAATATTTTCATGTGCCAATGATGAGTGTCTCGTATGAATGTATAATCTGACATTATATGAATTCATTATAATAAATCCACATCCAAGTAGAATATATAAACACAGTCATGCATTAATGAGATAAAATGATTACATAATGGGTTTCCTTTTTTTTTTTTTTTTTTAATTCAGGCACCTGATATTCCTGATCATCGATGGCAAACCTCTCCCTCAGATTTCGGAAGACAAGAGGACAGTATTCTTTAAACTTGAAATGGCTTGGCATATTCTCTCTTTAGAGAGAGAGAGAGAGAGAGAGAGAGAGAGCGAGAGAGAAAACAAGGAGGTCAGAAGATTGAGAGACAAATTAAAAGGAAGAAAGGAAAGAGAAAGAGAGAAAGAAAGGAGAAGAAGGAGAAAGAGACAGAGAACGAGAGAAATGCAGGAAAGGAGAAAAAAGAAAAGGAAAATAAGGAGAAAGACAGATAGACAGACAGAAAGGAAAGAGAGAAAAATAAGGAAAAGAATAGGAGATAGAGAATGAGAGAGAGGAAAGAGAGGAAGAGATAGAAATAAGGAAACGGAGTGAAATAATGAAAGAAGGAGACCAACAGAAAGAAAAAATAAAGAGACAGAGAGAGAAAGAAAGAAAGAAAGAAAGAGGGACAAACAGATAGACAGAGACAAAGAAAGAGACAGAGAGAGAGAAAGAAAGAGCAGGGGACAGACAGAGACAGAGAGGGATGGAGAGAGGAAAAGAGAGAGAATTAAAAATGAAAAGAAGGAGAAAAAGAGAAAAAAAGACAGACACAGACAGACAGATAGACAGACAGAAAAAAGCAAGAGAGAGACAGAGAGAGAAATAGATAGAGAAGGTACAGAGAAATAGATAGCCAGAGAGAAAGAAAGAGACAGACAAACAGACAGAGGGAAGATAGATGGGATGGAGACAGAGAGAGAAGGAAAGAGAGAGGGAGACAGAGAGAAAGAAAGATAAACATTGAAAGAAAGGAGAAAGAGACAGTCAGAGAGAAACAGAAAAAAAGAGAGAGGCAGATGGACAGAGAAGAGAAGAGTATATTTAATATTGGATATATAAAATTGGCTTACAGTCTGTCTGACTTTGCAGTTGCTCACATTATAATAAATTAATAATAATAATAAATTAATAAAGTGCAAGAATTAAAAGGAGCCAAAAGGCTGTGACTTATCAAGCTTTGGATTTCCGCTCGTACTTGTTGAAGAGGTGATTGTCCACTCTGATCTTGGAGTTGGCTTTGAAATCATCAGGCATCAGCATTACAGGGATCTGAATGTGACTGAGGTTATTTATCTGGAGACACACAAATAGAAGCAGTGCTCAGATACAGAGTCATCACTTTCACACAGCGAATACGGTGCGTTTTATCGAATTCTTGTCATCGTGTCGGCTTTCTGGAACGGCTCCGAACGATCCGATCGGACTGACCTCTAATTCACGGAGAACGGTGGTGCACTGGTGGCTCACAGCCAAACGCCACCTTCCTCCTCCACACTCACTTACAGATATTCACGTGCATCCATTTTCTTTACTTTACCATAATTTAAAGGGCTCTAAGGGATGATTCCAGTACACAGACAACTGCAGAGGCACTATTTCTATTTCAGTACCCTCTCAGGGGGCATATTTTCTCTGCCCTTCACTCTGGAATCCTACCTGCTTTTTATGACACTCCCTCCATCATCTAAACACACACACACACACACACACACAAGCACACACTCTATCAATATGACGCAGGAGGCTATTTCGGTGTACCTTCCTCTGTGTCTCCATCTGTCCTTACTGCATTGGGGGGTATTGCCTTGTATCTGGTAGCAAACTCTGTCATCAATCCATATACCGGGTAAATGTTTGATACGAGCTGTTGATGAACATCAAACAGACATTTGGACATTGGTACATTTTTACCGCAACTTAATAAAATCCTGTGTTTATACTTTCACGCTGGAAGGAGAAAGTGAGTGATCTGTAAACTGTTATCCTGCTTCCCCCTTTCACACTCTGCTGCCAGAAAATGTGTCTCATCTAGCAGGCTAAACAGTCTGGAGAAAGAGAGAGAGAGAGAGAGAGAGAGAGAGAGAGAGAGAGAGAGAGAGAGAGAGAGCGAGAGACAGATTTCTGTCAGCCAACACAGGCCAACCAGTTCATTCCTTTTCATCTCAGAGGAAGGGCACACTGTAAACTTTTTTCTAAAAAAAATATGTGCCAGTATGTCACAGCCTGAGGGGGAGTTAGCGAGAGTGATGTGTCCAGCTGTACCCACCTAAAAGCACAGCACAATAGTTTCCTAAAAATATCTGCTCCATTTTCCCAGAAACAACATTTTATCCCACAGTGAGCCTCATCTACGATGATAAAACCTTAATGTCTTGGTAACTGTTTTATTTCACTCAAAAATATATCCATCCAGCTTTATCGTTTACTTCTGCATTTAAACATTTTTAACCAATAGCTCTTCTCAGAACACGGCATTATTATTATAATTAGGGGGCCAAGCACCAAAGGTGCATAGACCCCTCTGGTGTTTGTAAACAAAAAGACATGCATGCTCAACCTCAAAATACTTCAGTAGCCACAACCTGATGCTACTTGGTTCTAATATGACTAAAGAATCTATCGACAATTTTAATTACGAATAATTACGGATTGACATTAGCTAAAATGTTATCCACTTATTATCATGGACTACTACTAAAAGACAAGGAGTGCGATTCAGCTAAAGATCCATTTGTCCTTCTGGCAGACCCTTCTCTGTCAGTGGCTACATGATCCAAAGCAGCACGCTAGCCTGCAATGGCCAGACATACTACATACAAATCTTATAGAAACTCTGAGCATTTTTTACTAGAAAGAATAGAAGACAAATGAGTCTCTTCATGCTTACAACTTTGCTGTTTGTGGGCATGTTCAATGTTTTACGATTACAAAGCTAACTAACCATGTCCATTTTAGACAAGAATGTGACCAAGCTATCTAGCATTAGATAGCTAGTTTCTTGATGTAGATTTCAGGCGAGCTACATAGGTTTGTTAAAGCAATATAAATTAGGCATATTAGCTAAATAGCAAGCTAAGCCTGTTAAATGATGAGATGAAAAGCTCCTCAGACCAGTTCTCCCTTCTAAATACCTGCAACCACAACTGTCTTCGGGTGGCTTGGAAAGGTGTCAGTAAAAACAGATGTTTTAATGAACACTTTTCCAATTCTGATACCCAAAAGAACAGTACAATAGTTTAGAAAACTGATTCTGGCTTCAGCTTAAAAATCAACAACATTTTTTAATAATAAAAAAAATGCAACAATGACAGAGAATAGTACTAGCTACCTGCACAGCAATTTTGGTGTACGCCCCTTAAGTGCTCTAGAGAGCAAGAAAGCATGGCAGAAACATGATCCCAGTTTCCGCTTATCCTCTGGGTCATGCCGAATTTAACATATACCATGATGTTAATTTCTGCCATATTGGATTTTCAAAAATGTTTTTTTCCACTTATTCCTTCTTCCTACAAATTTTATCCAGTCACAACACCTGGATCACAGCATTGTGAGACCAACCCGAACAAAACTTGGTTCTCAGATTTTTGATATGAGGGATGGTTCGTTCATAACGTACAAACAAATTTGACAGGATAGTCACCAAACTTGAGGGCATATCTCAGCAGCAGTGTGATCTATTCAGACCAATCTTTGCATCTGAGTGAAGGATCATGTCTGAAAGAACTCCAAGAAGTCTAAATTCACCACTAGGGTTTGCTATAATTCATAAATTACTAAAACTGCTTGATGTATTGCCATTAAATTTAGTATATCTCAATGGTGAACAATGGTGGTCCCAATGGTTTCTGTTCTTCCTTCGTCACTTAGGGGTAGGGCCAGAAATTGTTTGGCCCCTTGTAATAATAATAATAATAATAATAATAATACTTATTATTATTATTATTATTAATTATAGGAAAAGAGCTACATTCATTTATCTTCATCAAATGCTCCATCCTAGTCAGACTGAAAGGCATTAAGTGAATGTGATGCGTCATGAGCATTAGCATTCAGTCCAACGCCTCACACTGTCCTACAGAACGCCCTCACATGCCACACTGCTCCGAGGAAGTAGTGTCTGTCCTTCCTGGTATTTGTACCACAAACTTTGCTTAGGGAGTGGATCAAAGACATGAAAACATAATGCTTAAACCTCTTATATATATAAAAATATCTAATATACATGAAGAAGGAATCGTGAAGCACTGGTGAGCTGTATCTTTTCTAATCATCATGTGTAATGTGTGTGGAATTATCTCAGTGGGTGGTAGGCTGCCTACTATCAAAACTCCAGCACAAAAAAAAAATAATGTGACTAAAACACTGGAATACTTGGTGTGATACAGGAAGTGGATCTGTGTAATTATTTTCAATATGGATTATTATTATTATGTCGTGGTTCTAATCCTCCTGATGGTTGTACGCCCTTAGAGGGCTTTCAGATGTGTTGGGTTTTTTCAACTGCAAGCTCACATTTTATATGTAATCTTACGGGAATTGGCTGCACTGTGTGACATGAAGACATTTTTTTTTATTCTCCCGACCAATCAATTTGGGGGCAAACCAACAAACCAACAAATATGGAGGACAAAGTGCAGGAGAAAATGAGTCTTGTTAGAGAGTGAATATTAGAAAATTATGACATGTTGAATAAAAAATATTGCATTGCCAATATTCCAATGTTATTACGAGACAGGACTGGTAAGAGCGTTGATGTGAAACCACTCTTATATAATACATAAAAGAAAAATTGACAGGAGTGCCTTCTTGAGAATTAACCAATACAATTCTAACTAGCTGCTGTATCATATTTGGGATATGAGTTCCTCCTTTTTATCTATTCAGATTCCACTTTATACTCCCTTACGCAATCACAGCAATAAAAACACTCCTCTGCGTCAAGCTAGGAATGAGAGAATGAGAGCTTCATTGGCTTTAGAGGGAGGGATGAAAAAAAGAGAATGGGTAATGTGCCAGAAGGAAAAGATTGACGAAGAGCTGAAAAGGCATGAAATAAGGAGCCAAAGTAACGGATAAGCCTGGACACAGAGCAGCTTCAAGGAGGCATTAAGTGGATGCTGATCAAGAAGGAAGCCATCTAATGGTGTAATTAATACCCACACCAGAGGCAAAGCAGCAAAGCATTAATCAGACCAAAACATGGCACTGATCAAGCTGTGCAGAAAAGACTGTAATTACAACAGAACCTCAACAGCAGGTTATAAAACCACTGCCTCTCATCGGGACAGAACTCGGTCATCAGTCTCACTCCTATCTCCCATTAGATTGCCTTTGCATCCGGAAAGCATAATTAGAAAAGCATCCAAAACAGACTGCCTGCTGAAGAGTAAGGCAGAGATTTATTTTCTCTGCTCTGAAAGGCAGAAGTGGAGTCTAAGCGGTAGTTATGGCTCCAGTCTCCAGGGTCAGAGAGAGAATTAGTCAGCCATTTCTCCTGGCCAACTCTCCTCCAGTCACTCTGCGTATACCAGGCTGTTGTTTTTTTTTTTTTTGAGAGAGAGAGAGAGCTAGAGAGAGAGAGAGTGAGAGAGAGAGCTAGAGGGAGAGAGAGAAACCAGAAAACCAGACTCAGGAAGGCCAGAGCTGGCACTCCGAATGAGAATCTGAGCTCGCTGTTCAAAGACTCCAGTTTCCCCCAGATGAGGACGTGGGTTTGAAAGGCTTGTGAAGTGGATCCACAAACAAGTCATCTGCATATGTCCACACTTCATCTCTGCCTGTCTTTCGTTCAGCA
Organism: Pangasius sanitwongsei; assembly: GCA_037576675.1. Classification (NCBI taxonomy): domain Eukaryota; kingdom Metazoa; phylum Chordata; class Actinopteri; order Siluriformes; family Pangasiidae; genus Pangasius; species Pangasius sanitwongsei. Next base: position 2,790,594 of record CM075023.1, read on the forward strand.
GAATACCCAGCAGCACTTTAGCATATATTATTGACTTCACTGAGACTAAGTACTTATATCTGCACAGTTGATGAATTTCTTACTCAGGCAAAATTTTCATGCCGCAGCCATGTTGATGCTTTTGTTATGGATACAAGACAAGAACATTACTGTAGAACAACTCTCTTGGGGCCAGTGTGTTTGTAAAAGGATAATATGGGGAAAATGCACTTAATGCCCCCTCTGGCACACCTTTTAGCGCATCCGTGGTGGTGGTGGGGTCTAATTTCATCTGTGATGTGTGCTATTGACAGAGTTAAGGATGTATGGATCACAGCAGCAATTGAGCATTTTGGTCAATCTGCCAAAGTGTATATCTAGATCATATATAATCTGTAATCTATAGGCTGTAATAATAATAATGAAACAAAAAGACAAAAAAAAAAAACAACTGCTCTAATTGTTCTTCATACTTAGAAAGATATTTTCAAGAAAGACTTTTCCATTAAATCTCTTTCACTGTCACTATTTAGCACACTGTTGTTATAAGCTGAAAGAGAGAGAGGGTGTGAACAATGGTGGAAAAAATAGAGGGTTGTTTGATTTAGTTTTGGTCAACAATGCTGTGTTCTAATGAGCGTTTGATAGCCGTCATGTACGATAAAGTACCTGAGGTAGCAATGTAATGTTTTTACTACAGTAACTGATTAAACACACCTAATGGTATTCAGTGTAGTCGTTCCCCTGCGCCAAGAAACAGAGCAAGGAACGACAACCATTGGACTAAGGACCTTCATCAGATAGACTGTAATAGACGGAAATGCATTTTAATTTGTACTTTTGGTCATGCACTATGAATAACCATGAAACCATGACAGTATAACAGCTCTATCTGATACAGGCAGCTAGTTTCTGAATCAGTCATATTACTTAGAACGGCTGAGGCGTGTTTCAAACAGCCAGTCATCATTTCATTAGCCAATTAGAAAGAGAAAGGATTGTGAGCAAGCAGAATTTTGGGAGTTTGCTTAAGTATGTTTCCTTTACTTTATTTACCCCATGACCATGTATATGGGTGAAGCAAATCTATCCAGTGGGTGCTAATCTTATTACATTTTTCTCCAAAAGATCACCAAACTGGTTGGCCGTTAGGTCATTAGTTAGTTTGGCAGGTTGTACGTACACTCCGATATAACAGTATGATATTGTTATTTTCAGAGAGTACCATGTATATGGTCAGTGCTTCTAACAACATGACTTGACCAGTAAATACTGTCTTACACGCAACAATGAAATGAATTCTCCAAAGAGAATCCAGAAAAAAATCTACATTCACAAATAGCCTACGTAGGGCCATGTATATGCATCATCGTTTGGCAGCTGGTGTTGGCGTTTTTCCACTTAAATAATTATCTTGGCACATTCACTGCACCTTCTTTAGAGTTGGATTAAAATAGTAAGGTGTCACTCTTCAAAACAAAACTACTCATGAAATTACAGGCGGCTAATTAATCATTTATTTTCTCTGAAATAAATAAACGGAGAAATGATTTCACTGATCTGACTAGGTGACAAATCTACACTTATTGAAAATTGTACATCTGTAAAGACAGATCAGTTTTTGCTATTGTATTCAAGACTTTATAAGACTAAAACTAAAACATTATAGGATTAATTAGGTTTTAATGATATACAGTCTCTATGGGAGAGCAACTCAGAGAGTACACAGTGAAGATCCAGACAACAACTTTGCCAAATAGCTGGACTGAGCCATCGCTATCTCAGCTCTGTGTCACTGACGGGGAAATTAGGGCTGCAGAGAAATAGACGATATTACCCACTAATTGCTATTTGATTAACCTCTAATAAAGCTTTTTTTGGATAAGCCAGCTAAATGAGATGCTTGTTAGATTGATTTTTACATTAGATTGATTTTTTTTGTTTTAAAACAATATAAAAAATCCACAAGCATTTAATTAATTTATGTTTACTCCTACAGGATAACACGCTGATGTTGTTTCTTGCTATAAGTAATCAGGACCACAATGAGATGTGACACATTAAAGCTACAGTCAGTGTTTTTAGCAGAAGTTAGTTCTGCCTGGCCTTGAACACCTGAATGCTAATATAAGAGGACTTTCTGAACTGACAAGGAACTGGATTGAGAGGTGAGAAGAAACACCTCCTTGCTCTGATTGGTTGGATGTTGGTGGCCCAAAACAACCGGAGTTTCTCAGATTTAAAAATCTCTGACCCTTAATCATTATAAATGTGTATCTTTTATTATCCTAACATGGCTTATCATTTAACATAGCCTAGATCTCAACAAGCTCTATATAACAATTATAAATTCTTTCAGATTTTAGCTTAAAGTAACACATTATTAGTGTTGAAGTGCATTTCTGTGACTCATCGTTGATCCCACAATGATCCCACGATTTATTAAGGAATGAAATGTCATGCTTTTTAACGGTTTCTGGTTACGTTTAAAGTCGTGGAACATCCTCGGCATAAGTATAGGACATTATAGCAGCTATCAACACCTTCTGACCAATCAGATTCGAGAAGTCAACAGTGCTCTGATAGAAATGAAATTTGAGAACACACATGTTAAACGTTGTGTTTAACACTAACCTCTGTCTGAAATTGTAAGGAATGTGTATTGTGATTGTGTTTATCTAGTTAATGTTATTTCTCATGTCAAAAAAGATTGAACTTTTCTGCACAATGCGTCTGCATCCATATCCATTTTAAAGTGCAGGGGATAGAAATTTAATTTTCAAGAACCATTAAGATCATAAATTGCTTAACATCATTACATGAGAGGCACTAACAGCACTTGTTCTTTTTTTCCCTGTCAATATTTTTAGATGAAAAGAAAAAAAAAGTCATGTTGTGATTTTTTATAACACTTCTGAACCATTAGGGAGTTGTTTCAGTCACTGAGAGCTTGATCTGCACTTTATGCAAAATCCCACGACAATTGTCAGCGGTGACATCCTAGATAAAACCTCCGAACATTTGTGAAAAGCTTCACAGCTCGGGGAAAAACAAAAAGAATGCAATACATGCAGCTCCTTCACACATCTGCACAGGCCTCATAATACTGGCTGGTTACTGAACATCCTGAAAAGCATTTCATCTTAGAATTAGCATGAAGCTCTCAGAGTCCCAGGAGCCCAATTATCAGCTTGCTAGGCACCTGGGAATATTCCTCTCCTCAATAAAAAAGCAGACAATGCACCACTGTATGACGCCAGAAATCAGCTAATTTCCCTGTAGAGATCATAAAATGATCATTTCCTTGGCGTGTCCAGATCTCACACACATACAGTTGCAAGATACACCACATCTGTCCAAAGAGATTCCAGGACATTTGACCTGTGGCATGTGGAGGTGAGGTAATGGGGGTGTTTAAGGCAGTGCGGCATGAAGCCGCAATAAAGTCATTCTCTCTCTCTCTTTCTCTCTCTCTCTCTCAAAAAAAAACAGCCTGTTATTTTACTGAAAACTTTTCTATGCTGGGAAACTTTGCAAAGTTCCAGCTGCTTCCATAAATGTTAAATAAATGTCTCATAACAAAAAAATCACAGTATCAAAGAATTTTACTTTTTACTTTGTTAAACAACACAATTTTAAAAAAATCTGTTTATTATTAGTCTTGTCCGCCATACACGTCCCTGTGTATGAGCTGTTACTGTAGAAACGATAACGTATTAGAAGGAGCGCATTAATATAAACCTATCGTTCATGTTACAGCCGGAAATACTGTCCTAGCTGTGCTGTACGCAAATAATGCACACCTTCTGACCAATCAGATTCGAGAATTCAACTGCGCTGGGGTGTAACAGGTACTAACTTGTCCTGCGGAAGTTACACAAGCACCAAAATTTTATTTTCAAGGACTACACAAGAGACATAGGCTATATTTCACTTTTAAATTTTTATACGATATAAATGGCACTTTTTAAAAAAAAAAAAAAAATCTACATAAATAAACAACACATGAGACACAAGGCGTCATACTCTCACCAGTCACAAGGCTGGCGTCGTTCTGACGGTGATCGCTGCTATACTATTGTTTATGAGTAGCTATTAAGCAGCTAGTTCAGATCTGAGTCGGCTTATATTGTATATAAGCATATTGTGTTGTCATTAAAATTTGTTAAGTATTTAAATTTGCTCACGGGCCATGTAAAATGAGAATTCATACTCGCGTTTTTTATTTCAAGCACTTTTCGAACGAAAAATGACAGCGACGTATTCAAGACATTACAATTCAAAAAGCTCAATTCAAGCACTTCAAAGATCTGTGCGAAACCTGTTAAATGTAACTATAATTGGTTAAGAAGCGTCATATTAAAAAAAAAAAAAAAAAAAGATTGCAATCTTCAGGATTTGGAAATATTGTCATACAGTCCAGCGTGGGGTTGTAACACACCACCCCACCACCCTGTCGTGGATTGTTTTCCTACAACAGCACGGCACACAATCGATCACAATCACTACACATCCTCCTGCAACATTACTTAAGACATGTACGCTGTATGTGTGGAAAACTTATCCCGTCCGAATACTACTTTATCTTCCTATCATTACACACTGTCAGGGTTGATGACATGTCACATGCCCTAAAACCCAAATGACTCCTAGAGGTAGAGAGCACTACTGAGGGTAAATAAGTAAAACATGATGTACTGACACATGTTTTAGGTGTGAATTTGGGATTAGTCCACAGATTTGAGCGTTCAGGCTTACCGAGTGGTTGACTCCCCACATCACCACGCTGAGAAGAGGGTCGCTGGAGCGGAAAAGCTTCTTCTTCTGCGGCATGAAGTGTTTTTTCTTCGTTTTGGTTTTGCTGGCGATGGAGGAGGCGAGGCTGGCAGCTGCAGAGGCCATGTTTTTGTTTTTGTTTGTTTGTTTGTTTTAGCAAGGACGCCAGAAAAATGGGCGAATGAATGAATGAATGAATGAATGAATGAATGAGTCTGTACTAAATTGACTAACTGTCAAAACCTCGACACCTGAAGCTGCTGCGAGTCAAACGCGTCCCACCGGATGTTAACAAGTACCTGTAATTCGTCCTTTTCGCCTGTATTTCCTCTCTCATCCCTCCGTTAAATTAGACGAAATCAATCAATAACAGTGTCAAATATCGACGTTAAATCCTTAACACACCGTGCTAGCTGTACTGGCTGTCATTGACGTGAACGTGAAGGTTATAGCGTTACTACAAGCCTGAATATGAGCACGAGCACTTCTTCACTACCAAAAAAATCCCCCCAAAAGCTTACATTTAATCCGGTTTTTTTCTCCCACCTGAAATTCATACGCATAGAGAATTCCAAAAAGAGTCCTTTTCCAGTTTCAAGAACACAAAGAAAATCCTAAATTGGTACAAAAACCATACATTAACCCTTCCACAGAATAATGCAGAGGTTAGTCGGGGACCGTTAGCGTGCTGACGTCAGCTAGGTGTTCCACGGTTTGAATTTTAACGGTCGCTCTCGTGCACTCGCGACGTCAGAAATGTTCCGAAGAATAAACTGAAGCAGCTCGGTGTCGTGAAGCGGGGAAGCTGCATCTCCGCCATCGCCAACGTCCTGCGCTTCGGGACGCTGCAGCTGGATGAAGGCGCAGCGCATCAGTCCCGCAACCCTCTTTGGCTTCCGGTTAGTCTTACAGTTCACGGAGCGCTATTGGCTTACTGATGTACGCGGTAGGGCTGACACAAGAGAGTCGATTCTCCGAAACACGGCGTTGCGAATGGAGAGTCGACTCTGAATCTTCTTGGGAGTCGGTTCCACGCGGTGAGATTGATTCAGCTGCAGGTCGTGCAGTGTGAGGGCTGATTTATAGCTCTGCGTCTGTTTCAGTAGTCAGTCTGAATGACTGACTCTCAGTCTGTAGTCAGTCTGAATGACTGACTACTAACACACCTGGATGTAAAGCGAACATGTGCACCAGGGGGCCAAGTACCAAGTCTTAATCTTTCTCTTATTGCCTTCCATGTTTATATGCACACCCCAAAAATTATAATACTAACTAAAATGGAGGTTGTTCATTATGAATGCTCAATCTGTAGCATATGAAGTTAGTAAATGTGTCAACAAACATTGCCATTTATATTATCATCAATCATAATAGTGTATTATGTAATTAATTAATAATGCAAAATATGTAAAAATGTTATGTAGTCCATTCCAACATTTTCATTTTTTATATTAATGAACAATTCAGTGTTAATAAACAAATATTTGTTTGTCATTATGGTCAGCCCCCACCACGGTGACACCCCACTCCCCTTGTCGCTTATGTTGGAAACCACTTGTTTAGGCGTAATGGGCCTTATGCAAAGTCGAAAAGTCCAAAAGTAATGTGAATGTTTACGTAGGGAAAGTTAGGTGTATTCAGAGTCCGGTTACGTGCCTGCTTAAGTCAGTTTTCTGGTCACACCATTCTGATTATTGCAATCACCTGTGTATAGTTCATGGTTGGTAGATTTTTTTTCTTAAGCAGAAGCGGTGGAACCTGGGGTTTTCAGTAGTGTCTCGACAATCACCTTCAAACACAAGCACTTGCCTTGAAAAATGCCTAAAAATGCCTTAAAAAATGCCTTTTGAAAAAAAAAAATCAGGCATAGAAAATGCAGACCTAAGAAGGAAAACTTTTTCCTTTGCTGTCAAATGTAATATGTTGTAATATTAATGGAAGAGACAATTTAAAAATTAAAAATTAAAAAAGACTACTACAAAGATTTATTAATGAGAAGATGGCAAGGATTAAAATAACATCTACTAGAACTTTAGCATGTTGCCATTATATCGCTGCCTATATAGTCCTAATTGTAATCATTACATAAATCACTGCAATTTTGGTTTAATTTAACAAAATGGCTTCCAACATTGTTATTCGTCAGCTTATAAAATAGCACTTGATCCAGCATGTTATATTATTTGCCATTTTATTTTAGTTGCACTGAATATGGGCCAGTAAGCTTATGGGGAAGAACATTACAAAATAAGTAGCCGGGAACAATAAACAAAACATTATTTGATTAGGTTTCCAACAGCTTATGGACCATAAGCCTACAGAACTGGAGTAGAAGCCTATGGCTTAAAATCCATGATTCATTCAGATTTATGCTCAAGCCAACAGCTGTGGAAAAATACCCCTTTAAATAAAAGTCCTGTTTAATTAACTCTTTTAGAGGATTTAATGAAATTCCATTCAAAATCCAGCGTATTAAATAAAGCTAAGATTTACACACACACACACACCTCCAGAAATACTATTTCTCACATGGGATTGACTTGGCAATGGCAGTAAGGCAGTTCTTTTACTTTTTCCTTCTCAGGAAAGTCTTAAGGACAGAGGGCTTTGCGATTTCCAGTTTCATGTTAACATGACAAGCTGCACTTTTTGGCTTATGAACTTCAACAGAGAGAAAAAAGAAAGAGAAAAAAGCTGGTGAGGGAACGACTGTTTATAGCTGCTATTATGTAAGTGAGAACAGGGACTAACTTGTTTTATGGACATTCACAACATTAAATGTAACGATAAATGCATAAAAAGTATATGTTCTTTAATAAATAAAAATTGTACTCGCTGGCAAGTTGCTGTGGAATACGAAGAATAAAACACGTCAGGACCTGCTGTTATCACCACCCTATCGTTGATTATTTTCCTATAACAGCATGATCCCAAGTGTTCTATGCCTTAACTTATACCACTACACGTTTGAATTCTCAAATCTGATATATTAATGCGCTCGTTCAAATACGTTATCGTTTCTATAGTAACAACTCATTCACAGGGACTTGTACAGCAGATGTTTCATGTAATAAGGCTAATAATAACCAGATTAAAACATATTGTTATTTAACAAAGAAAAACTTATAATTGTTTATGTGACGCACTTTTCTATGGAGTCGATTTAACATTTATGGAAGGAGTCTCCAGTGTCAGCGCATGGTAATATAAGCTTTCTGACACAGCAAAGTCCTCACATGTGAAAAATGAGTGAAAACACTTGCACTACATGTGAAAAGTCCATGTGTGAAAAAAGTGTGAAACAGGTAAAGTGTCTAAAAACCACACGTGATTATTGGAAGTGTAACAACTGGAAGATTTGTACTGATGCCTGAAATGAATCAAGACAATAATCATAAATCTATTATTATCAAAAAAGGACAGAGAACTGGTGTGTAAAAAAGAATTCATATTTTTTAAACTGTAAATGTGTATAAATAGGTTAGCAGGCTAATTTGTCCATATCCCTGGTACCTAACAATAATCCTTCTCTACTTCATCATCATTCGTGATTTAACAGTAGGCCTACGCAGATCCTGAACAAAACTGGTTACATATTAATGCGAGGCTACTAAATCAAATCATATTTCTTTATATAGTGGCAGATTCAGTATTGGTATTGGCAAATACCTTCAAAGAACATTGCCTTGTGAATCAATATCATATTACGTGGTAGCAGATTCTGTGGTATTGTCAAACATTGAATTGTTAGCTTATGAACTGAAATTGTATCATATCATAGCAGATTCAGAAGTTTCACCAAATATTGACTCAGTGCCTTAAGAATCTGAATAATATGGTATTGTAGCAGATTCTGTGGTATCATCAAATATCAGATAATTGCCTTAAGAATTGAAATCATATGGTCTGGTAGCAGATTCAGTGGTATCGTCAAATATAGAATTTTTGCCTTATGAATCGAAATTGTATCGTAGCAGATTCAGTAATATCATCAAATATCGAATCATTGCCTTATAAATCGAAATAGTATCAAGTCATAGCAGATTCAGTAGCATTATCTATCTAATCATTGCCTTAAGAATCGATATTGTATTGTATTATCATGTCACAGTAGATTCAGTAGTATCGTCAAATATCGAATCATTGCCTTATAAATCGAAATCATATCGTATCGTGTGGAAGCCTGATGTTTACCCCCCTAATGATTATTGACATGTGAAGTTTGTGTGAATAAAATGGAAAAGAATGAGTAATAAAATAATTTAAGCTGATGAGTTGAATTAAAGGCTGTAATATATTATAGATAATATATTACATTATATGATATTATAGATATTATGTATAATAATATATGAGGGAGCGGATTAATTGGGAACAAATTAGCGCATCGTGTCTCTCTCTCTCTCTCTCTCTCTCCCCCTCTCTCTCTGTCTGTCTCTCTCTCTCTCTCTCTCTCTCTCTGGCACATTTCCCTGTTCTTCCTCGTTCCCAAACTGACCTCCAATAATCAGCACGACTGTCTGCGCAGTTTTAAATCCACTGCGCCACGGATCATCTTGTGTAAACTCGGAGCACTTTTTTGTTTTTTTGCGCTAATTGAAACGAGAAAACGATGTGACTGAAGGCTTTCACCATGAATCCTCACTGCGCGCGCTGCGGGAAAATCGTCTACGCCACTGAGAAAGTGAACTGCCTGGACAAGGTAACTGCGTCCTTTTCTGTCCTGCACTTCCCTGAATTATTCCAGCTTGGTTCTAACCTCTCTGTCGCGTTATAATAAGGCGTTATAAACACTGCATGTGTGTTTTTATAGTTCTGGCACAAAGGATGCTTCCACTGTGAGGTGTGTAAAATGACCCTGAACATGAACAACTACAAAGGATACGAGAAGAAGCCTTACTGCAATTCGTATGTGCATCCCTGACCAACATCAAACTCACTTAACAGCATGCTATGTGACTTTCCAAAGTCTATTATAAACTAACTACATTAAAATAAAGCAAACAACAAAACTAATATTAGGCTTGAAGGATTGAAGGTGTGGAACTGAAACATACCAAGAGTTGATTAAGATTGTGTTAACAGTGAAATATTCATGCATTTGTCATTTATGCATGTTTATGTACTGATGATGATGTACTGAAACGTGTTTAAGGCATGTGTTTATCTTCTTTGAACTTGCTATGTTCAAAGATCTTCATTTTTTATCATCTTTCTCCATCTCTCCCTGAAGGCACTACCCAAAGCAGACGTTCACGATCGTCGCAGACACGCCAGAGAACCTGCGACTGAGGCAGCAGAGTGAGCTGCAGAGTCAGGTACACACTCCTTCTTCGCTTACAGCCATGAGTGCTTGTGCTCAACGTGGCTACAAACCCGGCAGATCGAGAGAGAGGAGAAAAGCATTCCTCTGTTTGGCCTGAGTGTGTCTGGGTGTGGCGCTCTCAGGTCAGCATGGAAGAAAGCAGGGCAGCTGTCCACTCGGTGGTGGGTTCACACGTCCCCCACGAGTCACCACCTGGCAACCAGGGACTCGCTGCCAGGTCCTTGCTGTGCTGGCTCTCGGACATGTACTTAATATTCAAGCCAAATACTAGCAATGGGCCTCAATTATCGACCTGGGTACGAAGGAACATAATCGTAAATAGTTCGCAGGAAGAAATACACAAGAAATGTGGCGTTCGTGAAAATATAGTTAGTTCGGGAAAATGTTTGTATCTTACGAGAGCTCCTAAGATTACTTGAATGAAGACTGACCTAAAAGTCGACTGATCGGCTTCAAAACGTATAATTGGCTATGAGTTACTGCCATTTTATATGCAGATTACGATTTTAAATAAGTTAAATACGTTACAAGTTATCTATTTAATGCAAATTTTGTAAATCTCGATTGCTTCATATTAATGAAAGAAGAAAAGCATTCCAAAACACATGCTTAACAAAATTAAGACAAATTAAGACTAGGTGTTGAATTAGGACAAAAGTAATGGCAGCCTAGAAAAGGAGAAAGAGTTGGTGTGTGTCTGCGGTGGCTGACTCGCTTCAGTGGCTGAGCTGCATTATTGGAAGAGTCAGTTGTCATTTTGTCCTTTTATCTTCCATGGAGTGTTGTGGACGTCACTAAATGCATATCAGATGTCTCGTGCTTGGTACATGCTGGGTAATTTATGGCTGATTGACATTTATCAACATGGGCCCATGCTGATGAGGCCCAACATGAGGCCCAATGAGGACACTTCTACATGCACAATCAATTTGTAGCTTTGTTTCGATTTCACCTTATTTCAGATGCTGATCCAGCATTACTTGGCCTTCATGAGTAAGGCTTATAGTACTTTTCGAGGAAGTATTTATTAAAATGTCTACAAAATGTGTACATGCCTGTTGTTTATCCTGACAGTCTTCCTTCGCTAGTGTAAAAAAGTAGATTTTTGCTTTTCTTGGGTTTTCTTTTTTGCACAGTAATGGATTCTCCTCCTTCTTGTGATCTTCAGGTGAAGTACAGGAAGGATTTTGAAGAGAGTAAGGGCCGTGGACTCAGATTTCTTGTAGACACACCAGAAGTGCAGAGACTGAAGAAGGCCCAGGATCAGATTAGTAACGTAAGACCTGAATGTGAAGTTTATACGTACAGTTCTCTAACCATCACACCAGCATTTTAGGGTTTAAACAGACCTATGAAAAAAAAAGAGCTCAGAAAATCAACAAGGATTAATTCAAATAACGACTTATACTCTCTTAATTCCTTTAGGCTAAATATCATAAGGATTTTGACATGCCAGGCTTGCACGGTGTCACTCAGGGCATTAGAGGGACTTATCTGGTGCGGGCGCAGACGAGACCCGACCATCAGACGCTGCAGGGGAGCTGCGCCACACACAGAGGTGTGAATCAGTATACCATGGAGATGGATCGGAGGCCAGGAGTCATTGTGGGTGAGTCTAAGAGACGACATCCATTCAAAATCCATATAGCAAAAACATAGTTAAAAAGGATAGCAGTATGAGCTTCTCAGTTTCATCAAGTGATTGCTTTTAAAGTATTTGTACTTCTGATAGAGCTGCATGAAAACAGATTAAAAGACAAGCACAATTATTTTGCGCAGAGGCATGATTATGTTTATCTAAACTAGTTTGAATGCATTTTATCATGTTACAGATTCAAATTAAATATGTTTGAATCAGAATATGGTGACATTAAATGCTTGTAAATGCTACATACAATCTAAAGTAGTCTCTAAATAACTAATAAATAAATGTGCAACTGAAAAAGATGAATTGGGAGCTTGGGATTTATTACAACATTAATAAATCCTCTTAAATATCTAATCTTTGGGATATCGCAGATGGTTGAAGAAAACCAGCAATCTTGATTAAAATAAAATGAATTGTGTGGCTCTCTAGTGCTGTAAAAACGACACACTGATGATTAATTTAGAGAAAAGCAATACATAAATTAGACCTATTCTTAATAACACCCTCTACTTCACCTTTTCTTAGAGCGTCTCCAGGGCACTGTATGATGTATCCCTCTAGACATTCATGTGTAAAGTAATTAGAAATGTGCAATATGCTCATGGTTCTTAATATACCTGGCTGTCATAAGTCAAACTGACTGGACCGAAATGTCTTACTCATCCGAGGGACTTCATCGGCTGCTTTTCAGCAATGCATAAATTCCGTGCTGATTTATTTCACTGTGTCACCTTCAGCCCCTGTGCTTCCTGGAGCTTATTACCCAAGCAGTTATAATCAGGGACACAGCTACATGCATCAGACCAGCATGCACTCCCTCAGATCCATGCAGCTGCAGTCGCATCCAACAACCATGGTGAGACGTCATTTTACCTGTTTAAAGCCCGTGTCAACTGTTCTCATTAGCTTCATACGATTATCTAGAGCGGCTGTGCATAACAAAGAACATTTTTTTTAGTTCATTTCTTATTTCCGCTCTTTCTTCTGGTTGATTTGAGGGTGGGACTGTATTTGGTATAAATCCAACATCAATGCTACAAATATAGCAAACAGAATTAGCCATCTGCGTACGTTAGCTACTTTTTTTTTTTACCCTAACCCCAGATTTCTTGCCTGCTCACTTGACCTTTTCCTGCATGAGCAAAACTGCATCTGGTTAGATTTTTTTAGCTCCACCAACAAAATTCATGACCCTAAATGGTTAATATGCCACTCAGTGTGGCTTTGAATTAGTCATGTTTTTAAGAAGTAAGCAGATCTGAAAACCTTTTAAATAAAGTCTGATTTGTTTCTCTGACCACTGTTATCTAGGTCTCAGTGTATCAACACTGATTTTTATGTTTTATGATATTCAATGGCCAGAAATACAATCTGTCAAACTGTCTTTTTATTTTACAGTATCTTTTTATAATTAATTCATACACTCATTTGAGAATCATCCTTATTGTAAGCTAAATATTAAAATGTTGATTTTTTTTTTTTTTGTAATGCCATATTCATGGTTCTTCCTCTCTGCTGTATGTCAGAGTGTGTACAGGGCTTTGTATGACTACACGGCTCAGGACTGTGATGAGGTGTCGTTCCGGGATGGCGATCTGATCCACAATGTGCACCCCATTGATGAGGGTTGGATGTTTGGGACGGTGCAGAGGACGGGCCGCTCGGGCATGCTGCCTGCTAACTACGTAGAGGGCATCCGCTAACCTGTGCTAGCTTACTGAGGCTTTGATTAACCCTATTCACTGCAGAATTTGTTGGGACCAATTATATGTAAATAGACAGAAGTAGGCCTCTATTTTAGTAGTTGTTAATAGTAAGGTTTCATTTTCCTACAATGTCTAATGTTATATTAGTGAGTGCATGTTATGGTTTTGTACTTAGGTTGAAGTACAAGGATTTAAACTTTTACTATGAAAAATAGTTTAAGTATTAAAGCAATAAGGTTTACCTACCAACTTTATAGCAGGTCTGAGTGGGCGTGCCTGTAAGATAGATGGAGAATGCGGGCATGTCTTTGAGTCCATATATGGAAATCCTCAGGCAGGAAGAAGAAATTTATTAACATTGTTAAATACTGTTTTTTTTTTTTTTTTAAATTAATATTAATAAATGTTCCTGGTCTTCACTGCGGACATTAACTAATATAACTATTGAATTTTTAGAAAACCATTTTAGTGCAAGCGTAATGTATAAAAATTCACCAAACATTTCATGAGTGTATCTTTGAGTCCATATACGGGGTTAAGGACACACTCACCGATTTGCATACAGATGATTTTTAATAAAAGAGGTTAAAACATGTTAAGTTTTACATTCCAGGAAGCCCAAAATGCATACTTAATATAGAAACATCCAAACTTTATTTAACATCTTCCTCCTTGTTTGGCTTAATTTGTGTGATTTAAAAAAAAAACTGTCAAAAATGAATTTCGTAATTAAGCTTTTGTCCAAAATGATGCGATACAAAAAATGTCTTTGTAGCATGTACTGTATCTGTAGCCTCTGGAATGTATAAATATACAGAATTTGTAAATGTTGATGCACACATGGCATTAAAATTGTATTATACCAGAAAAAGAGGACTTTCTACTTGATGGGAGAATTTAATGTGGTGTAAAAAAAATTCACCAGCTCCAACTGTAATGCTGTTAAACAGAAACTGTAGCTGTTCGGTGACTGCAGTATCACAACTGGCCTAGACGAGATATTTAATGCTTATTTAATTATGGCAGTCATAAACATTTATTTATCCACAAGGCAATAGAATTGCATTGTATTTAAATGGAAAAATACACACACATACAGGTTTTATTTTTATGAGGACTTTCCATTGGCATAATTAGGTAGTTAATACTATAACCTTAACCTCGGTAACTAAACGGAAACCTTTTGGCTCTTTTAGTTTTTCAAATAAAACTTATTAAAAATGATTTTTTGTTCATTTCGTGAGGACTGGGTGACTACGAGGATTTTGCCTGTCCTATCATTATGAGGACATTTAGTATGTTCTTCACAAAGAGCTAAACAAACAAATCTGATGGACAAAGAAAGTCAGTCAGTGCAGCTTTGTCTTGAAAATAGCAAACATCACACATTTCACGTGGAGTACTTAATAGACATTTTTTGTTTGAATGTATGAAAATGCTGACACACTATGAAAGCGGCGTACGTATGGAGTCCAGTGTTTGCTGTCTCCACCACTTCTAAGTTGGATTTCTCATTAATATGATGATGTTCGTCGCTGGAAAATAATGTAAAGGGAAAAAAGCTCTTGCTCTTTTGTTTTTAAGAGCTAATGCAGCTAATTCCTACTTTCCCACATTAGAGTGTTCACATGAACTCAGCAGTCTGAAGTCAGAAATAAAATGAATACTCAATGTAAGCTGTCTACAAAAACTGAAATTAAAGTGTTGTTTGGTTAGTGCTTAGTTTATTTTTTAAAGTGGATTTAATAATTCAGTGTTAATAGTGCCAGTAATTACATGAAAGAGCAGTGTGATAAAAAATCTGGCAGAAAGCGATTTAAAATTTCGATGATCAAATTATCACCCAGTATTCAGCGATTTCAAATATAAACAGAAACTCAAAAGAGTGCTTAAAAAGCTTAAATCATATTGGTATTTGTTGTTCGTACTTATCACTATGAGCGCCGCCATGTTGAAGTGACATGATGGAGACACAACTTGGACAAGTCGAAGATTTCATAAAACTCGAGTTTTCTCGAGTAGGACGTTGGAGAGCCGCTTAAATGGACCTTTCCTACTGGGAATTGGAAATTTTTCCATTCCCACTCGTGAAAACGGACTGTTGTTGCTGATGTTTGAGATTGGTGAAATGTTTTCTCCTAATAAATTACACCGAAACTGTGCTAGCAATCAAAATGTCCCCCTGCGATGTCAGTACGACACACAACCGCTAACCTCGGAATAAATAACGGAAATACCGCATCGACCAACAAATTAGCACCGCAATCATTAAACACATCAGAAATATTTAAATAAAAACCTGTTTAGTGCGTTTCATGGTGGAGCTCTCCTTTAAAAGACCCGGCCTTAAACAAAATGATAAAATGTCGAATATGTTAGTATAAAGTTTGTAAGGAAGGGACCTGAGCGTCTGTGTGTTGCTAAAGTTAGACACACAGCTCTCTTTTTTTCTTCTTGTTTCATGGAAAAAAAGAACAGATTATCCAAGAGAGGGTGCAACCTTATAAAAGTTTTAATTTACCAATTCATCAGATGTAGAGGAGGTTGTAAGAGTTGATAATGATGACAAAGACACACAGGTGCCTTTTTTTTATTTTTTTTATAAAGTATTTCTGTCAGAAAGTCATGAGCGTGAACACGATGATTCCTTTTCATCTTCCTTTCTTCAACTTGGCCACTTTCTCCTTGCGCTTCTTCACATGCTTTGGTACTTTATTTTTTCGTTTCTCCCTCTGAGCTTCTTTTACCAACTTCTTTCTTTCCTGAGAAGGGGGAAAAAAAACAAAAACATTTCATATAAAACCATTTTACGTTACTGGATCTCTAGTGAGATGTTGGAAATGAAACTGTAAATACTTTTTTGTCCAGCGGTTGTGTCTTGTCCTGGCCGCCGTGTTCCTCTTCTCCAGATTCGTTCTCATCTTCATCTTCCTCATCTTCATCACTGCTGGAGCTCCCTTCTTCAGCACAGCCCTCTAGTAAGGAAGGAACCTGAAATACAGGAGAAAGGCCAAAGGCCATGCTTCAGTGGTGAGTTTAAAACTTCAACGACTTTTCTGCTTCGGATCCGTGTCAGGGTCAATATTCTGAGATTTGTGACCGCTTGAAGGCTCGAGGGTCGGGTCGACATTAGTGTCAGCATTAGCGTGGACTTCAGTACTTAATCTGACCCGAGTTTCTTTTCAAAACGGCAATGAAATCTCAGATCAAGCTGAGAATGTGATCAGAAAACATGTCTAAAAAAAAAAAAAAAAAAAAAAAATATCTTAACTTTGCTGCATTCAATTTGTGTGTCCTTACACCTCTTTTTGTACAAGACATAACCAGTGGCTAGGGGGCGCTATTCGCTCACTGAAAGAGATTTTACTTGGTCTGAGAACACAGTTCCTCATTAGAAAACTTTTTTTATTACAACCTTAAATGTACTTTGATTTTACTTCATTGTAAGAGTTCAGTGTTTTAAAAGTTCACATATCTGACTTGTTTTAACGTTACAAGTTTCTGCTGCCTAAATGAAATTAGGAAATTTACATCCTTTTTACCTACGACTACTAGTGTCTGCTTAATTTTTGAAATTAGATATGAAATTAGCGTTTATCAGCTATCAGAATGATCAGAATTGTTTAAATTGCTCAGGCTCTATTTAAAAGACAACCCAATAAGAACAGATAAATACGATAATAATATACTATATATTACGGGTGCACGATATGACAAATATCACATCGTGATACTTTATCATATATGATATAGTATATGCATCACAATATACGTAAACTGCCAGCAGTACTGTAGTGACTTCCCTGACACTTATTTTCTACATTTAAAAAAAAATAATTAAATGTTGAAAATGAGAAAATAAGATGAGGGGAAAAAAACAAACAAAAATAAAAAAGATTCTGTACAAAATTGTAACATTTTAAAATTTTTAGATTTGATTAGATATTTTAGAAAAATATTGTGCTACAACACATGGTGATTTTTAAAGTATATCATGCTCTCCTACTATATACTGCCTTGTACTGTTAGGCGTAATAAGACATTAGCTAATTATTATAATATTAAAATTTCGAACCACTTTTTTTTTTTCCATTTATAATGTTAGATCACTTTTAGTTTACTTCTATCTCTCCGTGCGGCTCTAATAGGTAAATTTCCCTCTGGAATGATTAAAGTGATCAGTCTATCTGTCTATCTATCAATATATTGTTTCGGGGTACCATTTTCTGTTCACCCCCTCGTTTCTGGGATTCGGCTGCAAATTTTGTTTTTAACATTCTTCCATGCTCACCTGCTCTAAATCAGTGCCTTTCCTGGTTCATTTATATTCCACACTTAATTTATCTGTGCAATATACAAGGGTTAGTCAAATGAAAACCTTCATTTTTTTCATTTTTGCATTGTTTATTGCAAATTGGTGTCACAACTGTTTACTGCAAGTGTTCCAGTGCTTAGAAATTGTCTGGATTCATTTAAATAAATAAATAAATAAATCTTCCGGTTGTGATTTATGCTGCACTTTTAAGGTTTTCGTTTGACTTACCCTCAAGGCAGTCCTTGTAGTGAGGACTACACAAGAATTATTCATTTCAAAGCATCTTACCGTCTGCACGCCCGAAAGATCCTTTTTCAGACCCGTCACTGTCTGGTACAGGATCTAATGTTACAAAATAGAAACTGTGTCACAAGTGCAAACCTAACACACACATACAGTATAAAGAAAGTCATTTCCTGGTTAAATGTCCTGCAGGTAGAATCCGGGCACTCACGTTATCATTCTGTTTGTTCTCCTGCTCCTTCATCATGGCGTCCACATCTCGTTCATAATGACTCACTTCATTTAGCGTACGAGGAATATAGGCCTTCTTAAACACCTGACGCAGACAAGGAAAGAAAAGGTGTCACTCCATGTTTTCAATCAAACAATTCGCAACGTTTCAAGCAAATTGTTTAAACTGTTGATTTATTCTGTATTATACCACAATGCTGCTGAATACTCTATTCTGATTGGTCAGAAGGTGTTGATTAATTTTCTATAACAGCAGCTGCAAAACTTAATTAAAGTTAAAGTTTCTCTGTAACATGACAAGCTGCATTTTGTTTTTTTTTGTCATTAACTTCACAAGACAGGGAAAAAAAAAGTCTGTAAAGTGTGACTAATTATACCAGCTATATATTGTAAGCGGTAACAGAAACTTAAATGTAACTATAAACAGATAAAAAGTATGTCATACTTAATCATTATTATAATTATCCACATTTTACATCCCAAACGTCTTTATTTATTTATTTATTTAAAATTTATTTCACGTTTTCTTACACACAAATTCACACTGTATATAAAAGCCCACTCTAATCTACAGAGCTATATAGTATTTATATTATATATCGTTTGCGTTTTAGGACATTATTACCTCTTCGTCCACTTTGTCTTGGTTGGATCTCTCCTCTGCTGTTCTGTCTGATGCGATCTCCATCGCCTGTAGGTACACCCCACGACCACGTTACAGCAAATACTCTCACAACAGGCAGGTTATATGCAAGCTGTTATTATAAGCTGTAACTATCCCTGAGCCCTATCTACTGTGGAATGATTTTACAGAAATCAAGTATTCAAATAAAATGTATAATATAAATGTTAACACAGAATTGCACTGAATATTGATATTGCCGTAATACAGAGCAGATTCACCATAATGCTTAAAATAATGTCTAAGTATATGCAGGTGCTGTGCATTTTTACTTTTTGTTACAGATGAAGACATGATGCTATCTTGTATTTGGTACTTCACATTTTGTGTATTGTAAGAATAAAGTTAAATAATACAGTGTCAAAAAGTAAAAAACCAAATCACAATAAATGTAGAAATAAAACTAGAAAGAAATTTACTTGCTTGGTAGTGTGTGTGTGTGTGTGTGTGTTATTAATACACACGTGTTAAACGAGTGTAAGATGAAAGGACAGACCTTCTCCAGGTACTGGTTGATGTTGTTGCTGGTGATGGACGGGTCTGTGACGAACTCAAACAGCTCTCGAACCGTCATCACAGCTACGTTGTGTTTTTGGAAAAAGTCTAAAGAAAGAGATTAAAAGGAAATAAAAATGCACTTCATTGAAACTTATTTGAAAGCCATTCATCTCAATGTTCTGCAGTTTTCTTTAAAAAAAAAAAAAAAAAAAGAATTCTCTGTGTAGGAGAAAATTCGGAAACAATGTTGACATGCTGGCAAAGAGATCTTTGCACAACTCTTTTATTAAATGTGTTGTTTAGAAACTTTAACAAAAAAGTTGCCTTTGGCTTTGGTGTTTCTCTCGTGCTCTCTGCTCAGTGCTTCCATCCATCTTTCTGCCCCAGCAAAGGAGGCGTGGCTTGTGTGCCTGTAATTCTCGGTGAAGGAGGCGTGGCTTGTGTGCCTGTAA
>CM075023.1:2810549-2861098 GCA_037576675.1 Pangasius sanitwongsei
AAGGAGGCGTGGCTTGTGTGCCTGTAATTCTCGGTGAAGGAGGCGTGGCTTGTGTGCCTGTAATTCTCGGTGAAGGAGGCGTGGCTTGTGAGCCTGTAACTCTCGGTGAAGGAGGCGTGGCTTGTGAGCCTGTAATTCTCGGTGAAGGAGGCGTGGCTTGTGTGCCTGTAACTCTCGGGGAAGGAGGCGTGGCTTGTGAGCCTGTAACTCTCGGGGAAGGAGGCGTGGCTTGTGTGCCTGTAATTCTCGGGGAAGGAGGCGTGGCTTGTGAGCCTGTAACTCTCGGTGAAGGAGGCGTGGCTTGTGAGCCTGTAATTCTCGGGGAAGGAGGCGTGGCTTGTGTGCCTGTAATTCTCGGTGAAGGAGGCGTGGCTTGTGTTCCTGTAAGTCTCGGTGAAGGAGGCGTGGCTTGTGTGCCTGTAATTCTCGGTGAAGGAGGCGTGGCTTGTGTGCCTGTAATTCTCGGTGAAGGAAGCGTGGCTTGTGTGCCTGTAATTCTCGGTGAAGGAGGCGTGGCTTGTGTGCCCCTGTCCCAATGACATGGCTTCCCCCCCCTTTTTCTGGTAAAGCTAACATATATCTTTTACATAACTAGCTTTTTGTTTAATTCTGAAGCACCTTTTCCTACGATTCAGCTCTAATATATTTCTTTCAAACTCTATTTTTATGATTTCTTCTGTTTTTAATAATTTACTAAATTTCTCTTGTTGTTTGTTTCTCTCTAGGAAAAATCCACACCACAACTGTAGTTTTTACATGCTAAAAAGCCAGGATGTGTTCTCATCACACCCACCGTTAACATTGCTGCAGTCTTTGCGGAGAAACTCCAGTGCATGAGGATGATCGTGCTCCACTGACTGAGAGACATCTATAATGTACGCATCTCCGTCGTGGTACCTGCAAACCAGAGCACAAAACACAGCTTTTAACCAGGGAAATAACACAACCCAGAATTACTCAGTATAACTGAAAGAAGCTGGATGACTCAGACTTACAGCATGTTAAACTCGCTGAGATCTGCGTGCACGAGTCGAGCCTCCTGATACATCAGCCTCATGTTCTGGATGACCTGCAGGTACAGCTCACGCGCTTTGGATTCGGATAGCGCAGCGTTCTTAAGTAAAGGTGCAGGCCTGCGATTGAAACATACTTTAGGCTGCAGCTTATTTTTAAGAAATGGTTAAAAAAAAAAAAATTTAAACATGTGACATACATGTCATCTTTTCCAACAAAGCCCATGACCAAGACATGGCTCCGGAGCATGATGGGCTCTGGACTGGGGATCCCTGCTGTCTGTAGTCTTGAAACAAGAAGACACTAATTAATTGACATTTACTCATTATGTGCCTCCATTGGCTCATCTAATAACTTTATCTCATCATGTGGTAATCTCAGACTTAAACTCTGATATCTTTTGTACACTTTTCTGGCCACGAGATTCAGAATGACGAAGGTTGCAATCTGACTGGCTGTCTGAAATTTCCTGTATATGCACTTTCCATGCGCTGGATTCCAGTAAGCAAACATTCAATAAAAAATTAACGAGCTGTTCAGAACATTATACAGTAACTGGATTGAAAAATTTTACAGGATCCAGTGTGTAAAAGATAAGAAGAGTGTTGTTAGTGGGGAGTGAGCAATATAATCCCAAGTTTGCCAATAGACTACAGCAAATATGTGCTTTATCACCTGCCATGTCAGTCAAATTACCTCTTTCTATGAAAGTAAGAGGTTCTTGTTTGTGTTTACTGACGAAATATAACAGGCTCTATAGAGAATTCTATATTAAAGCAGCAATTCTAAGACATCAGCAAGAAGGGAAGTTCACATAGGAATGTTAAATGTAGTATAGGAATATATCTTTACATTTTACAAGCATGCTAGCATGACTAAGACTACACATAGCCTATTACTGATATTAGTAATATTAATATTTAACTACATGCATCATTCCACTGGGTTTCATTACTGAACAAAGTAGTTGGTAAAGCAAACCTTATCAGGTTCCTCATCTCCTTCTCAGCCCACGTCCGTACCATCTTCCTCGGGTTGCCTTTACAGTAGCCGTGCCGAAACCTGAAGAGCAATCCATGAAATCAGCGAGTGTGAGGACACATTTATTAAAAAACAAAACAAAACAAAACAAACAAAAAAAACAAGTCCAATGGCCAATGGCGTCGACAGGGATGCCTCCGCCACCAAAAAGCCTAGTCCTCATTGTTACTAATTTGTATGACATTTGACCTTGCTGTGACCTTGTCCCTGTTTGGTTCAATCCAAAATCTAATCAAGTCATCTGCTGGTAACAGTGATAATTCCATATAAATCCTACAAACATTCAGCCACTCGTTCTTGAGATATTGCTCTAATGAGAATGTCGAACAGACATCATAAAGCCTCCCTCACTCAGTGGTGGAGGCATTTAAAAAAAAAAAAAAAATCACTGAAGAGGTCAATGTGTCTCACCTGAACTCTCCACTGACGTATTTATCCCTGTCCTTAAACAGCAGAATGGAGGTCTTGTATATCTTAATAGCGCGGCTTTCTCCTTTAGCTGTGGTTGCGTGGTAGACGTTGGCCTGACAAAATTAGATAACAGTAAATAACTAAGATTTTAACATTAGTATTGTGTAGTGTGCACTTAACTTCACAGGTTTATTCAGCTTTATCTCTAAACAGGAAGAACAGAGTTTGAACTGGACCTCTTTTCCTGTACTGATGCAGCCGTTAATCCCTGAAATGACGCCTCTGCTGAGCATTTTGAAGAGAATCATCCGAGTCCTGGGGTCCAAAACCTGAACGATTTTAAAATATCATTAGTAAAATTCCCTGTAGCTTAAGGTTCAAAGCATAACTAAAAATAATAGCGGCCAAAAGGGAAATTTTTTACAACTTACTTATTTGATCGGTGAAGACATGTTTGTTTCTTTTAAAGTATGAAATAAAACATTTGGGGATGTGCTATTATAGGAAAATAATCAACAGTGGTGTTGTGATGTGGACTGATGCAAAGCTGATGCAAAGTTACTGAGTTCCTGTTACCATCCTTATGTTGATAATCTTCCAATAACAGGACGTCCCAAAGTGTTTTATTCCTCTTATACCACAGCAATTTGCCAAGGATTATAATAGTTAATCATTAAAGAATGACACCTCATACTGTTTATCCATTTGAAACATCCATGAAACAAGTTAGTTCCTGTTCTCATTTACGTTATAGCAGCTACAAACAGTTGTTCCCTCACCAGCCTCTCTTTTTTCTCTCTCAAAGTTAATAAAGCCAAAAAAAAACAACAACAAAAAAACAGACAGCTTATCATTTCCTGTGTTGGAAATCTTAACGTTACAGATTTACCACTGACTGTTATTGTACAGTGAGCACTGACACTGGAGACTCCTTCCAAAAAATTTCCGACAACAATCATTTTTAACAAATTATAATATGATGCTAGTTTAGAAAATAAAATTTAATAAAATATATTGACTACAAATTGAATACAATTAAATTGAAATAAATAACTGAACTAAATAATAAAATGCCAAATGATACAACAAATATAAAACTAGAGAAAAGCTAAAGTAAAAAATACTTTAAGCTGGTTTATTTTGCATTTCTAACATATGTCTTGTGAGATGGAGTTTTGTGTTTTTAACTACATTAGCCTCCTAGCTCTAATGCAAAACTAAAGAAACGAACATCACAAAATGAGCATGTCCTGGCTGATCCACTACTTTTAGATACATGCACAATTATGCAAATGAATTTTTGCTTGAATTGTTCCTAGCACACATACCTGCTCCACTGTAGCTCTATCGGACTTGTCTTTAACTCGATACCTGTGACAAGAACAGATGATTTACATATCAGATGTAAAACAGTTCAGTCCATGAGGCTGTAAGTTATAATAATTGATAATATCTGTTTAGAGGGAATATAAAAACACGACGGACGTGTCTGCCTCTCTCTGTCTTTGCATGGCGGTGACTTTGTTGATGACAGAATCGGCGTAGTTCAGCTTATCTGTAAGGTCAAATCAAAAGAAAACATTCTTTTTAACATTTTTACAGTCACACCTTTCTAGAACCTTATCACAAAGAGCTTATCATTATCTCTCGCTTTCTTGAACAGAGTCATCTTACCCAGGTTTATTTTGTGTTCAAACTTCCTCAGCACCTTGTCTGAAGGCGTCAAGAGCTTTTCTGACTTTTGTGTGTTCTGTCTGTTTGCCTGGAAACAAAATAGACAACACACACACACACACACACACACACGGATTAAAACACTGTTACAAAGAGCTGACACTAGAGACTCATTCCAAAAATGTTAAACATCCCCTTACAGAAAGCTTCACTAAATCAACTATTAGATGTTTATATGTACATTATATAACTGTATATATATATTGGTTACATAACAACACATTTTTTATCTGTTTATTATTACACTTAGATTATGTGGAGCGCCTGCCGTACAAGTTATTGCTATAGAAATGATAACATATTAGGACAAGGGCATTAAATATAAACACATGATTTGCAGCTGAACAACTGTCAGAGCTGCTGTTATAGAAAATTAATGAACGCCTTCTGACCAATCAGAATCCAACAGCGATGTGGTATAAACATTAATAGTCATACTTCTTCTCTCTTCCTGAATATTTCTGGAAAATACCTGCTGATTGTTCCCCATCCGCATTGCAGTGTAGCGTTTAGTAAAGTCTCCTCCGGCTGAATCTTTCCAGTCCCATTCATCATCATCATCATCATCGTCCTCCTCTTCCTCCTCATTATCATCGTTCGGCTTTTTAAACTCTACAGACAATGGCTGCAACGTCACTCCGCTGAGTTTGTCCTCCAGTGATGGCCGTTTCTCTGTAACGTGGCTGAACTCTGAGTCACTGGAGAATATTACATTCGAGGATCAGTCAGTGTAGTTTAATGTTACAAATTCTACAGCAGGTTAAAGGAAATGAATCCTGACACTGTATTTGCAACAAACCGGTAATAACTGCTTTAGACAGTTAGGATAACTTTTAAGCTAACCATCCAGATGGAAATTTTTTTATATTTTGCTCAACAGTATGTGGAAATATTCAAACTGATGCATGATATTTTTCTGGTCATACCAATACTATACTGTTATCAGAGTTTTAAACGTCAGCTGATATCGACACCCTCACCATAAAAAAGCGACTCTCTGAGAAGCTTCTGGTGGAAAGTTACACAAAACATCACAGTTTGTGCTTTGAGTTTGAGCGAATATTCAGAATGATATTTGTTGACACATTTACTGCATTTCGGAAGAGCAGAACATGCTCTTGATGAACGATGAATCACGCTGCGGTTCTCAAAGTGGGGTCTGTGAAAGATATTTTTTTAGGTTGTTACGGTGGATACACAACACATCATTTTCTATGTTATCATATTTATTATTAAGGTATTAGTTATTAGTGTTTTTGACTAATCATTTGGAGTGAAAGGGTCTAATCCAAACCTCAAAATCTCAAAAAGAAGTTGCCTCAAAAAGAAATAACGTCAACTGGAATCTAATGTTTTACGTGTGTGGAAAGTTTAGGAATAACAAAGCTCTATGACTAAATTAAACACCCAAAATATTACTGTAGGCATTTAAATAAGTTAATTAAGTTCCTAAAATAAATCTGATGGTTTCTGTTGAATTTATTCATCCATGGCTACAAATCCCTGGTCTAGAGAATGTACAACTCCCATACGAGCTCTTTACACCCAGTGTCGCTGCTATTACACCCCATGGCGTCACCAACATTGCGTCATAACTCAACGTTAACCATATTACGTCATTACGTAACGTTAACAATAGTACGTTATAACTTAAACAGTTTTACAAAGGTTTCTCAAATGTTCCTACTTTGGCCATATTCTTAGGCTGAATCCCGGCAGATCAGGACATTTCGGTTTATACACACTTCTACAGTACATTAGAAAATAAACACAGCGCCATTTTGGGATATTTCCCCCAGAAACCAGTAGCTTTAATTAGCAGTGAGCTAACCAGCTGGCGCTTTTCTCACCTGCCCGACTCCTCTGCGTCGTCAAACTGTCCCGGGACAATCTGCGACATCGCAATGCCTTCTCCTTCGATTTACAAAAGAAATGAAGACCTTTGAAAATATAACGATCACAAATACGGACAGTAAAACAGAAACCCACGCCGGACGCCCAGCTCCACTCACACACACTTCCGTCAACGTGACTAAGGAAGCCGAGAAGGCTCACATCCAATGGCGAGCAAAAACACAAAAACACAAAACGAAAATTACTCTGCACTGCTAGTCATCTGGTTGTTGGGTTTGTTCCACACCTTAAATTGCAATTAGGTGTCTCAAATGCGCAATATTGCCTCTAATCCTAATACAGTAGTATAACCCTAATCCTCTGCAGTAGTAAATAGTTTCATAAAGCCTGAACCGCAGACTCAATGCAGTCCATAGAGAAATCCATTAAATTGCAGTTATACCCCAAGACCAGCTCTGATACGTTCTTGTTTCTATAGTAACAGCCTACACAGGGACTTGTATGGCTGACTAATTTATTTATTTATTTGAGAAAACACCTATAATTGTTGATTTGGTAACGTTTTCTGTGAGGACGTCCTTATTAGCATGTATAGAAGGAGTCTCCATTGTCAGTGCTTTGTAATTTAGGTAATGTTACTTTACGTTACGACACATGCAAGTCTTCAGGTCAGAGCTGTTTGGACTTTCTAGGTAGCATGACAACCTTCAGTTTTATTAACTTCAGGAGAGAAAAAAAAGAGAGGCTGTTTAGGGAACGGCACTTTATAGCTGCTAACCTAAGTGATAACATGAACCAACTTGTTTTGTGGATGTTCCACAACCTTAAATATAAGTATAAATGGGTTAAAAAGGAAAATAATCAACTCTGGGGTGTTAACAGGGACTTCCCTTCACGTCAGGTTGCATCATACCACCACGTCATTGATTATTTTGTGACTCGAACAAGTCACAGGTTACCAATAAGACCTTTTACACTGTGATCAACCCTTAATAATTGTGTAAGTGTATCTGCTTGTCCAGCATGTAAATCAGTGAGGATTTTGCCTCGCATTCTCGCACACTATACCTGGCACAATACATTTGGTCATCCTGACAAAATTCCTTCTGTTCTGTGTAGCACATATTGTCATGACATGCACTTTTTTGTTGTGCTGTGATCCTGTAACCAAAAAATGTTATATGGTGCACACAGATAAAAATACACATCCCTCTGACAAACTATACTAAGCCTAAAGAATAAAAAAACAGAGCTCAGTGTAATTTCTCACTCTTTCTTAGTGTATATTTATTGCATGAATGATTTCAAATAGGGTTGAGTACTCATGTACAGAAACAAAAATCAACAAAAGAACCTTTCTAAAACTGAACATGAGAGACAAACTTGTGCAATCCCTTTAACAAATGCATTTGTTTTTACAGTGATCAACACAAATCGGTGAAACATGCAGAATTACAGAGGATGAGGATGAAGATGATGAACATTGAGGTGAATTCACATTCATATGCATATGCTCTAACTGTAGTGATTGCTCTAGCTTGCTGCAGAAATGAGATTTTTTTCCACAAAACAGATTATTTAAGTATGCATAATTTGAAAAGCCCCTGAGAAAGAGAAGAATTGGTAATGACCCATTTTAATTAAACATGCAAAAATCACTACTCTACTGCTAATTCAAGCTTGGGCTTCAATAACAATTATATATTTAGTTAATGCACATGTGTATTTGTTGGGGGCTGATTTAACTGAATTAATGCAAACAAATAAACAAACAAAAATGACATTAATAAAACAATCTATGGCAAATAGCTCAAGGCATTGTAATCATAACCATAAAATAAGTGATAATATAAAGAACTTCAAGATTGTTCAGCGCTACAGTCATTGTTTCCGATTCTCCTCGGCGTTCATACGGGAGTCCACGTTAGCTCCGAGCACTCATATCAATAAATACATAAAATATTCAGTGTGTTCTCCTTATCTTTGATAGACCTGCGCATACACACTATACACTACAAGCAAGCGCACACATTTCTCAAACACACCATAGTAGAAAAATGATTTGTTTTTCCGCAAAATCACCAACCCTGTTCGTTAAATCTCAGCTGGTGAAACCTTTTTTCAAAATAAATGAACAGTTTGGCCTTGAAAGGGTTAAAGTTTAAAGATGTAAAGAAATTGAACATTACTCTTGAACTGTGTTATTGTTCATTTAGAAGGCATGTGCTGATATGTTAAAAAAATGGCCCTTTATCAAAGAGGCACATTTGTTGCACAAATATGCTGCCTACTTTTTTGAGGCAACATTAGAAATCCTATTCTTAAGTGCCCAAATACCAATATTGCGATATGTTGTATAACCGATTATCAGCACATGTCTGTTGCATAGTTTTTGGCTCCGAAATGCAGCATTTCGTTGTTGAGTCTTTCATCTGAGTCTTAAAGATAAACTTCATTCAGCTAATTAGAGGTTTATGAGGTTAGATTTGCTAACTGCAGAGGTACTAAAGAGACGAATATGAAAAGTAGGAGGCAGTGTGAACAGCACAAGTTGTATAAGTCGAGGCAAACAGCAGGGCGATTTCAAGTATAAAACCCACAGCACAAACATCACTGCGCTAAAACATACAATAGACTCTGATTCACATTGGGATTAAATGCAATGTGTATTGCAAAGCACACTTTTGTCTGATGCATTGTGTAAAACCTTGGCTTGATTTCAATTGTGCTCAAGTCTGAAATAGAAAACGGACCAAAATGTCCACTGGATCCATCAAGTGCACCGAACATGAAGTAAGCGGATCATACAGATCCGTATTCTTATTTGGAAACGCTTCCATACTTGCTAATTTTTAAACCAAGTGTACTTAATACAAGCTTTTGCCAAAGGCAGTGTCTGAATGTCAGGCTTTACACCCCAAACCACCAGGGGGCGCTGTCTCAACAACCAGGTACGTTCTATGTTCAACACACTGCAAGGCCAGAGAGCATCGTTTATCAGTGAGCGTCGATAGAGAAGAAAATGTACAAAAACTGGCAAATATTGCCAAAAAACATTGACCAATGATCACCCAAACTGATAACCAAAAGTATACTAGGCCACTGAGTGAACCTAAAGAAGCCTATTCGGGACAAAGGTTCAGAGAGATATGCTCTCAGGCACTTGAGCAAAACTCATCAAGAAGACTAAAAACAAAGTGGAATTGACTTAAGAATAATACATATAATGGTGCTAATATAAATCATCGACTTATCATACAAAACACTAATTTATTTTGATATAAGGATTATATAATTAATTAAAAAACACACAATCGTATACATTTGATTAAAAATTATACTGTGCAGTGGATCCAAATCTCTGGGGGAGCAAAAGAATCATTAAGGCATTGAGAGAAAGTTTCCAGTTTTTTTTTTTATAATGTCTGCATGAAGATGCCAGACCCTGCATTGTCTTTTAGTGTTTGTGTAAGATCATGGAAATATGGCACAGGATTAACAGAATCAACATGTCTTAGACACCGGGCTTGTCTGCAGCTCCCTGGTCATCCTTAAGACTGGGATCTGTCGCATCTTTGGGTTCTGGGGTCT
Source organism: Pangasius sanitwongsei (assembly GCA_037576675.1). Classification (NCBI taxonomy): domain Eukaryota; kingdom Metazoa; phylum Chordata; class Actinopteri; order Siluriformes; family Pangasiidae; genus Pangasius; species Pangasius sanitwongsei. The sequence continues at coordinate 2,820,195 of CM075023.1, forward strand.
TATTATCCAATTCATTAAGCTCCTTCTTTTGAAGTTCTTTGGAAGCCTCTGCTATGGATGCTTCCTCTTCTTTGACCCCAGTATCATCCACCGTCTCTACGGCTTCCTCTGCTTGTTTGCCATTCTCCATCTTGGAGGACTTGTTCTCAGCAGGAGCAGTCTCGCTCTCACTTCCAGAAGAGCACCGTAGATCTTCCCCGTCCACAGCACTATCATCTCTTGCTCCATCAGCCTCATCTGCGCCTCGGTCATCTGAGGTTTTCTGGTGAATACGCTGATGCCTCACCAGACTGTGTTTCAGAGTGAAGGTCCGGTCACATGTTTGGCACTGATAAGGTCTTTCTCCTGAATAAAAAAAATAAATAAATAAAAATAAATGAATAAAAGAAGAAAAAAAAAAAAAGATTAAATTCCCCAAATTCCAAAACTCATTAAAATTCTACATTATATATTCAGACTTAAGTATTCTTACCGGTATGTGAACGCATATGTCTGGTCAAGTCTTGTAGGCTCCAAAAACGTTTGTTGCACACATTGCAGATCTTCTTCCTCTTGTCAGGTCTACCTCCTGGTGATTCGAGCTCTGAAGAACCACCCTCTTCCTCTTCATTTCTCTCCTCTTTCTGTCCCTCCTTCTCCTCTTCCTCAGCACCACTTTCCACAACACTGCTGTTCTCCTCTTTCTCAGCCACACCTGTCTCCTGCTCAGCTTCCTTTATTGGCAAGGTGCTGGTGTCAAGAGATTGACTGGATACTGCAGGTTGGTTTCTTCCTTTCCTTCCTCCATCTTCATTCTGGTTGTCCTGCAAATGAATCTTCTGGTGCCGGCTGAGGGTGGCCGCATGCCGGAAGGTCTTTTTGCAGGTACTGCATGTGTGAGGAAATTCCTCTGATGGAGGACCCTCTGGTTCCACTGCAGGTTCTGCAGCCTCAGGCTGCTCTTGCTCACTTTCTTTGAGTTTGAGTTCTGTTGGTTTGCTGGCAAAATTCATATCAAGACTCTTGTTGCTCTGAGAGTCATCATCATTCTCACTGTTGTTCGTGTTCATGTGAACATTCTCAACAGATTGTGAGCTTTCTAGATCTTTCTTCAACTCTGGTGATTCAGTGGCTAAGTCTTTAGCCTGCTCTGTCAAGTCCATGTCAAAAGTTGTGGTTTTCTCCTCTTTTTTGGGATCAACAGCATCCGTCATGACAGCAGGCTCAGCATCAGAAACACCCTCTACAAAATAAATTAAATGTTAAATGAGCACCAGTAAAGGCTTAAGGATTAGTTGGTACAAATTTTAAACCAATAACATATCTCCACAACAATTTTTATGTCAAAGATCTTAAGGGTTGTGGCAGTCATACCTGTACTTCCCTGTGACCCCTCATCAGCCTTGGTTTTTGGGTGTGACCCAGTGTTCTGCAGTGTGTTGCGACTGGATATGCCATGCTTACGAAGAAGGTGGCGCTCACAGTTGGACTTAGTGGAGAAGAATGCATCACACTGAGGACAAGGAAATGGCTTTTGGCCTAAGAGAAACACCATTACAACATTACTGTTTACTTCTCGCTGCTTCTAATGGTCTATATGGGGTTAGCGAAATGTTCATTTTGGCAAGGATTCACACCAAAGCAGAACTGACCTGTATGTGTTAGCATATGCCTCTGTAAAGAACTGGTCCAAGGGAACACCCGAGGACAGTATGGACATTTCATCTTCTGCACCGAGTTTGAGTAGGCATTCTTCTTCCCTTTGCTTCGTGGTCGAACCTTCTCTTTGTCTTCCTTTCCTTCCTTCTCTTCTTCACTTGCCGACTGTTTCTCCTTTTCTGGCTCCATTTGCCTCAGCTGTAAGTAGGAGCTAAATTTATTGGCATCTGTAGTGGCCAGCATTTTCTCCACACTTGGTAACTCTCCACTACACTCCAAGTCAAACCCACTAATGGATGCATGTGTAGAATCACATATCTCATCCTTGAATGGCCTCTTCTTGCCTCTCCTCTTTGATGCATCAAGGGAAGGACAACTGAAAGAAGACCCAGGACTAGCAGTGCCATTGGAACACTTTTTATCAATTAGTGTTTCCCCACCCATAGCTCCATCACTTTTCTCAGAGTTTATTCCTGTTTTGAGCAGCACTGGGGCAGCAGACACGGAGGAAATTATTTGGGCAATGGAGGCCAGAGGTGGCATTTCTGAAGTGTTGGGGGCAACAACTGGTTTCGGCAGCAGTGGCTTTAGACGTATGGGGGGCTTGGTCATATCACTTGTCAGAGTAGAAGCAAGGCTAGGCATAGATGCTGGAAGGGATGCATGGACACCCGAGACCTTTCCTAAAAACTTGCCTGTACTTTGGGAAGGAAGCTCTTTCTTGACTTCCTGGCGATACAATGAAGTTGTATCAACTTGTTCAGCCTTTATTTTCTTTCCTTCCGGATCCTTACGAATAGACAGGTCAATAGGCTCCATGGAGCAGTCATTTGACAGAGAGGGAGAAGCTGCCTCTGGTTTTATATCAGAATGAATAGTTTTCAAAGTTTTGCTAGAGAAATCCAAGGGCTGGTCTTGAACTGCAGCTTCAGAGAAAGTACTAAGGTTCTGTTTACCTGACTGAGACTGAGCAGGAGAGTTGGTCTGGACAGACGAAGGAGCTGTGACAGGAACAAGAGTGTTTATATGATCTTCAATTTCCCTCTCTTGGACTTCTGAGTGTTGCTTAAGCAAATGATGGATACAATTTCTTTTGGCAAGAAAGGCTGCTCCGCACTGGCGACATTCAAATGGTTTCCTCTGACAGCCATTGAGAGTTCTGAGATGAATCTGTAGAGCCCTGTAGGTCTTCTGGTCCTCTCCACAGTAGCGACAGGATGTGTTACCAATATTAGCCGAATCCGCAAGGTCCTGTGTAGTACCACCAACTAAACTGCTTGCACTTGAGGATTGGGTAATGTACTCGATGTTTTTCTCGATCTCTTTTCGAGTGTTTTTCATGTGCTTCTTGCGCAAATGGCGCTCACAGTTGGCCTTGACTGTGAAAGGGTAGTGACAGAGGCGGCAGACATAGGGACGTTCACCACTGTGTGTTCGTAAATGGCGCATTAATGTGGCATTATCTGGAGCAGTGTAGGTGCAGATGCTACACTTGTATGGAGAAGCTCCATAGTGATGAGCCCGCATATGAGCCTGGAGGCCTCCTGGGAAGGAGAACACTTGTGTACAGAACCGACACGGGTAATCTGTCTTTGGGATCTTTTTGCCACCTGGGGTTCTTATATCTTTCTCTTTACCTTGGACCTCTTCTTGCTTAATATCCCCAGTAGTCACAATTGTTGCCCCTGTGCCATCTCCCACTAGGTTTGTGTCCTCCCAATTTGTAGGCGAGGAAGACGTTGAGGAAGATGGGGTGTTTGAGGACTGTTTGGAAGTAAGAAGTTGGGCTGTAGGGGGTGGCAAGCTGGGGCTGATGCAACCTGAAGAGGCTTGCTGGGCATTCATGACTGGCGGAGGTGGTGTGGAAGTTCCCATGCTGGATCGAGGAGTCACCAGCGGCTTGGGTTTGAGAGGAATAATTTGTTTGGATTCTGCCTGCAGATGACTTTCTGGACCTTTCGGAAGCAGTGGCATCTGAGATGGCATAGCAGCAGCCATCTTCAGGATTTGCTGTATGTCAGCAAGTTCCACTCCTGTTTGACTGACAGGTCGGACAACTAAACCACCCTGAAGTGGCTGCAGTGACAGAAGGCTGAGACCATTGCCCTTGTTCAAGCCTTGAAGAGAGACAGGATCTAGAAGACAGAGGCCAAGACTACTATTGGTCTCTTGAGGTAGATTTGTTGAAGAGGGCTCAATGCGAATAAAATGAATGCTGTCTAAAATTTTTTGCTGTTTCTCCTCCTCAGGCTGCTCAGGCTTACTGAGTGAAGAATGCTGAAGACCAAGACACTCCATAAAATCTTTCTTTCCATTTAAAGTTATGCTGGCCTCCTGTGGTTCTGATTCAACTAACTCTTTGGATTCTCCAGAATCTTTGGCTGTATCTGAAATAGTGTCATTTTCCTGTTTCTGGGGTTCGGTATCATTGTCTTTATGAGAGATTATGTGGAGATCTAGAGACACTTGAAGAGGAAAGGCCTTGTTGCATATGTCGCAAATAAACCTGTGGAATTTGCTAGAGCAACGTCGCAAATTTGTCTCACACCAGACCTGCAGAAAACAAATTCGAAATTATTTTTTTCAAGAGCCAAGCCCAATTAGGACAAGTAAACATTTCAATCCTTCTAGTTTCCAGTTACAGTGTATTTTTTGCACAAATCTATACCTGCGCGATTTGGGGGAACTTGCTGCAAGAAAAGTCGATGAAGGATAGGTCACTGAAGCCCAAGGGTATGGAAGGGTTGCTCTGGATAAATGGCCGTCCACTGGGATCTGTGGGCAGCTGCTTATGAATAACGGAATTATGACGAAGGAGACCTCGGTGGGTACGGAAAGTGATACAACACAGGTTGCACCTAGCACAAAAAAGAGAATCTTGTTAGTGTTGTTCTAGGTAAATGCATGCCTGTATATGAATGATTTTTTGTATGTACCTGAGTGCAGTGTCAGGATGTGTCTCCATGTGTGACTCCAAACCATATTTACAGATGAATGTCTTGAAGCAGATTGGACAGTGCAACAAGTCTTCTTCACGCTTGGCAGGGCTTTGCTCCCCTGATTCATGCACTACAAATGCCTAACACAAAATATTGACTATTAATTTTAAAACAAATCAAATTTATGCTAATTCTGTCCTCACCAATGTTTCTATATTAAATGTTATCCACATTTGCATGATGAAGTTACGTACTGCTTTAGCTATTTTGTATTTAAAATTAGGATCCAAGCCAACACAAATAGACTGTTTGTTGCGTTGCACCTTTTTATTGGGTGGTTCATTGGTTTTCTCTCCATCATCCTCTGTACTTAGTTTCCTCTTGTGGGTTTTGCGGCGCTTGCTTGGGGAAATGGGACGCGAGGCTGGGACACCGTTTGGGCCCTTGTCATGAATTTTCATGTGCCTACAGAAAACGAAAGGTATGAAATTAAGTATGTTATCAAAATCAGATGACTGGCATCCACCAACACTGCACGTGTGTTCTATTACATGATCTTATTGAAAGATGGGGGAACACCCCAATAACAATGATGAGCAAACAAAGCCAGATAATTTGGTAAACGGTACAAGATCATCTTTCTGCAGTTAAACTAAAACCTGTAACTAAATGACAATATTTCAGAACTGAAATAAGTGTCATTATTTTTCTTATTCTTTGTGCTTTTCATTACACAGTATGTTTAATATGTTTCCAAGACACTGTCCTAGGTAGTTAAGCTGAATGGACCAACAATTTCTGTAAAAATTTTGCTTAAGAGTAAAAAAATATTTTGCCCAGACATTATAGCTACATAAGGTTTACGCTGTATGTGCTAGCAATATTATAATAAGCAATTTAGACCTGTTACTCATTGACATACTGCTAGTTCTGGAGAAACATCCAAGTGTATAATTAGAAGCTGAACTGTTTTTGCAGCTTTGCATTTGATCTCACGCAATTATCAAAAATTAAATGCAAATTTAGTTCAAGGCTTTGAGGGCTCTATAGCTAATGAGCTGATGAGTGTGGAGTTCAATGAACTGCATGAGCTCGAGGAAATGCACAAGCTCCATGCTGACAGCAGAGGGCTTTCTCTCCGAGGGGTCAGACCGTAGTGAGTTGAGGGAAAGTCACATTACGACATGCTGCAACGTGTGCTGCCCCCTCCCTACAGCAGTTTGCACGAACAAACCCACCTTTCAGGTTCCACCAGATATGTGCCTCATGATGCTTCATGAGCCGAAGCTGTTGGTTAAACAGCAAGTTACTAAAGAACTTGACTTGGTATGTTGGACTACAGCGTTCCTGAATGCAAAAGAAGGTTATGTGCATAGTCAAGACTCTGCATCATTCTCATGTTCTTGAGACAAAGTCAAAAAGAATGAATCAAGTGCATTATTGGAATGTCATTTAAATATTAGGCAAGTAGATTTGTTCAAACATCCAACTTGCTATAGTGTTACACTGGATGACGAGGCTTTCTATTTAACACTTAATATTTTAAATTATTTAAAAATATATCCAGATTCTTTAGATAAATTAAAATTGCAGTCATCTGAATTCTGACACATTTTTCTCTATATATATCATTTATTTAAAAAATAAAATTAAATGGCGTTTGAGGCACAGTAGGAATACTTTGCCTCAAAACCATCAATAAAGAGAGGTGTTCATAAACATGCTTAATTCATTTAAAATTCAGGTCTAAAATATTAAACTTTGACGACCAGAATTACAAAATAAAGCACTATTCTTGACATGCAAATAAATTTACGCAGTCTAGGACGGTTGCATGATGCATCTGATTTCAGAGGTAAAAAATGAAAAACTATTTTTAAAATGCTTTGAGGTTCATTAGAGTGTAATGCCACAAATTTATTATTATTATTTATTTATTTTTTTTTTTACTTGATTTGGACTTTTTGTGTAAAACTTTTGGACAAGTATACTGGAGATGTGATTCACTGAGAATGGTGAACAGGTTTAGGTTAATAATGTCAATTAGTGTGACATTATTGTGATCTGGAGGTGATGTGTATTTTCTTTCCTAAAAACATACTATGCACAAAAAGCTAATATCAGTGGACTTGCTAATGCATAACGGAAAAATAATACCAACTGAATATTATCTTGCCTTAAAGCATCTCAAAATATATGATATAATTCATCCGACTACTGAAATGACATGCACAAATGAAAAACACTTGACTAAGTGCACTTTATTACCATACTTAACTATTGTAGGGTGTTTATACGTTATTGAAATTTAATACTTGTACTCTTACTCAATTACATTTCCAAGAAAACACTTTACTTTCCACTCCTTCCTTTTTTATTTAGACCTTCCAAGTATTCGTTACAAATCTCAAAGGTTTCTTCTTCTCTCGTCAAATAAAATTTTTATTTGAATTTCATTTTAAAGCATCCAATAAAACTCATCGATCTTGCAAATAAATATCAAGAATCAGGTCAAACTGTCATGTGATCTACTTAATTTCATCAATTTAAAAGATCTACTTTTTTTTTTAGTACTTGAGTACATATAAAAGTAGCAACTTTCTGACCTTCGCTTGAAAGTAAATTTTTTGGCTGGATACTTTCAGTTTTAATTAACTAAGATTTTGACACATTATTTATACTTTCACTTCAGTTTAATTTATCGATACCCTGATGACGGTGTAGGTGCACTCGACTAAATAATCGATTTCACCTATGAAGACCACTCCATCATCTTGAAAGGGCAACGTTCAGTCTAAGTGTCTAACTTTACATCAAAGCTAAGCTGACAAAATGCATGCAACAAAAACTGATATTCATGTGTCGCCATGTAGCTCTGTCTATGCAGGATAATAACAGGAATGCATGGACAGACATTTTATGGAGTGGAAATTCAAATGGCATTTTGGGCAACATCTGACAGGCCTAATGCATGTCTACCTCTGTGAGAGCACACATGCCTGACCGGGAGAGGGAGGATAAATGTCAGCAGGCACAGCGCTCAGAAGCTTGTTTTACATTCTGCAGCCGGGACTGGATATTAATAGCAGAGTAGATGGAGCGAGGGGCCGTCCATATGTGGACCCAACCCCGGCAGCCTGAATCCTGTTCCATCTCACATCGCAGCTCTCTGGCCTCACTCACAAACTCGTCACCAAAGAAAGCCAGTGAACACACTGAGCAAACAATGAGCATACGCCAGAAGAGCGAGGAGTTAAAAGTGTTCCTGGGTTTCAGATGACTTGATGCAGAATTTCAGAACTTTCCTCCTGCAGTGCCTGGACTGTATAGCCAGAGGGTGCTGTGGAGCACGGCAAAAGTTTTGCTTCTTGCAGCCATGCGTTTTGCAATGACAACAGATTATCCAGAGCTGATTTGACCAGTGAGGTCATCGATCACAAACGACGAAGAAGACCTGCTCTCCTTCGCAGCAATTCCTTCTCACATTTGGGAAGTAAACAGCCTCAGCATGGCCTAAAGCATCCAAACGATACTCAGCACATCTCTTCACCAAACCCCACCCCCTCCTTTTCCTTCTCCTTCTCTTTCTCGCCCGTTCACACACACACTCAGACTCCTTTTCTTCTCCCACCCCCATCTGGAATGCCTGCATGTCTCAACTGCACAAGGAGGGCCTCTATGCTCATCCCATAGCCGTGCCACCACAAACGAAAACGGGCACAAACACACACTCAAGTGCAGCGTGCAAACAGAATTATCTCACAGACACAGACGCTCGTGCATACATCTCTATCTTAAGGCCCTGATGCAACCCACAGCAGGGGATCTAAATGGAGTTCACACATCAGCAGAGACATCACAGAGGCCTTTTGCTCCTCCAACACTCCCTCATTACAGATGCGACAGTTTGGCCAACACATGCTCCAGATACTTTATAACTGGTACCATGATTTCATGTGTGATGTTTTAAGATAAATATTCATCAGCGTTTTTTTTTTTTTTTGCTTAGCTGTTATATTTACTGGCTAATTCTCTGACATTTCCAGTGATGTCAGTTGCTGTGCATCACATCTGTTTATTGTTGTTTCTCTACACAGCAATCTCAGGCAAAGAGCAAAAGTGAAAAGAGCTAACGCTAAGTGCTTCTAGTCTGTAGAAAAAACAGCATGTTTTAGCTACATGTTCAATTAAAACAATTTATGAGCAGAAATTAAAAGAAGGCCTTTTCAGGAAAAAAAAATTAAACTACATACATAATCCTTTTTTTTCCTCCACATTTGTGCATTTGGTGACTTTTAGCTAACTGATTAGCTAGCTTTGTTTCTAATATTAACAACTGAGGTGGTACCAAACACTACCAAGACATTATAGAAATATTCTGTGATATATCACACTATATTATGTTGTGGACACTTAAAATATGCATCTACCATTCTGTTTTATTTGGAAGGCAGCATTTATGTGACTTAGCCATTTTGAGGCAGCACTGATCTTGGCAAAGGAAATTCCATAACACCAAGCAGTGCTCAAGAACTTCAGAAAAGTCATAAATGTAAGTAAAATGCCTGTCTTATAGCTAAAATGTTCTTGGTGGTTTTGATATAAAAGGGAGATTGTTGATGCCAGAAATCATTCCTGTGACTATATTTAGCCAGCTAAAGTAGCATGACCTGACAGATACCATTTGTAATGTGGTAGCTAGTTAGTATTAGCTTTAGTTAGCTAGCAATGCCTGCCATGGTTCCCTTTTCGTCAATGATAAAGATACAGATAAACAAGCAATGGTTTGAACTCATGGCAGTTATAGTGTCATTTTAGCTTTGTATACTCTATTCTTACTAATTTGGCACCAATTCTGACTGAAATGTTTATATTTTCAACTATTCAAAAGCTATGTGCTAGCTAATTAAACTGCTGACTGCATTCACTCATAAGAATTGTGCTCATATGAATTTAATGAAATCAATCATGTCGACAACAGCACAAATTCCCACCCTGTTAGTTTTTCCTGAGTAAACTGTTAACACTGAGGTAAACTATTATTATGTGTATAATAGTCTTCTTGTACAAGTATTCTTGTAATGTTACAGCGTAACCTTTTCAGAACCCATCAAATACGTTACTGAATTTTTTGACAACATTGTCTATTACAGTGCCATAGATAAGTACTCATCCCTGTGCCACATTTTGTACTGTTACAACCTGGAACTGAAATGGATTTCATTGTGATTATGTTCTGTCTATCTAAAAGAAAATAATACACACCCCATAATACTGAAGTGACAACAAAATAAATATAGTTTTCGATATTCTTTACAAATAAATAGAGAGAAAATCCAGATAAGAAACCCCTAAATTAGTTCTGGTGCAACCAGTTAGAAGTCACATAATTAGCTGAAATGAGTCCGTCTAGGTGCGAGTGGTAAAAAGTGGTACGTGATCTCAATATGAAAAATCTATTCCTGGAAGGCCCCAGAGCTGAGCAAGAAGTATTCTCGCATTCTTATAACGGACCAAAATCTCCAGTGGGAATTTTTAAAAACAGGATTACACTGAAATCAGCCTTTCTAAAAATCCAGAAGATCTAGGATTAGTGCTAGATCTGATTGTCTTTGGTACCTGTGCATGTTTCCGTTGGTGGTGAATGTCTGACCGCACACTGAGCATTTGTAGGGTCTCTCTCCGCTGTGGACGAGCATGTGGCGATCCAGCGAGCTGGCCGAGCTCAGCGCCTTTCCACAGATGCTGCACGAGTGGTCATTCCCCCCGATCTCTGTATTATGCTAAGGGTGAGCCAGGACAAAAAGAAAGACGATTATTTTACAAGTTTTACAAGTTTTCGCTGATATGGAGAAGAAAAAAAAAAAACGCTCATGGGATAATCATAACAATGGTCATTCCAGTCCTAGCTAGTATCAGCGAACGAACTAGTCTAACTTGCTGTCTAGATTAGATTTATTATTCTCAGTAATGCATAAGTAACATTAAGATTGGTGTAACTCTGTAACTCTGATGAGGAGGTTCTTTACCTTTGCTGTAAACTTTGGAGGCAGAAAAGCAAGAGAATTTGAGCTGTGAGTCATGCGACTTTGACAGTGTTCATCCACAAGTGGGACATCACATTGTTTATTGGTGAACATCCCAAAAATAGACATGTTGTTAATTTTAGTTGTACTGCAATGTTGGGATATTGGCAATGAAATATTTTCCATTCAACATGTCGTAAATCTCCTCATATTGGTTCATTAACAAGACTTTTTTTTTTACACAGACACTTTGTCATCTGTGTTTGTCTGATTTCTGGGATACATGATCAATAAAAACACTGATCTGAGCATCGCGTCATGCTGAATTTTATTCTGTACCTGTCGTATATGCATAGTGAGATGATGCTGCGTCTGGCAGTTCTTATCACACAGGGGGCAGATGAAGGTGGAGCGATCTTTCATTTCCTGTGACACAGAAGAAAGTCTTATAGACAGAGCACTCAGACACAACAACAATCAATTACAGTCAATTACAATCTCTCTTCTCAGAGAGACAGCAACAGGTGAGCACACACTCGCTCTCTGTATTACACCAGTCGTGGCCTAATGGTTAGAGAGTCGGACTTGTAACCCGAAGGTGAACCTGAAGGTCGTGGGTTCGAGTCTGAGGTCCAGCAGGGATTGTAGGTTGGGGGAGTGAATGACCAGCGCTCTCCTCCACCCTCAATACCACGACTGAGGTGAGATCCTTGAGCAAGGCACCGGACCCCCAACTGCTCCCCAAGCTGCCCGCTGCCCCAGGTGTGTGTTCACTACTGTGTGTGTGTGTGTGTGTGTGCGCACTTTGATGGGTTAAATGCAGAGCACAAATTCTGAGTATGGGTCACCATACTTGGCCACACGTCACTTCACTTCACTTCACCATTCAGAGCTAAAACCACTTGCATGAATGACATCTGAAGAACCAGCATACTTCATATCTGTCTATATATTCAAGTGGAACTGAGCATACATCCATTTTCACATAATATACAAATACTTATACAAGGAGAAGTATATTGAAAAGGCTGTAAACACAATGATGCTTTAAATTCTGTATTTTTTTAATAAAAAAAAAAACAGGAGTAAAATAACTGTTTAAAAACAATATTGACACAATTGTCTAATGTCCAATTATTTACTTTACACCACAGAGCTGCTGAATTCTTGCAAAAGGTTTTCTACCATAGGAAAGTCTTCAGGACAGAGGAGTTTACGCTTTGAGGTTTCTCAGTATCATGACAAGCTGCACTTTTAGTCTTATTAACTTCAAGAGAGAGAGAGAAACAGAGAGGTTGGTGAAGGAATGGTTGTTTATAGCTGCTGTAATGTAAATGAGAACAGGAAGTAACTTGTTTTGCGTCACTATGAAAGGATAAAAAGTATGATCTGTTGTTCTTTAATGAATATAACCTACCAACTATTGGCAACTGGCTATAGTATAAGATGGATAAAACACTTCGGGATGTGCTGTTACTTGGGGTTACCGCTTCATCATACCACCCATTTTCCTATAATAGAACATCGAAGTGTTTTACTCCTTACATATTTACTATATACTTTTAACTGAATAGTGCTGCTGTTCGTTTAGAAGGTCTAATACTGTTTTTTACTGATATATGCAACTGATTGTTCTTGATGTTTTCATGATGCTGATGATATGCTTAAAAAAAAAAAAAAAAAAAAAAGAAAGCATACCGTGACAAATTTGCGATAACATTGTTGTCTTATTGCCCACATCTGATGATAGAGGAACTCAGCATAGTCTAAATGTTGGCCTTAAATTACTTTCACTTTTCACATAACTTTAGAATAGGTCTCAACAACGTCTCTCTTAAAGCCAAGTGTTGAGAGAAAGCTCAACTCCTGGTGTGAAATCTGAGAGGTGAAACACACCCGTGGTGCAGGCAGCGTGAGGCTGAGAGGACCGTTCTGATAAAGCCGCTGTGTTTTTCGGGTCCTTATGGAAGGACTCATGCACCACAAGTGGCCTCTGCATGTGTCCTGAGGAAGGCAGCAGCTCCAGCTGGCACCGAGCATCAAGAACATGTGGGACAGGCAGCTAAACGCATGGAAACGCACTCAGCGCTGCTGAATGAAGGCTGGAGGGGGTTGAAACACCTGTTTTTTTTCTCCACAGAGGAGCGTTTCAGCGTTTTAATTGGAGGCGTAAGACGCGCATGGCCGCTGACAAAGGGTGGATTGAGAGGGCACCATTTGCTGCCATTCGTTTCAGCTGTGTAAAATCCTGCCCTCAGCGGCACCTCTGGGGTGATTTAATGTCAAGAAAACACGTGGGCCACTGTATGTGTTTCTTATTATGGATGATTATCTCTTACAGAATGTGTTCTTTACAAATTTTTGCCCCTCATTTGTTTACCACAAAAAATAAAAAAAATAAAAAAAGAATTAGTATTTTATTTGTCACCAAATATAAAGTAACCATGCATTAAATTAATTTGCAGAAAATGTCATTTTTGTAATAGTTTGCTTCATAGGTTGTGTTTTCTTCTTTTCACTTCAAAAATCAACTAAACATATGATTTAGCCAGGGGTGCCCAAACTTTTGTATACAACTGTAAAAATACAGTTTTTTCATCAGCTCCTTTAATGATGTGAATAACAAACAGCAATCAGTTTTTGTACAAGGCTGATGAATACACCACTACTACATACAAAGAGAAACACAGCTTTAAACGCACAAAATGTAAAATGCAATAAAGTTCACCAAACAAAAATAACTGAGATGAAAGACAATAAATGAAAAACCAATAAAGTTCACCAAACAAAAGTGTCTGAAATGAAAGGCAATAAATAAACAAATAAATTTCACAAAACAAGTGTTAAAAATGAAAGAATAAACAAACAAACAAATAAATAAATTTTAAACTACAAAAATAAATTAGTAAGTTAAACAAAATTATCTAAAAATTGACGAGTTAAATAAAATAATATAAAATAAAATGTTAGAAATGAGTAATTGCAGTAAAGTATCGAGAAATCGACATGCAGTTCCAATTTTGTGTCTTCTGGGTACATCAGCCAATTACATAATTTATACAAATTACCAAATTTTTTTCAATTTATTTTTTAATTTGTAATAAAACACAGAAAAATCTGAGACCGCAGTAAGTTTTTCTTTAATTTTTAAGTAAATTGTTACCCGTTGCATTGTTGCTTGTGAGTGTAAACTCAGAATAAGAGTGAAGTGCAGTAGTGCATGATTTTGAAGACATGACACATTTACACAGAGATTCCTACAACAGTTATATAAAAAACGCAGACGTACCTGGTTCCTCCTGCCGGTGCGATTAGCAGAGGGAGATTTACTGGGGGTTTTAGGAGACGCGTTCGAGGCAGCCGTGTCTGCGTCCCCGTTCATTTGGCCAGTGTTCTTTTCAGTATGCATTGTAGAGTTGGCACAGGACTCTCCATCTTCCTCTCCAGCTTCTTCTTCCTCCTGCTCAGCTCCTTCCTTCTCTCGCTCTTCATCAGTTCCGTTCTCCTTTCCCGGCACTCCGGGATGGTCCGGTTCACCCTGCGGCTTCTCTGTAAAGTCACGAACATTAACAGTCAGAACAATGTAATGAAATGCTTCGGCATGGTTTCACTGTGACGTCGTACCTTCCATCGGTGTGGAAAGCTCCTCTCGCTGCTGAGAGGCTTTGCCATCTTCGACACACCTCTTCTCAGGTAAGGCACTCTCCATGGCTGAAAAGAACAAACAACAAAAACATATATCATCTATCATGTCTACAGACAATTAAATCGAAGTGAAGGATTTATTTAGAAGCTCATTCGATAGTGGGTGAATAAAGAGTGGATAAAAAACAAGCAGTCTCCTGGGTTGGAAAAAGTAAAGGACCATTATTTTAACAGCAGGTGACGCCTCCTTCATGACCTAGGACACATTTTTGTCTACAATGCCATTTCAATTCGACCTCCGACCTTTCGGCCTAGAGGACAAGGTCTGAAGAGATATTTTGCACATCCAAAAAGAAGTTCGGTAGATATTTCGGCTTGTATAGAGTACAAGTTTTTATTATATGTGTATTGCACACACTACAAATTGTTCAATTGGAAATTTCAATTAAATTATTATTACATACACTCTTTGGAGTTTTTCTATTTGTCCTTCCTGGGAAAGCTCTGAGTTTTTATATAGAGCTCTACAGACAGTACTTGTCCTCTTCTGGGATGCTCCAAGAAGAATTGTGTTAATGAGAAAAGAATTATCTTTGAAAAAGAAAAAAAACCCCGTTTTTTTCCCTGAATGTAATGCTTTACAAAGATTTGTTTATTATTTTATCCTTTTAACAATTCTTTTAACAAATGTTATTTATTTTACTCATTTGCCATTTTATCATTTTTAATACATATTTTAAATATTAAAAATACATATTTTTTTTATTAAAGACAAGTGATAACCAGCGTTTGATTTGATATACATTTAAAGCTGATTCGATTCAAATACAAGTCGTGTTCATCATTTACCGCCGCCTTTTTCTTTACGTTTTTCTGTGAATGTATTATTTATACAAAACGACCATTAACATGCAGGATGGTCACTCCAAAAACAAAAAATCTGATAAAAAAAAAAGAAAAGTTGATGAAAAAGCATGGGAATTTAAAAAAAAAAAAATCTAATTTTAAATCTAGTTCAAAAAAGCTTTTATTAAATTTATATGTAAATTAAATCATTACTGAATATATCACATAAAATAGCTGTTTATCACATATGTTTTTAATTTAATTACATTTGTTTATCAAATCCATATAAAACAGTCATGGCCAGAATGCGAATTTGGAGAAATCTGGAGAAGTCAGAATTGTGATGAGAAAAAAAATAAGAACTTTAAGAAGCAACCCTGAAGGATCCCTGAGATACAAGAATTGATGTCTCAAGTCTTTTAGTCTGTTGAAAGAATCCAGCGTGTGGGCAAAATCTGGCGCGACAAATGGGTCGATTCTGACATACCGCTGAACAAATGACTTCCAATTGCATTAATATTTCTTTATAACTCTTCCTGATGAACAATATGCCTTCTGATGGTTAGAGCTGTGTTGATCTTACGATCTCCAGCACGATTTATGACTGCTTCACTGTATGTTTAAGGCCACACTATGTCAAGGTTTATCTTTACATATATAATTGGGCTGTTTTGTTAATCATTTGCATTGTCATTCTAACATGCTGCAGAGTGATGGTCGGAAAGACAGAAGCATCAGGAGATCCCCTAAGAGGTACTTGCTCAATTCAGCAGCCACACACCTCAGGAAGGGTTTTATCTCTCAACTTCCTCTTATAGCACATGCCATACGTGTGTGTGTTCATGTGCATACTGCCAAACAGCACTGTGGCTACCAGTCTGAGCATCCATAACACAGAGGGAGGAAGACAGTGTGGATTTCAGCTATTCGCAGAACCTGCTCCACAACTTACAATATATTGGTAGCATTGTTAGGTTTGAAACTGGAACAGTGGCAGAAGGGGGGGGGGGGGGGGTTTGGAGTGGGCAAACCTAGTTGAAGTAGCAATATGGGGATACACGAGTAATACGATTTATCGCTTTATGTGAATTCTGAAATTATTCCTGTGTGATAACTTTTTCAGAAATAATTACTTTTCACAAGAACACAAACGTGTTAGAACTAAAATAAAAAAAACTCAAATTTGATCTTGCATTTTTGTAGTGAACAACTACAGCTTTTCCTTCACTATGTGTTCAATCCTGTAACTTAATGGTCAGTATCCGGTTGGCGCTGGTAAAAAGCTAATTGTTTGTGTTTGTGTTTTTAATTCTTATGGAGACACTGTTGGCCGGATGCAGCAATGAAATGGACACCTTAATATTAAAAATGTGTACCAAAAATATCTTAAAAAATAATTATATAGGCCCTATCCTTTTCTAAAACATTGAACAATGACAATAATCGATTACACTGCTCCGTCCCTCTCCCCACCCACCCCCAGGTGGGACTCTACAGCAGGGCTGCTATATTTACTACTACGTTTATAACAACTAAATGCTTTTATAGCATAGCCTACATCTTTTCATTATTTTTCTTTCTTATATACAATTACTTCACGAGGAATTTAATTAAGCTGCCTGGTGCCTTTGCTAATTTATTTGTTCACTGTTCAAATCAACAAATACATAGATAGATAGATAGATAGATAGATAGATAGATAGATAGATAGATAGATAGATTTTTAGCTGCTGTTACTTTTCTGAATTGTAGAGTAAGTACATAAAATGTAAGTATTATTTTAGATTTAATACATATAAATAAATAGGAAACACTATGGCAAATTTACACTAGAGCAAATGTAAATTTGGCCATATCTGCAAAGTGTGCTTGGGCCCCGTTGGATTGCTGCTTGTGGCTAAATCATTAAAAATAAATAAATAAATAAATAAAATTGATAAAGTGGGTATTGACTTTTCTCATTCAACTCAATGACTAACTAAGACGGGTATCTGGTGCTTATTTATGTACAATTTCATCAAGATTATGTTGTTGAATGTGGAGTTTAGATTAGTCTCTTGGGCCGTGCTGCAAAGTAACATCCAAAACTTTTTTGACCCTGATCACAGCACGGGAACCTAACCAGCACTAGAAACCATGCACACTAGCTGGAACTTGAAATAAATAAATAGTCCAAGGCTTTAAGCACTGTAGATCGATCATTATAAATGAAGCAATATGCTAACTTTTTTGTCAGCTCTGCTTCTTTGAATTGCTGCCCTTCAACTCGGGTTTGTTGGTTTCTTTTCTGAGATTTGAGGAAGTCATAAAATGCTCTGCTCATGAAAAAAGAAAATGTGTTGCATCAAAGCATCTCGAGCAGCCATCAACAGTCTGCACCATGTTGCCTAGAACGAAAAACAGTAAAGGCAAAGGACTGCAGCAGCTGCAGGAGACTGATACTAACAGCCAGACTGAGAGAAAGAGGGGGGCCCGTCCCAGAGAGAGGAGGGTGGGGCCACTGAGAGAGAGACGTTAGAGAGATGAAGCACTCCTAAGAGGAGAGCAGAGGAAAGAGACAGCGTTAAAGAGACAGAGAGACAGAAAAATAGAGGCTGAGGAAGAGAGTGACAGTCAGAGACAGATAGAAATGGTCACGTGAGAGACTGAAGGATAGTCAGAAAAGGAGATGTAGGAGACGCAAATACATGGAGGGGCCGGGCCGTCTGCGTCTCGCTGACTGAAATCGGCTCACAGGCTGGAGAGAGGAACAGTAGGGGGGTTGGGCTGAGAGTCAAAAGCAGGAAGTGGCTTAGAGAGCAGTCGAGGGAAGACTGCTGCTCTCTCTCTCTCTCTGCTCCTGTGTGCACATGCTACAGAAGGCTATGATTATCTCCGAGTCCCCTCCCCACCAACAATCATCCTCGATTTAGAATAAAAGAAAAGAAACATTCAAAGCCACTACTACATGTCTATTTTTTAACATGTGCTGCTGCCCCACCCTTACCCATTACTCAACATAAACGCACAAAAACGCACGTTGCTGCACAGGCCATGACTCTACAACCAAACAACTAACAAATCATTCACAAAAACATTTCCAAAAACCTGGATTAAGCCCAATGTTTGATAACCAATAGTAAAATCACAGGTTACTTGCTTCTTACTTGCTACTTGCTTCTCTTTCATACTTTTTCATACCTGTCTTGAATGTTTGATATGTTTGGTGACGTGTCAAAACTGTTATCAAGCCTGGGACAGAACGGATCCCTGGTCCTCCTGAAAACTCGCCTTCACCAAACTGTGATGGAAGCTATCCACTCTTGGAGCTGTGTACTGAGTAATGTCATTGGTTCAGCTTGTCACGCTACTTCCTGTTTCAAGTATGGTGATGGTGGTGAAAGTGTTGCTATGGTCAGCGGAGGAGATGGAACACCTTAAAGAAAAAGAAAAAAAAAAAACTAGATTTTTATAGGACTGGAGCACAGCAGTTTCGCAAAAAAACGCATCGTCTCATACAGTCCTGCATGGTTAAAAATCTCATTTGCGCGTATTCCTGCACGATGACATTCCATGCAGCTGTTCTTTGTCGTTTTGGATGAACCTAGCCCACAGCTTTTGCAAACCTAAATGCTTGGAATTGTGCAACCGATCTACAGTTTGAAAGGAATTCTTCTCTGTGAAAGCATATATGTGAGATGTGAGAGCCAAGCCCTTAAACAATCTCAGAATCGGTCCTGAGTGCGAACAAGTATTCTGGCTGAATGTAAAAACACCCAAATTCTCATCAGCCAT
Organism: Pangasius sanitwongsei; assembly: GCA_037576675.1. Classification (NCBI taxonomy): domain Eukaryota; kingdom Metazoa; phylum Chordata; class Actinopteri; order Siluriformes; family Pangasiidae; genus Pangasius; species Pangasius sanitwongsei. The sequence continues at coordinate 2,839,063 of CM075023.1, forward strand.
CAATGTGCTAATATAGTAGTTCTTGCAGGAAAAAAAAAAAAGAATTAGTAAACACAGCCAAGTGCTACAGATGCAGGGAATTACAGTGCAGAAAATGCACTGGACAGAGAATGGGAGATATGAGGGAGGAACCAGGCTGCTTTTTGTTTTGCGTGATGAAAAGATGAAAAAGGAGGGTGGATAGAAGTTCGGAAGGATATGCTACTGGTAGAGCTGCTTCAGAAAGGATGGTTGTAGTGTTGTAAATGCACACTGCTACACACACACACACACACCCACATCTGTGAGTCAGCAAGACGGAGAAAAAAGAATTCTTGAAACTTCCCTTAGAGCTGGAAAAAAAAAAACCTCTGCGTATCACACACAATACCTGCATCGTTTGTCCCCAGCCTCTTTCATTTTCAACTAAATGTTTTTGAGCAACACAAAGGAATGGAAAGTCTCTCTCTCTCTCTCTCTCCCCCGGTAGAGTAGGGAACTCATGTATTTCCTGTTTGGTGTGGTGGCTGGGAAGGCCTGCGGAATGCCTGAGCCATTCTCCTCCTTCCTTTCCTCTAAACCCCCCTCCATCACTGCTGTTGTGATCTTGGCCTGCCGTTGTCCTCCATCGCACACGCCACATCTTTCACACCCCGATGCCCCAAAACGGCCTCTTTCTAAGGCAACAGGTATGGGTGAGGTTTGAGCGATACAAACTCGCACAGACTCATCTGATCATGCTACTTGTGCGTTTCATCCTTCATCAGAAGTACTGAATGCCATTCAAAAGGCCTGAAGCTTTGCTTACAGTGCTGAGAGCTGGGAGTGGTCTGGAATGCATAGCTGCCAAAGTATGTGTGCAGACACACACGCGCACACACACACACACAGACAGACAAAGATCACCAGGAGATTGAGCAACACCTCTTCAACATCACCCTCTGTACCTTTGCAGTTTCTGAATGATCTATCTGACAAGAGATCCAAGGCAGTGCATGCGATATATTTTTATTTAAACCCAAGGCAGCAAGCACACTTCAGCCAGATGTTTCTGGCACTTTCCTATTCTGAGATCAGGGCCAGACACATCAGAACCACACACACACACACATCATTATATTAATAATCAAAACAACATCCTCGCATAATAATTGAAATACAAGGATGAGTTCATCCAACAATACTAACAATAATGAAAGAAGAAAAGTAATTCATTCATCTTTATCCTAGTCAGCATCCTGGTGGATCTGGAGTCTATCCTGGGACACACTGGAATACACCCTGGATGGGAAGACAGTCCATCGCAGTGTACCTAGGGACAATTTAGAGTAGCTAATCTGCCTATCAGCCTCCGTTTAGGGGATGAGAGGACATCAAAAAACCTGGGAAAACCAGGTACTTTCAGTACAAAGGCCAGAAGGCAATATTCGTCCATCACTGACCATTTTTGCTTTTTTTTTTTTTCATATTTGCAGAAGTCTTTTAAAAGATATATATGCGTGGATGGCATTATAGTCGTTATCTTTCAAATAATGATCCCCGCTGAGCAAGCGGACTTTACGTTAAAAGTCCAGTCAACCATCAAGTCATCGTCACATGACATCAATGAAAAACTTACAGCATCAACGAAAAATACAGAAGCAGACTGCATCCGAGAATATGGATCATCCAATACTAATAAAGCATTTCCAGACAATACTGGTCCACAATTGGATCAAGATATCTCTAATAACTATTTGATAAAAATATCCACCAATCATTTGGTAACAAAAGCATTTTCTGAGTGACTAAAATTAATAATGGCTAATTGACAGAGGTATCAGCTGAGTTACTGGGTACCGGCTAAACAGTCAAGGGTACATCTTTTGTATCTTCAGTATGCATCTTTCACCTGGAAACATGAATAAAAGTATACCTTAAAAATAATTTAAGTTACATAATAGGACCTTAAAGACCTACTACTATAAAAGCTCATTTAAACATACACCACACTTTTCCAGGTAAAACTTGGCTCTTGATGGTACTATTCAAGCAGCAAGGAAAAGAAAAAGTTTGGTATCTTGTCTTCTCTTGCAATGACAAGGCAAAGGCCTCATCCGAAAAGACTCCAAGACGGAGAGTGACATCATCTCAGAACACCAGTTTTTTGTTTGATGGTAACAGGAGAACGGCCGTGCTCTTATTCTGCTCTCTAAGCTGGTAAACTGACACTTCCTGCCACCACACAACCCATCAAGGCCAGGTGGGTTTCCAAACAGCCAGCCAATACTAATGATACTCAGATGGACCTCGATTACTCGATGTACAACATTTATATATATGAGTGCAGAGTGATATGGAGGGATAAAGGGATAACGAAAGGATGGACGGATGGGAAGAGAGCCGTGGACAAAAGCAGATGGAGAGGATTAGGGGATTAGGAATGAGCAAAAGATGTCAATCCCGTCCCCACACCTGACAGCGAAATAAATGTTTTAATTCTGGTCAATGATAACCAACAAGCAATGGTACACTATAAGGGGGCCAGGCACTTTTCAGGGATCTGGGGCAAAAAAAAAAAAAAAAAATTTCACAACTTGTTTACACACTTCTGGATGAAACTAGGCTTTTGCAAGAAGCCTCAGGATCACCTGCTCCTGCATCCAAGAGTGAGTGGCACGGGCAAGTGTTGGCACGACCGGCTATCACGTTCTGCTGGCTCCACAGGCCATGCGGCTCCTGGATCAGTTTCAGTGCAGTGGAGATGAGGAAGGAGGGGTAGTGAGTGTGCGAGGTGGAGGCTTGCTAAAGGTGGGGGCTGCTGCATGACATGCAGAGAAGGATTCACAGAAAGGAGAACCTTGGAAGGGGATTCAGGCTGAACTGGTTTGACAGCTCGTCCCTCTAATCTCCTCACCTTATCTCTCCTTCTACTTAATACCATCTCCCCTCTTCTCCTGCTTTTGGTACTTTCTCGTTAGGGGTAAGCGATAGGATGCATTTATCCTGAGGAAATACAACATGACACAACTGTTGCTTCATTCATAGATAAAAGAGTAGATGCTAGCCTATTGCTCCTTTTCACCAAGAGTATAATCATTCCTCCAGTTCCTCGCTAAAAAAAAATAAAATCTATAGTTTTCATAAGACCTAAAAGGGGCAGGTTGTAATAAGCAAGAAGTGTTTCTAGATCTATAATCAACATATAATTTCAAAATACCTTAGAACAAACACTTTTTACTCTGTGCAACAAATATGGCTAGTTTCTTTATGTTAGCCTTTTATTTACATTTTTCTGGCCCTGAAATAGGCTCTACCCCAACCAAAAACACAGCTGCACACATCCACACTGCAATCTGCCCCCTTTTCCTAGAAACTAACACACAAGCCATACAAAGTTTTAAAAGAGTTGCTGGGGGAACAAGAAGGCTTGTAAAAAATTTTTTTCCAGCTGATGACTCAAGGAAAAAAAAAAAAAAAAAGACAATCTGCACCTTTAATATGCACTACCTCAGAAAATCAGGGCTTAAAAATTTTTTATATCGCACATCGAGCATATTCTCCGTTCCCCTTCATCCTTTCCTTTCCTCTCCTCTTGCATCTTGTGTTTCATCACTTTAAGTGGTCTTCCTCTCATTTCCTGCACTTCACAGCCTCCTGCACCAGCAGCACTGAACCCCTCATTGAGCAAAATGTGTGACCCAGTGTTCTGAACCCCTCAAATACACAAACACGCCATGGGCTGACTGCTCTGTTGCATTAATCAGAGTGCGAGGATACATAAACCCACGGCTCACGAGAACACACCGGGCTCATTTAGAACTGCCTGGTTACTTAGCAAGGCTAGGGAGAAAGAGAAGCAGAAAAAGAGAGAAGGAAACAAACCCAAATAGAGAAGCGAGAAGCAAGAGCGTGAGTGAATACAAGCAAGTGTGTTTGCATACTGGGTGGACCATCCCTAAGGGGTTAACACAGAACAGCAGGGGAGAGGAGGTGGAGGAGGAGTGAGAGACAGAGAGAGAGAGAGACAGGAGGGGGAGTGGAGCAAAGAGAAGCGGCACTCAGCTGTCATTTCTAACAGGTGGCCTTGACGTGACCTTTGGCTTTCTTTTGCATACGGTATACGTGTTTGTCTAGGCAGTTCTGCCGGGAGATCCAGGTTAAAGGGAAGGGGGTGGATGGGAGGGTGGGGTCTTCTGTCGCTGGGAATGACAGTCAGCATCCTTCATCTTTTGAGTATCAGCCTAGCAGAAGGATAAGTGTCTTTTAATCGGCTTAAATTGTCTTCTCTCGCTAAGCAGAGACAACTGCAACCCAACTGAGCAGCACACACCTGATTCGTGCACACACTCACAGAGACGCCTAAGTGACGGCTTTCGCACAGCTGCCGTCCTGAGCAGAACCTCACGTTGCACCATAACGGCTGCTGAACTCCTACCCATTTCCAGCACTGCGCATTCCAGGCTATTTAAAACACAGGCCCGGTGCACACTTACCCCAGCATACACGTCTGATCATTATTTTACCGTTATTACCCCCAAGATCTCTCGCTTCATAAACACAGATCAAATTACAGACATTTTGATCTTCAAAAACTTTGTTCATGCTCGCAAGCGACAAAGAAGTGACAGGTGAGTGTTCATTTCTATGCAAGTGCGCGACACAGAGCCACGATATCAGAAGTGATAAACCGACAAGCGACCGCTGAACAGAAATATTCTCAATTCTGTGCAAATCAGGTACGATACGGTAACACGACATATCCAAACGATTCCTCGGACCAATCCTATGGCGAGCGCATGTGGTCCAACATTTCTTCAGTTCAGTTCACCCCCTCGCAACATGTATAAAGAGCTCCCATATACACTTTGAAGCACAAAACAAAAACAAAAAAAAACTTATAACCATGGTTTCATGTTATGCTGCCTCATTAAACATGTATAGAGAGATTGTGGAAAAAAAAGAAGCTTGGAAGGAAGTAGCAGAGATCGCTGATGTCTGTGGTGAGTGTACATAGCTTGGTACAGTTAGCTCTCTTTGCTAATCTGCCAACAAAGCTAGTACGAGGCTAGCATGTAACTTGTAAATCAAACAAATACATTTTAAACCAAAGTGTATAAAACGTATAGTGGGCTGTAGGCTCAACATACCGTTATTACTGTTTCTGTTTCTCATCAGAACTAAAAAAAAAAAAAAAAAAAAAGCCCACACACCCACAAGTGACAAAAGTCTCACTCGCTGCAAGCCCACAAGAGACGAACTATAAGCGAGAGGAGCGATTTGTTGCTTGCTAGCGTGAATGCAGGGCAAGGCTGAGGTACAGCATCACAGACAGCCACTGTCTCAGGTCCAGACAATACATCAGGAAGGCAGAGAGCTGAAGTAGGTCAAAAAGTGTGTCTGGCAGTGGGGTATGTGTGTGTGTGTGAGAGAGAGAGAGAGAGAGAGAGAGTGTGTGTGTGTGTGTGTGTCTGTGTTTCTGCTCTGTTACTGTAGAACTCACTCTCCCACTCATCTGCACACACACACTCTCTCACAGTCTATATTTCTGTCCGTCGCTCTTATTTCACTTCTCTCTCCCTTCCCCCGCCTCTCAATCTCACCGTTTTATCTTTATCTTCTGAGGCAAACCTTCTGTCAATCCCATTTAGCCACCGTCTCTCATACACACAGCATCAGTGTAACATTTCTGACTCTGTGTAGAAATAAAGTGCACAGACAGACCTCAGACTCATGACCAAAAGTATTAGCTTTGCTCGAGAGGGGGGAAAAAAAAAGCATTTTAAAGGGCAATAATAACTTGTTAAACTGTCCCGTAAATCAAATGAGCTACCAGATGAAGATAATTACAAACTAAATAAGAGCATCTGCAGTACATCATCTAGAGCGTCTACATCAGAGCTCGTCTCAAGCCAGACTTTAATGTACCAGTAAACTCCAAAACGTTTTTGAAGAATCCAGAAACTTCTACTAAGTACTATACATTTGTCTATGTAGGTTTCCTCCATGCTCTTGTTTGCAGGAGAACTGGTGACTCTAAATTGCCCCTAGGTGCGAATGAGTGTGTGAATGTATGTGTGTGATGTCCTGTGATGGACTGGCGTCTCATCCAGGGTGTCTCACCCCCCAGTGTTCCTTGGATAGATCCAATATAACTTGACCAGAAATCTTACTGAAGATGAAAGCCAGTTTACTAGCTGTTAACTATCCGGCTAGCTAACCAACTAGTGTTAATGATGAACAAAATATATAAACATATATAAATTATTGCCAATATGACAAGGTTATATGTGATCAGGGCTCAAAAATTTAAATCTTACATGTGCATATTACTGTACTAGCAGTTGACTACTAGCTACTGCACTTGGGATTGCTGCATTTCTAATTTGTATATCATGCATAATCATAGATTCTGGAGAAAGATGTTTTTGAGTAAAGATTTTCCCAAGCCATTTAAGTTTCTTGACACGGTAAGCAATTTATTATTTTACATCTACAACTACACTTTAAAATTCACTTCTTGGCAGGACTTTTTTTTTTTCCACACCAATATAGCAAAAACTATAAATAAATATAGAACCTCAAACACAAAACAATACGGTGTGAAGAAAAGAATCAGACTTTCTCCTCTCAGATCTGCGCCGCAACAGAGCTGGCTTTCGATCAAAGTACACGCCACGTCGCTAATCAGAAACTAACACAGAACCAGACAGTCCAATGAATGAAAAATGAACAGTTCAATGAATTTAAAGAAGCTCCGCCCACTAGCCACTATGGGAGATGCTGTGTGGCCGACTCAACCAGGGTGATCAGGTGACTCTTCCTGGCCTATAGGAGTGTGTGTAGCCAGCTAAAGGCTGGAATGAGTGAGAGATCTTTAACCCCCACACACACTGTATAAAAACCCACAGGAATCACACAGACACTGTCAGTTTACTGCTAAAGTGTGTGCTGTAAAAAAAAAAAAAAGGTGGGTTCGTCCATGTAATCCTCAGCCATGTAGCCTCTCTGGTTTGCCTTTAGGAGTGGCTAATTCCCTTCATTCTCTTACACTGTTATCATGTGAAATAAACGGCAGCTCTTACAGACACTCATATCTCGGCAGGTCGGAGCACTGATAGATGGCAGCAGCTTTCCACAGCCACTCCATGCGGCCAGAGTCCGTAGGAAATCTTTAAAGTTTCAAACATTCCTAATCTTGTGCACTTTGGCCTCTCGGGCGTGCTGATGAGATTTAGAGCAATTTATTCAACACACACAGCTTCAGACAGTTAACACAGAACTGGATTGTGATTGTGATTATTTGACGATGCAATAGCAGTGTTCATTACTAGCCTCTACAAAAGAAAACTGAATGTGAAACACAATGGCATCTGGATAAAAAGAAGATTCCATCCTAATAGAAACATCACTGTAGCTCATTTAAAAGTGATTAAATTATCTTAACTGTCTGTTAACTGGTTAGACACGAAATATCAAAAGAAAATCTCACTCTTATAGCTTTAGTGCTGTTGTGTGTGTGTGTGTGTGTGTGTGTGTGTACGCATGGCAGCGCTTGACCACAGCAGGATTCACGTTGCTATGCCGGGCCATGACAGGTCGAAAGGTGAAGAGGATATTTGCAGTAACAGACACTGATGCTACTTTTTGCATCTTCCACCCACACAAGTGTTCATAAATAAATTAGGGCTGAAATACTTATTTAGCCTGTAGCTAAATAATGGATATTAATAAATGCATAATTTATACTTTTTCTGTCACTGGTATTTACACTTCTTAGACAATCAAGAATTCAAGTAAACATCTTGCAGATATCTAATGTTTTACATAGAAATGCTTTCTATGCACTGTATGTGCTCACTACACAGGTCATTATAATGCCATCATAACAACTATATACTGAATACAAATCCTACATCCTAAACGGCTTTCTATACACTATACATGTTCACTACATCGGTCATTTTAATGCTATCATAGAATTATGTACTAAACAGAAAAGCCAAATCTAAAACCACTTTCTGTTCACTAAATAAGCTCACTGCATCAGTCATTATAGTGCTATTGCAGAACTATGTAGTGTACTCTGTGCCCTCTAGAAAAGCATTTGAGATTCAGCCATATATATTGTAAAAATTTCTTATATAGACATAAATATATGTAAAATCACTTATAGGAGACGTGTTAGGGAATTGTGCGTTGTTCTATTTAAAAAGAAAAGTGATACATATTTGAAAAAGTGTGAAAATAAAGTATACTATAAATGACATCAAGTAACACGAGGCTCATTTAGTTAAACAGTTTTACAAATACGTATTAAATTCTACATAGCCATTAACCCACATTCCACAAGGTTACTTAATAAAAATTTTAATAGATGCTGAACAGTGAGGTTTCCCCCCATCAGCTATAATATGGATTACTTTTACTGCCCTAAAGATGGCAAATATAATACTCAGTATAACAGGAAGTGTATTTTACATCACCGAATTACACCAAATCAGGGCTACATTTGACAAAATACAAACTAACACTGAGAATGTTGCTCTTGCCATGCAGACTAGCTGAGCATGTCCTATGCCCTGTGATAAGGGAGTTAATATTTACTGCAACCCTGAGCTGAACTGGGCCAGAGAGACGGCAGCGGTGAACTTTGCCTCGTTTATATGTTTTCTCCTCCTCCATCATGATCATTCACTTCTTTTACAAGACGTTTTACATTAAGAAACAAACAAAAAAACCTAACTCCAACACAAAGAAGTCCAGATAACTCCTACTTAAACCACAGGAGATAGAGTAAACAGCGACATGGAGTACAGATGAACTGCTAAAGTGGGCGTAGGTGTCATCAGATCCACTCTAATTATTAGATCGAGTGTCATCCTTTCTGCTCAGATGCTGTGAAGGTAAATAGAAATGTAGGACAACAAATGACTCAATGTGTTGCTCTATGTGGTCACTGTATGACTGAACGGCTCACACCTGCTCTTCCCATCGTTCATTTCCATCGTACATATCCACTTCCCAGATAAGAACAGGTCCAAAAAACCCCCAAAACAAAACATAAAATTTGGCCTATCTTTAGCTTTGGATACTGATGCAACCAACAAAAGATGACGACCAGGAAAGGATGGACCCCGTTCTCCAGCTGCACACAGACTCTCCTGTATCGTGTTGCTAGAGACGGAAGCGATCTGCTTTTCACCTCGCTGTTTTTGGTCCATTGTCTTCGTTGCTACGGGGCATTTAGACAAAAAAGCTTGCTAAAAGAGATGCTGAGCTCAGATGAACCCCTGGGGACGAGGGCTGCGTATTAGCATTCTTTGGCTAGCATGCTTGTTCATTATCTCTAATTATACTGACCTCCTTGAAAAGAAGGTATAAGGTTGAAGAAATACATTGCTTCATGCTAAACCTGTCAGACTGTGTATATCAGCACTACATTCATTAGCGTTACGATTTAGAGAGAGGAATTTACAGTAGTGCAAACAGGCCTTCTGTGAAGTGGACTCATCAACAAATACCTAAATACAGGTGGAACTACATGTTTTTGACATAATCACACAAATAGCTCTGTAAGAGCAAGGAATATGAGGAACACACACAGGTAGAGTAACACTGTTGGATCAATGAGAATATACAAATATAAAATTATTGAAATTAGAGCCTGCTCCAAACTATTTAAAAAGCACTGAATGTGACATTCAACTATTTAAAAAATCTATAATAATAAATTGTTTGTTTTTTAATGCTTAAACACACAGGAACCAGGGCTGGACGATACCACCATATAATACTGAGATCGTGAAAAATTATGCCACAATACATTACTCTGAGATATTGTTGGTACAATTTTTGTTTGTTTTACTTTGAAATAACAATTATAAACAAATTTATATAATTTCTAAAAAAATTCCCTGAGAAGTTCTTCTTCACTGGTATTGTGAAGACATAATATAAAAGTATTAAAATTGTATTTTCAAAGGTTTATTTTTTAACTGCTTTGCTGGTAGCCTGTTAGCAAAGCTACATATCCTGATACATCTTTTTATCATAGAAAATTCTTCAAATATGGCAATATATATTTATTATATCTCTCACTCCTACTAGGAAAGTCTCTAGATGTTTACTCTCATTAAAAAAAAAAGCCAGACTCTGTAAATTTACATAATTATGCAACTGGAAAAGCCCCCTCATGTCTAGCTAGCTGGCTAATTAGCTGCTAGGAAATTAGCCTTGTGACTGGACACTGGATTTTAGTATCACAGTCTTGTTATTTTCTCTAAGGATTTAACATTTAAAAGTACTTAACATTTCCCAAACCCTTTCAAAACAAACCATAACCTTAATCAACCATAATCTTTTTTTAATCACTAAAATTAGCTGTGTTAGCTAGGAGGCCAGTTTGCTGCTAGGAAACTAGCCTGTTTTCATCACTACATGGATTTCAGTGTCTGTGTTTTGATTTGCTTTTTCATATTCCAAGACATTAATTTTCACAAATGAATCAAAACGTAGCACAATAACCACGGTGCTGATCTTCACCAACATCAGTTAAATTAGCTTTCTGACTAGCTAACTTCTCGTAAACTAGCTCACGTTTGTTGCGTGTGGAATTCCAGTATCTGAGTTTTGATTTACCTTGTCATGTTTTTCAGGGATTAATTTCACAGTAGACAAATCTGTCAAAATAAAGTATAATCACACTTGTGTTCTTCACTAACACTAGCTAAATTAGCTAGCCAAACAGCTAAGAAAGCATGTTCTGTGGATCATCATTTAGTATTTTTCTTAAGAGACAGTATACATTTTCAAGCTCTTTTTTTATCAAATGTAATGAGGTAATCACTGTTCTGAATAGAAATCATCTGTGTTTAGCAGATGTATCATATAGTATCACATTTTTGTTCTGCACTAACATTAGCTAGCTAGCTAAGGATGCAGGTTCTCTGGTTAGATGTTTCTAGAGATCACATCATCCTTTAGTATTTTGCATAACAGACACTACACATATTCAAGCTAATTGAGATTCTTCTTCCAAAGTCTTGAAGTAATCACTGTTCTGAATAGTAATGTGAGTTTACCAAGTATAGTATAATCACATTTTTCACATACTTCTGTATGTTGCATAACAGGCATATATTTTCAAGCTAATTAGGTTGTTTTCCTCTCAAAATTACTGAGTTATTTACCATTTTGAATGGAACAAAGGTGAATTTAGCACATTGTATTGTAACTAATTTGACCAAAACAGCAGTCTGTATTAGAATAAACAGAAACTGGCATCCAAGACATGTTAACCTTTTAAAAATTACATTTTTGAGTGCAGGGCTACTTTAAACATCAACCATTGCAGAAAAGTGGTCAAAGAAAAAGGCCTTTACCCACCACACTGACAAGATTTGTGCTTAATTGATGGTTAATGTACTATTTTAATTATTATGGTGTTAGGTCTGGTGTTAAACAAACACTCTTAACTTAAATTAGCAAGCAAGCGATAGGGGCTAAATATAAGCCTTTGAGTGCACTGACCTTTTGAAAGAAATCTGAAATAATTATGACAGTCTAATAATAAAAGTCTGAAGCTTTCTAATTGCACCATTGAAATAGAGGATGGCAGACTCTTCTCTGGAAGCTGAGAGCCAAAGCAGAGAAACATCTGTTTCCCATTGCCCATCTCACTCAGAGACTCAGAGGAGGATCTGGCCAAGCTTCTCTTCTCTCTTATATTTCTCCTCACCAAAAACCCCCATGCATTCTGTGAATGATTCTCTGTCCAATAGTGTTGACACAAACGTGTGGACATCTAAATGCAACAGCATCTCGAGGAGGAACTCTGCTTAACCCTGTAATACAGACTTACTATTTCCACATACATGACTCCACACCGAAAACGCCTCCTCCATGCCCATCCACACAACGAACATCACTGTCTCATCCAGCAATTATGAGTGAATGAGCCTTGTGACAAGACTGACACTAACATTAGGTCATCAGCTTCTATTTTTGGATTCCTCCACCTCAAAACTGAGAGGAGTACAGTGCTGACCAGCGTGTGACCTGATGAAGAAGCGTTGCATGTGTCTTTAGATCTCAATCCATCTTTTTTTTCCTCAAGCGAGCTAGTTGGAGGGCTCGAGAGCACAGACTGCCGCTTCAGGAGGAACAGGTTTCGCGGAGTTGCCGCAGGCCTGCTATCCTCCCCCTCAGTTTCTCCCATTTTCCTTTCCACTCACTAATCCTAGAAGCAGGCTTAAACAATTGGCATAATGCATTGCTGATGACTAATTATTATTAACACAACCACAAATTTTCAGGCAGAAAACACCTGTGATTTCTCAGGTCAGGGCTAGCACTTGTGATTTCACAGGAACGCCTACAAAATACTCGAGATTTGTCACAACAAAACTTTGTGCGTTCATTTAAGGACTCATGAACTGTAACTGGAAAATCCTGAATGTGATGCTGTAGGTATGCTTATAAATTAAGCCCATCAACAACTTCTTTTTGAGGACAGACCCCAAGTTCAGTAATTAGCAGGGCTGGGTGATGTGACAAAAATTATATCATGATATATAGCAGTGTTACATTAAAAACAATTGTGAACTTTTTTTTTTTTTGAGTTTGATGATAGGGTTATGTAACTATCAACTAAGTAACTATAATAAATAAATAAATAAAATTTAAAAAATATAGCACTACTGATACAAAAAACAAAATGGACAAAATAACAGACAAATAATAATAATGCAATGAATAACAGCAGCGACAGAAGAAAATAATAAAAATATAAAAATTTACACTTAAAAAAAAGTGTAAAGTAAAAAAACTGAGAACTAAGAAATATGCAAATAATGATGATAATCTAAATGTTAAAATATAAAAATATATAATATAAAAATACTGTGCCTGTAAAAGTAAGGCAATTAATAAAAGCTAGTAATGATGAATGAAGCCTAATAAATGTTTGTTGGCTTTGGTTTTAGATCTTTGGTGATGCTTCACTACTCTTTAAGTTTCATAATGAAATAAATAAAACAGAAAAAAAAATACAATTCTTCTTATTATTATTATTACTATTATTAAATTTCAATATCAGTACAAAATTTTAATCAAATCAACTATTTCCACAGAATTATTGCTATAAAAACATAAAAACTTTCTGCAATACCTGGTATATATATTGTATTATAACAATTTATCAAAATATCATATGGCCCAGCTCTAATGCTTAGCAGAAAAATATATATATTTTTTAAATCACATGCCCGTTGAGTAAAATGTCTTAAAAAGTCAGCAAAGGCAACAGAAAATGATGATGTGTTTCCATCAGCTACAAAGAAGCAGCAAGATTACATCAAACATCAATTCCATTCTCATCACCGTTTATCTCTCTTTTTTTTTTTAATTAGTATACCCAATCTTTTTTGAGATTGTTCTTGTATCTATAAATGAAAAAATCCAGTCCTATCGAAATCCCACTTCTTATTACACTATTTTAGAACGTGACACACGAGACTTCAGCATCCTCCGTCTGTGCTTGAGACCTAAAAACCATTGCAGATCCACACATGTAGAGTTGCTGCCAGCTGACAAAACCGTTTAGTCAGCAGCCCGGCTCAGGCGAGAGGGAGGAGGAGGAGAGGGAGCGGGAGCGAGAGCGAGAGCGAGACAGATAAAGAGAGCATGAGGGAGGCCCTGCGAAGCTCACAGGAAAACAACTGTTTTAGGAACTTCCTGAAAATTGTCCTGGAGAGCAATTTTATTCATCCTGGAGCAACCATAATCATCCCAAATTGATCCTCCCACCATTCTTATGAGGACAAACTGCAAACACAATACCAGTGAAGAAGAACTTCTCAGGCTAGCTAGACGTCAACATTAACATACTGCGTAAACGTTGATCAAACTGGATATGAACAAATTAATTCGGACGACGCTTTTTATTTCAACCACACAATGAAAATTATGTGAAACTGTCCTTTCATAATGATTTGAAAGAAATCGAGCCAAAACAAATCCATAAATTAAGACAACTAACTCTAGACATAGACTTGGAACAAAAGTAATGGCACCCTATAAACTGACAACGTGTTAATGCGTGTCTATGGTAGCTGATGTGCTGCAATGGCTGAGCTGCATTACTTCATTCATTTACTAATTCAGTAATGATGATTTAGTGCTCACTGCATCACACGCACATGGGTATGAAGAAAATTAGCATTAGTAAATCTAGAGGGAATTTTTGGAACAGTTTGGCATACAAAATATTTTTACACAACTTTACTAAAATACCGATGAATGAGGCCCATCATCTGAAGTGGTAAAATTTATGGTTGCCAGATTGGATGAACATTTGTGGTTCAAATGCCATAAATGCAAATGAAATACAAAAAAAAAACAAAAAAAAACTGAAGATGTTGTGTGGCAGTTAGTCAACAATTACAAATTTTATAGTGTACAATACACTATATCCAAGTATAGCTATAGTTAAGGTTGTGAAACATCCCCAAAACAAGTCACTTCCTCTCATCACTTACGGTATAGCAGCTTTAAACAGTCATTCGCATACCAGCGTCTTTTTTGTTCTTAAGAAATACAAAGCCCTGGCACTGAATGAAGTTTTCTTTTAGAAAATGTTACAGAGAGCTTCACCAGACCAACATTTATAAGTTTTTCATTGTTAACTATCAACATGCATGTTTATTAAGAGATGTTATTATAGAAATGATCGAGTGCATTAATATAAACCTGTGAATTACGCTGAAGCAGGAACTAAGGTCACAGCTGCTGTTGTAGAAAATTAGTGAACAATGGAACAGCAAGAAAAAAAAAACAATAGCTGAGATGAATTACCATTCGCCATTCGAGATCCAAGGTTCTGAGAGTCAGGATCGTTGATTTGTTATCACTGAAATTGTGTAGTGTTTTATTCTGGCCAAATCTTGCAGAGAAATCTTTTTAAATAGTTCGTGTGATGATGAGATGTTGTTAATTTTGAGCTCTGCTGTGGGATTTCTCCTCCCTCGTTCTCACTCACAGACAAACTCTTCCCTGAGTAAACACTCGACATTCGACATTTGAAGCAGAAACTTTTGCTGCATTCTTGGTGCCTTCTAAGTGGTAATTTGGAAGTTGTAATAATGTCATTTTCCACCCTGGCATATTTGATGTGCAAAGTGAAAAAAAAAAAACAAAAAAAAAAAAAAAAAACATACAGATACCTCCAAGAAAGTAAAGCTCATAAAAAGCTACTTTAACCACACTTTTACAGTTACAGGCTTGAGTGGCTATTGGTTCTGTTCTACTATAGTGAACTGCTGACAATAGCAAGTAGCGTTAGCAGCAAGCTAGTGGCTAACGTTAGTGATAACTCGTGGACAGAACTGGTAATTGAGAAGACTACCCCAAGCTGATGAGTTGAAATTGCAAGTTTAGGGGGTGTTTTCAGTGGTTCTTACATGTTGTAGGTGGGGAATTACAAGCTGCAACTTTACCTCGAACACAGCATAAGAAACTACCGATGTTCACAGATGGAGTATGGTTTCAGAAAGGGCTAGAGTAGGGCTTACTGTAACCAGCGATTTCTACTTCCTTCATTTACACACACTGCTTCATTTCCTGTTATCCTTCTCCCATCTTACTGAATCTGACTCGACTGATTCTGCTTTCCTGCATTTTCTTTCCCAGCAATGTGACCTCGCAAATCATACAACTAAGTGTTTCTTAGGGTGTGTATTTTTGCATTCAATGCACTTCTATAAGTTTGTAATAGTAAAACATACTACTATATTATAGTAAGTATGCAATGAGCTTTATGAGAACAGCTCATCTCCTACACACAGGTAGAGTAAATCAGTCTACACCCCAGCACCTAACCAGCTCTCCAATGCTCTACGAGGCCAAGGGAACATAATCTTATCTAAAATAGATGGGTTAAAAATAGCACAGGAGTGAAACAGGATGCCCACCTCTCCTCTGAACGAGTGATCACCCATCACTAGCAGGGAAGGCATGGACATAACCAGCCGATCTCCAGCTCTCCATCCACTCCTGCGTCTAAACTTCCTCTAGCAGGAACAAATTTGTGCAAATGTTTGTAATCATAGTGGTTACAGGCTTATACTTACTCCACTTATAATGCTTATGGTCAGCGTAATCTGTAAACTGTTAGTTATTTGTTACGATGATAGTAGCTTTGGTGAGACTGATATAGTGTAGAAAGTAAGGCTGGACAATACAGTGACAGAATTTTGATAGTGTTTTAAATTGTCAACACACTTTCCTCAGATATTATGAGTATTGTCAGTAGATGATGAATGAATATAAAGTATAATTGAGTATAATCACATTAAAAAATGCAACACTATAGTTTTGTTAATAAACCTATAGAGAGGCGAATTTTAGAAGTATCACGATATGATATTTTTGGCATATCGCCCATCTCAGTAGAACATTGCATGATGAAAATGAACTCTTTTTTTTATTCAAAAAGCCCTTAATAGTTTATTGCAAGCTGGAATTAGAGTGTTTCTGGATTTTTTGGATGAATCACAGTCTTCACGCACATCCAAGAAGCACAAATTTTTCTGGGCTAAAAAAAAAAAAGGCCAATTTTTTAACCAGATCACATCGAGGGTTTAGGAGTGAGTTTTTAATAAAGTGCTGGTATTTGGTTCATAGGATTAATATGAATCATTACATTCCTAAACATAAACCAGGACAATATTGAGGGTAAAAAAAGAAAATAAATCTAAATGCAGAGCAGTTTTATATCAAACAGGACAGCTGACAAGGCTACATACTTCTTGTGAAAAGTATTCACACCCTTTACCAATAAATCATTTTTTCATCCTCGTGGGTCACTTAGTATTGCACGTTTTCCATTTGTGTAGAAAAGATCTGATACTTTTTTAATGACTCTTTTGCATGACTCTGGTTTACTACATTATAAGAATTACAAGAGAATTTTTTTTTTTGTTTATTTTGTTATTTCTATATAGATAAAGTGAGTGAAATTCACTTGGACACTTTTGCAACTTTTCCTCCCAATTTCACTCACTGCTATACCAATAGCTTGTTCTCTCCCATGTCTCATGTTTCCTCTGAAACATATGTAAGCTGCCACATCTTTTCAGACTGCTGCTCATGCTACGCTACACTTGCAGGAAATGCTGACTTCCACCTCTGATTGGTTAGTACCACTCTAACAGAGTAAAGCAAGAGAGAGAGAGAGAGAGAGAGAGAGAGAGAGAGATAGAGAGAGAGAGAGTAATGCCATCAGTCCCAGCCAGAGCTCATGGGTAATTTTGCTTTCTTGAAATGGCATTCACATGACCGTGGCACCATAATGATACTTTTGTAGGGCAAACACTTTGAGAATTAGCATAGTGGCACTCCAAACTGTTTTCCATATACAAATTGAACAAGAGTTTTAAAAAGAAATTCTGAATACAGGTCAGAATTTTAGGGATAACTGCAAAGTTCTAGTAAATAATCGATTCTGGTTCGGTTTAATCCTGGCCAAACTTCAACCGGGGAAAAAAGTTCAGTTCAAGCTGGAATTACGTACAAATCGTGAAGAGTCGAAGCCTGTGATTCTCTACCAAGCCTGTGAATACTCTCAACACTTAGTCATAACTGTATTGTACGCCTTTCTTTTTTTGTTCATGTAGAAATTCTGTTCTTGTTCGTTAATAAAGGTAACATAGCGTGACGGGGAACTGCACACTGAATGTTGTACTTGTGCAATGATGATATGACAGATGGTACTACAAAACTGAATCAAAAATCTGTTCTGGATGACTTGAGCTCCATTATGTCTGGTCTAAATGTTTCAATCCATTCAACACTCCGAGCTTCTATAGTCAGGCATGGCGGTGGAAGCGTAATTATATGGGCTTCAGAATGATGACCATAGACAACCCACCAGCACTGAAGGAGGTGGGAACTGTTCTGGACAATGGCACAAAATTGAGGCTGAACAAACAATGCCTCAAAATACACTGAGAATTTTTAGCATTGTAGCTTTACAATGGCTTAAAGTCCAAGATGCTGAGGCAGGCCGCACAGCATGAAATACATGCTTCGAACTGCCAAGATTCCTCTTCTGCACTTTGAGACTTATCAGTGACGCTACAGGAAACATTCTGAACAAAAGGAGCAACAACTGGGTGGTTCCTCAATTAGGGGTGGAGCTGTATAGGGGAAAAGAAATCCTTCTTACTGTATCACAGCATCTTTTTTTACAGTTACATATCACATGAAATGCCTCGTAATAGTGAAGTGGCCCTGATTTTCACCTCTTTAAAAAGCAGGCAACTCTCTTTTAGTCCTGTAACTTATGTCACAGGACCCACTGCATCTACAAATATGTTACATCATCATCTATGTATGTGTAACTAGCATTCCCACTATAACTATTTCACATTCACATATCACATTATAGAACACTGAATTAAGTCTGAATTCAGTATTTGAATAACCTTTGTTACAGGGAAATAATCAATGACTGGGTGGTATGATGTGGCCTGGCATGAAGCTGAGTTACTGTTACCACCACAAAGTTGATTATTTTCAGGACACGCTGTTATTGGAAGTGTTTTATTTATTCCTACACTACACACACAATACACTAAATCACTAAAGCAAGAGCTTTCTGTGCACTCCATCTGTAGCTGTCCGCTCAACCGCGCCACAAACGAGATTCTCCGGACTCCTCCATCCACTGGTTTCGCCTGTCAGACTTGTAACTGTGCAAAACACGGTTCTTTATCCTAATCACCTCCTCCATCAGGGTTCAACAACCCTGTAAGACCAGCAGGATGTCCAAAACTACATCCTATACACTATATCCTGCACCATTTTAAGGGTTTCGTAGCCATGTCTGAAAACATGAAATCCAGCAATGCCTTGCAACAGGTTAGTGTCTGAACAATGTACTCTACAGAGTACAAAATACTCATAATGCAGGCTGTCGTTTGTAGGGAATAATAAGCAGAGCCTTATTTAAGACACAAGGTGACCTTAGACTGGTTAGATCAATTTGAAAACCAAATTATTAAAGCTGCAAAGCACAGGCTTTTTAATTAAAAGAACAGCAAGGTTAATGCCATCAAGAAGCTTTCATAGTGCAGATCCCAAATAGAAATCTGAAACTAATATTAATAGTTAATGCCATTTTAAGGAAACCCAGTAGTTTCAAATTCCATTTTTGAACCCATGAGCATATCCAGAACATATGGCAAAAATGTATGATGTTTAAAGTGCCATTCCAGAAAGTTTTTAAAAAATATGTCTTTTCAAACATTGACACAACTGTTGTGGTTATGTATGAGTCATCAAAACTAATACGGACCAAAAAAAAAAAAAAAAAGACATTTAGAGGCCAAATCAAGGTCATAAATTAACTTTAAATCCTGTATTAAAGAAAAAATATCCACCACGAATCCACTTACATATCAATATTTATAATGAATATCTTCAATTGTGCAAATGATTTATTTTATGATTAACTTTGTTGAACGGTTTCCTGCATTACCCACAATGCCGTTCTGCTGACAGTGGTGCAGTGTGACTTCGCCCTCACTTCATCTCTACCTAAAGAGAGCAATGCGGCGGCGCTTTAGTCATTTAAGTCTGTCCAGTTCTCTCACCTCCTTATCTGCTCACCAAAGCATCATGCTAATACCGCTGGCAACATCATTGCGCCTGTCATCTCATAGATCGCTAACTAGCAGAGCTCAGTCTCCACCATAACACTCTGCAACTTCATCGTATAGTTGCATTGCATTCTGGGACCAATTTTGAGTCAAATGTTTGAATACTACTTTTTTTTTTTTGGTTTGTTTTTAGATAGGTAGCTTTTCGGTTACCAACCAAAAATGTGATGCTTATCACTTATGTTTGAGATCATTAAAATGTTTCCTCCTGTGAAACTCAATAGTAACTACACTACAAATATCACCCTGTGACATCACTGCGGGACAACTTCTACCAAGAATGACAATACAACATCAACCAAGCAAATTAGCACCAGGGTCGCTAAAGACAGCATAAATACATAACATAGCACATAAATATATTTCATGTGTTTCAGGGCGGAGCTTTCCTTTAAAGACTTTACTAAAGAGATCAGACTGATGGGTTAAGTCGGTGCAGCGTTACCTGTGTGTGGTGCTGGTGCTAAAGAAAGCTGAACAGATAGGAGTGTGAGTCAGTGTTGGTGGTGGATGGCGGTGCATCTGCAAGGCCTCCTCTAGTGTAGAATTTCGTGACGGAATGTGAACGTGTGAACGTGTGAACGGTGGCTCATGCGGATGTGTGCTTTTCTGCCTCTCCAAAGAGGAACCATGATAGGCGGATGACGAGGAGGAGGGCACACAGGGCACCCATCAAGGGAACATCAAGGAGAAGCCATGCACACGAGAACGAGAGAGAAAGAGAGAGAGAGAAAACAAGCCCAAAACCTTGGAAACAATGTTTAAACTTGCCTACGTGGTACAAGCTGAAAGTATTCTGAATATTTCCTAATGACTTCGCTCTTTTCTAAACTTCTTCTCTCAAAAGAAAGAGCAACTTCCTCTTTCAAGCTGAACACGTTCCCAGTCCATAAACTTCATCAGCTTAGGAGAGGAGTGAGTGAATATAAATATCTCATGATGTATCCACACATCAACGCCACAAATCTAAAAGCGGACAAAAAAAAACCAAACAAATAAACAGAGCTAAAGAAATCAACGTCCTGGCAAGGTCAAACCGTGTAGGGAAACGTGTAGATCCCCCCACCGCGTCCGCTCCGACCAAAGTCCGGAGATGTAACTCAGATGCTCGACGGATCATTAACTTTTCACGTCAAATAAAGCCCAAGCCAAAGCAAGTCGCTCACAAAACCCATCCATTTGGTGTGTTTCCGTTTCTAGTCGCCCAGGTAGGCGAGTTACACGCAGGTAAAGCTGCTGGAAACGCCTGCTCGCATTCCTGCACGCTTTTGGAGGAGAGAGTGAAAGCAGGAAGAGAAGGAAGAGAGGAAAACACACACACTCCGAACATCATCCTGGCGATCTCTCTCTCTTTCTCTCTCACTCTATCTTTTTTTTTTTTTGTTGTTTTTTTTTTTGTTTTTTTTTTTTATTTATGTTTTTTAAACAAACCCTAGGTCTTTAAAAATCTACTTTTGGCTTCGTGCAGGATAAAGTCCACACCAAGCGCAAACGCAAGCACGAGGCGTCGAGATGAGAAAGCAAAGAAAAGAAAAGAAAAGAAAAGAAAAGAAGAAAAGTTTGTTAAAGTTGTAAGAGACTCACGGTGGAGTAGCTCCGGGCCGGCCAGCCTGCTGCGCTCCGTGATGATGGTGAAAAGCAGATGATGGACTTTGGAGAGAACGAAAGGGGGGAGAAAAAAAAAAAAAAACCTCCCACTGCAAACTCGTTCCGGAGAGGAGCGCCCAAAATGGCGTTTTTAGAGGATGTGCAAAGTTCGTCGACTAACCCAGACGCATTTCTGTCCTCCTCAAACGCTCAAAAGAAAGAAATCCGTCGACGTTCCTGACGAAGACGAAGTAGAAAAGTCACTTTTTGGCTCTTTTTTCCGTCTTCCACACGCGTTCCGACGCAGCGCTGCTCCCTAAAGCTGATAAGCGGCTGCATCACGTGTTGCTCGTGCAGTCTCCAAGGGGACGGTGCTGGGGAGGCTGCGAGCATCTCTCCGGGAGGGGGTGGGGTGACAAAGTTAAAGTTTTTTTTTCTTTTTTTCTACTTTTTTTTTTTTTTTTAGTTGGCACTCTTAGCCAACCCACCGGTGCATACTTTCACACAGAGGCGGTGTTGTTTCAGTCTTCCTGAAAATGCAACAAGTCGTCGATCATACAGGAACAAGGTGCAAAAGTTCAAACCCAAATGCTTTATCATCAACTCATGTCTGTCTGCCTGGTTCCTAATCACTTTCTCAGGAATTTATTCAAGGCTACTTGTTTAAGAGATAGTTAAAAGGGGGGGGGGGGCGCGGGGCCGGGCCCGGCGCGGTGGGGGGGGGGGGGGGGGGGGGGGGGGGGGGGGGGGGGGGGGTGTGGGGGGGGTGT
>CM075023.1:2861108-2874480 GCA_037576675.1 Pangasius sanitwongsei
ATTTCAAACCCAAATGCTTTATAATCAACCCCTGTTTGTCTGCCTGGTTCCTAATCACTTTCTCATTTTTTTTTTAAATGGTATTTTTTTTTTTTTTATTTAAAATTCCCCCCCCCCCCCCCCCCCCAATCTGTTACTGGTGAGCCCCAAGGGTGTATCCTGGGTCCTTTGTTTGTTTTATTATATAAGATATTCCTAATATGTGTGTATTATAATCGCTGTCCTCAGACTGCTTGGTTTTCATTTTACAAATTCATTCATTCATTCATGCATTCATTCATTTTCAGTAACCATGTTAGGGTCGTGGTGGATCCGGAGCCCATCCCAGGAACACTGGGTGCACTCTGTACAAATCCCCTCATAGTTTATTTCAGGTTAAGATTTGTTCATGTTATAGTCATATGTCTTGTGCTTGCATCTATATGCTGTTCAGTTTACGTTAATGAGTTCATTCATCTTTAATTACCAGTCAGGGCTTCATGCTGGAGCCTATCCCAGGAACAGTGGGCATGAAGTGGGAGTACACCCTGGATGGGCTGCTTGTCTATCACAGGACGCCATTCACACATTCATTCACACTGAGGGGAAATGTAGCGTAGTCAATCCACCTACTGGCATGTTTTCTTGGACATGGCAGGACACTGGAGGAAACCCACACAGACACGGACAGAACATGTGAAATTCCACACAAATGGCAACCCGAGCTTAGGATCGAACCTTGGACCCTGGAGCTGTAAAACAGTGGTACCCGCCTCACTGACGTGCCACACTGTGCTGAATCCTTATTCACTAAATGTACAGATGCAAAGATAATCAGCACAAGTGCACACAACATATAGCCATTAGTACAAAGCATGCACTTTTACTTAGAATACGTAACTGTACTAAGCAAAGCCTGCAATCAACAAAAGCAAAAGTAGCAAGAAAGTCTACGTAAAGGCTGCTCTACACTGTACGATTTTTGCCACGAAAATGCTATCACTGACAAAAAAAAACATTAAATTGTAAATGAATTCCTTGGCTTGTAAAAAATCAACTGCATTTTAGCCAAAAAACAATGTCTAAAAAAAATGCATGTTTAGATGCATGTCTTAAAAAAACCCACAAATAGCAGAATGCCATAATATTATTGCATCATGAGATTATCGCGAGAAAATCATATTCGTATAATCTCACTAGCAGCACATGTCAACATAACTGACATTGCACAGTCTGTTACAGGATTTAACCAAGATATTATTGCCATCATCTCCTACAATGTGAGACAATAAAATGATAAGACTAATGATATCACACAGAGTAAAGCAACGTTCAAAGTAAGCAATGTTCATCCCCTTAATACTCAACTAAGTTCTCAATTCTACAGCTGTGGAAACACTTACAAGTTCACAAAGGAGGGAAGAAGGGAGCCCAGAACTAACAACAAGAGAGCAATTCACTGAAAATTCACCAACTCAACATCCAGGTTCATATCAAATTTGTTGTATAGGTGTATCTTTGGTAGGCATCATGGTAGTGTTGGTGTGTTGCGTCTTAACGGTTCAGTTCTGCGCTCCTGTTACTGTTTAAGGTTCTCCCGATGATCATGTCCATGTTTCTGGGGACTCTGGTTTCCTCTCACTTCCTGAAGACGTAACAATAAATTGCTGCTCTCAATTGCCCCTAGGTCTGACTCTGAGTCTCTGAGTCTGTGTGATGCCTTGCAGTGGACTGGCATCCCATCCCATTTGTTCTGCTTTGTACCCAGTGTTTCCAAGACACCAAGGCTCCAAAATCCAGGAATCAACAACTTGTCATGTACAATGAATGACTCAACAAATGTATGATTGTAGACTGTAGAATGTAGATTTCTGAAGGTATCATGGAGCAAGAGTTATATTTTATTTTCGCTGGCACTTTTACGTTCCAAAATCTAAAAACATCTAAAGTTCCATGGTGATATTACGACTGAGTATCCTAGGGTTCTTCTTGGGTATTTTGGATAGCTAAGGAATGTTAAATGCAGATAGAGCCGCTTTTGTGATTTCTATTTTTCAATGTTTTTTAAGTGTTTTTTAAGTGTTTCAAGTCTGTAATGCTCTACTGGCCTCATGCCGTGTTTCAGAAAAGTTATCAGAAAGGGTAATCAGAAAAGTCACCCTTTTGTTCAAAATTAACATCAATAAACTTACAGTTTTGTCATTTGTCCTTTTGTGTAATTTGTACTTTAACTGTCTGCTTAGTGTATCTATTTTAACTTTCTCCTCCAAAGGGAGAAAAGATGATAAATCATCCTCCTCATTCACATTTATTACACCCGTGACTGTATTGCACATCAATCACTGCTGATGACGTGTTACACTGAAAAGTATAAGCCAAAATGGAAATCAAATCTAGGGGGCGTGTCACTCTGTGTAATCACCTGACACGACTGCATGAATCTACAGTCTGGGCTAGAAAGAAATCATCCCCAGCCTCACTTCTCACATACCATTCTGTGTGTATTTCTTACAACAGTTGGTTGTCCTGTTGCATTTGCTTCCAGGAAAGTCCAAAAGAATCTTTTGCTAACAGCAAATAATATTCTGAAAACCTTACTTATCTTTGAAAGTTGGGGGATTAGCCATGCAAGCTTACTACTGCATACCAGTCGTCCCTGCAACTCATTTATGTAGGCGATAATGGAGTATCACTGTCCCAAAGCATTATTTGCTAATGTGATCTGATGAGATTAAAAGCAAGCCATTTGTCTGCATCAATGCTTAACACCAGTTCAAAGCACAAACACGATTCGGAGTTTTATTTCTTTCTTTAAAGGAGCAGTTTGGTCAAAACAAAAGAAAAAGATGGAATTTAATCAGTTTAGTGTCTTTGTCTTACCTGCGGAAAAATCCAGCTTACTCTGACCAGCTACCGATTTTCCAAAATACAGACCGAGCTGATCAAACTGGTAGACCATCTTTGCCAGCTGGTAGAAAGGAAACATTTTCTGAATCGCTTTTACTGATGCTACATCGCAGATCAATTTTGTTTTAAGAATAAAAATAATCGAAAAACTCAAACAGTTGTTGCTCAGTCTAGTCAAGTAATTAGGAAGCTGGAAAATAATTTACTAGTTGGAAAAGATGATCCAGATTGTAAAGATGGTTGTACTAGGTACAAGGCTGATGTTGCCAACAAATAAGAGAAGTTTTATTCTGCAAACTGCATGACTAAATCATCACACACTCACCTTAAACCACGTGGCGTTGTTCAGTAGTTCAGACAGGCTTGCTGATGTGGTTTCTGATACTGTATGAAACACTGTTATGTATAAAAATAGACAAAAGGATGTTGTAGAGTTAGGAGCAGTTTTGAATCTGAATTTCTGCCTTCAGAAATCAGACTCAAGTCAGGGTTTAAAATGTAGAGTAGTATACTACAAGTGGTTTGGATGATTATATGGTTCATGTCTGATTTGTGTATTCATTCAAAAAAGTTACTTACAAGCTAAATCTGCAATTTTAGAAAATGGTTCCTGTGTAAAAAGTGTTACTAAGCTAAACGATGTGTGTGAGATGAGTGTGTGGTGATTTAGACATTGCACAAAGCTAAAAACAAAGCTTCTAAACTTTCATTACTTGTTAGCTACGCTAGACTTCACACGCTGAAACATTTATTTATTTATTTTTTTGCTCATCAACTACTGTCACAGTAGGGAACAACTGTTTACATTTCATATTTGTGCGAACTAAAATAGCCATTGTCACTCACTTTGATGACGTTCTCAGTTTTCAAGAGGACTTATGTCGCAGTGCCAGAATAATCAATACGTTGACCACAAGATTTAAATATGCCTCTAAATATAGTGTATAAGCACTCACAGTGGGCACGTTTTCATTTTCTTATAAGTGAAAGATACAATGCAAAGAGCAAAGACCAACACACACTCAGGGATGGACACATAGCTTAACATTTATCTGCTTTATTTTACACAAATGTGCACTCACTAACAAAGGATCACAACTCTACAGGCATTCCTCATAGTGAATAATGAATAATAAATAAATAAATAAATAATGGAAACAATGAGCCTACAGCAGGCCCCATAGTGTGAGTGTGTGAGTGTGGGTGTCCACTAGAGCGCACTCTCTCTCTCTCTCTCTCTCTCTCCACCACCAGCTGCCTTACATAACCACGACCTTGTATTTGTACACTAAGTAATGCCTCTGACCTACAGTGACCTGAATAACTGCCTCTGGCCTACAAACTGTTTTTCATCCTTCCCAAACCTCCAAATCATCAAACGCTCATTGCTTCATTTATTGCACAATGCATTGTAAAAGACACTTTTCATAAATACCTTGAAAGGGACATGGATGCGAATACGACTAACTTCTGACAAACAAGTAAACATCTAAGTGGTCGACGCTGTTAATTATTGTGCAATGTTCTCCAGACGAAATTCAATCTGAGCCCCAGCACAGTGATACGCTTTACTTAAAATATGTATAAGTTCAGGATGTGCAGTGAAACAATGAGTCAGCAGTGTGGAGGTTAAAATACTTGGATCACAATGCCATCTGCTGGTTAAACTGCTGCCTGTAGGTTCTTTCCTTCGTTCCTGTTCAGGATGTTAGGAACAAAACACTCCATGGCGTGCTGTTAAGGGAAACCAATCAACCACAGGGTGACGTAATGAAGCTGAGTTACTGTTACCACCATGATGTTCAGTATTTCCCAATAACAACATATACGGAACTGTTAATTCCTCTTATACCACAGCAATTTGCAAACAATTAAACTTTTTTTTTTTTTTAATAAAGAACAACACATTATACTTTTTTATCCTTTTATAGTTACATTTAATGTTGTGGAAAGTCTGCGAAACAAGTTTGTTCCTGTTCTCACTTACATTATAGCAGCTATAAACAGTCGTTCTGTCATTAGCTTGTCTTTTTTCTCTGTCTGTAAGGTAATTAAACAAAAAGAAATACCATGTTTGAAAACTTAAAGTTACAGCTTTGCTATTGACTGAAACTGGAGACTCCTTATATAAATGTCAAATAAACATCTCCTGACAGAAAACTTCACCACATCAACTATTTTTTACATTTATTATTTGACTTAGATGATGTAGCATGTCCACCATTCAAATCCCTGTGTCAGCTGTTGCTATGGAAACCATAACTTATGAGTGCATTAACATAAACCTGTGATTTGCTTTAAAACTGGAACTATTGTCAGAGCCGCTGCTATAAGAAAAACAATCACCGATCAGAATTATGAACACAAAAGTGCTTCAGTATAAGAGTTATAATTTTTAACAACACCTCATCCTCCCTCTTACATCTATGTTAGTAAGAGGAAGTATATACAATCTGGCAACCACCTCCTGTAAGGCGCATGAGAAAAGACGGATTCTGATCACAGTGATTCTTTCAGCTTGTGTAGGGGCTCTGAGTGGATGAAGCTCGTTATTCTGATGCTTTCACACAGCGTAAGATGGGATTTACTTTAACTGACAGACACGGCTTGCTTCTCTTTTTACTGCAGTTAGGTAAGAATGAATAATTTGGACTATAATGTGGAAATCACTTTTATTTTTAATTACTTTTAATTACTTTTATTTTATTCATTTGCCAGCATGAAGAGTTTACATACTGTAGGTTATCATTGTACTGATTTCATACCTTTTCAAACTTTCATATGTAACAAAATTCTATGGTAGCCTATAGGTAGCCTATATAAGTACATTTTAACCGTAGACATGATGTTCATTACAGAGACATAATTCAGAAATTCTTGAGATTTTCATGTCCAAGAATGCCAGGGATTCTTTATCTGACCAAACATATTCTGAGTTTATAATGAAAATGGATGTATAGTAATTAAAAAGTAATGTTTTAAACAACATGGTATGGTCTACACTGCATAAAATGATATTAACAAATAAAAATATCTTACATATTGATGAATCTATGCAACCTTCATCAATATGAGATCATTACACTTATTTCTAGACTTTTGTTTCCTTATTTCAAGCTTGCCTTGTGCTATTGGCAGATAACCTTACTAATTTCAAACATTTATTTCAAGAAAGCAACAGACCAAGATTATTTGAAGCTTGAGATTACAATAAAATGTCTACAAACGAGTTTAGTAATCTTATATGTGAGTTATCATCATCCCCTAATTAGAAATATTAGATAAAATCTTCCATATTTAGGATATTTTTTAAAAAATAATAAAATATAATTTTTCCAGTGTATACAATTCATTCTCATATGATTCATTCTTCCACCGTGCAGTTTCTTATACAAAGATCAGTAGAAATAATCTTTGTTTTATTTCAGCATCTTTGCTTCGTGCAGTGAGCTCTGCGGGAGCATGTGAGACCGTGTTTAAGGGTTTCTCAGACTGCTTGCTCAGCCTTGGAGAAAATATGGTGAACTATCCTCAAGACCTGGACGACCTGGAAAACCTGCACACTGTCTGCTCGTAAGTCCACAGATTCTCAATCAAATTGAGGTCTAAGCCTAGACTGGGCCATTCCAACACATTCAGATTCTTGTGTTGAACCAATCCAATGTAGCTTTGGTAGTATGCTCAGGGTTCTTGACCTGTTGGAAGGTGAACCTCTGCAACCATGTTTCAAGATTGCAGACTATAGGCTTTCTTCTAAGAATGCCATGTATTTGGCACGAACTATCTTTCTCTCAACTCTGAACAGTTTCCCAGCCTTAGCTGATTCCCATAAGTATCTCTATAACATGATGCTAACACTACCATGCTTTAAAGTAGGGATGGTGGTCTCAGGGTGATGAGTAGTGTTGGGATTCCACCAAATATAGCATTTAGTGCCAAGGCCAAAAGTTCTATTTTGGTCTTGTCAGACCAGAGAACCTTTTCCCTCATGTTTCCAACATGGGGTTTCATATGGCTTTTTCCATATCACTCCAGCAGAGACAAAGTAGCCTGGACAAAGTTGTCCAGAAAGCCATTATTGAAAAAAAAAAAAAAGTCATGTGAAATCTCATGTTAGAGACTCAGCAAACATGTGGGAAAAAGTTCTCTGGTCCAATTATACCAAAATTGAACTTTTTGGCCTTGGCACAAAGTGCTACATTTAGCATAAACCCATCATTTCCCAACAGCCCCAGAACACCATGCCCACAGTGAAACACGGTGGTGGTAGCATCTTGTAGTGGGGATGCTGTACCAGGATAAAGTAGCTTGGACAAAGTTTTCCTGTGAACAAATTCTCATCTGAGCTCCTATTCCAATGTTACGTGTAGATTCATGCAATTTCAGTTTCAGGTTCTAACACTACAAAATGAATACAGTATTTTGAGTATTCTGATACAGTATTCGTGTGGAGCCTAATTCTAAAACAACCCATGTTTCCCCATGATGGAAATGATAAACGGAAATCATTTGTAATTATTCAAGAAACTGATTGTATTGCATTTTTCATTTCACAGATACTGGAGTGATTTTCTCTCGTGCACCTCCGCTGCAGTTGCTGATTGCCAAGACGAAGCAGTGGAGCTTTGGGAAAAGCTCAAAGTGCCGTCTGCGAGTCTGAACTACAGGGGAAGTCTGTTTCAACTGTGCTCTAAAGATAATAGAGCATCAGTACTCGGTTTTACACTGGAACTTACAGTTTGGGCCATGACTCTCTCCAAACTGGTGATGTGGGTGATTTTTGAATGAAAACACCACCATGGTTAGGAAAGAGAAGAGACATAGATTGTAATATACTGGATGATATCATTCTTTAGCACTGTTAAACCTGAAAAACTCAAGCCATATATTTCAATACTGCTACAGCATTTTTTAAATTGAATTTTAAATAAAACAAATTGTTGTTTTTATTTAAAAATGCAAATCTCATATAATTGCAGAAAACTTTGGATTGGTGATATTTCATAAACATCAAGATGCTCACTGCCGTGTTTCTCTTTTGTGAAATGATTTTGATTAGAATTAGGACTAGGGCTACACATTAATGCAAAAATCTCAGGAAGAATTTTGAATTTTAATCTACCTTTTTATATAATCTTTAAACAGCTTATATGAAAGCGCTGAATTCTTCAATCTGACTGATTAGAAGGTGTTAATTAATTTTCTATAAGAGCAGCTGCAAATCACACATTTATATTAATGCCCCCATTCTATATATGTTATCGTTTTTATAGCAACAACTTATACAGAGACTTGTATGGCAAATGCTTCACATAAGATTAATAATAAATGGATTAAAAAATGGGTTGGTAACAAAGAAAAATGTAAAATGATTGATGTGGTAAGGTTTTTGGAAGGAGTCTCCAGTGTCAGTGTTTTTTAACAGTCAGTAAATTTCCTGCTTTGTGGTTTCTTGCTAACAAGCTGCAGTGTTTTGACTTACTAACTTGAAGAGAGAGGACAAAGAGAAGCTGGTGAGGGAATGAACGTTTATAGGTGCTATAACGTAAGTGATAACAGAAACTAACTTTCTTTCCTGAGTCCCATTAAATGCAACTCTAAACGGATAAAAGTCTGATGTGTCATTCTTTCATTAATAAAAAATGATCAATCATTCTCTTAAAGGAAAACGATCAACTTTGGGGTGGCAACAGTAACTCACCAACTTCAACACACCACCCGATCATTGATTATTTTCCTGTAACAGTACACCGTGTCATGTTTTAAATTTTCTTCCTGAAAGAGAGAGTGGGCTAAGCCCCTGTCGCCCATTTATACAGTCTGCCCTGCTTGTTTGGGAGATGTCATTTGAAAAACGTTGATTTTCATTCTGATTCTTGCCCCTGAAGCCTTCATTTGGATCTGTTAAAAAGCTCTAAACACACAAATCTTCTCTAATCTATCTCTGTAGAAACAGAATGTATATGAAGGTACCAGGTGGGAGCTTTAAAGCCACTTGAAGTGGAAATTCACAATGACCCAGACGTCTCTGTATTTGTAAGCCATTTCACATGCAGCTCGGGTTCAAGGACTGCACACTGGTATGCGAGTTTTACAGAAAAAAAATTCTCAGACATTTTCATCACTCTGCTTCTGCTTTATAGAATGCCCTCTCAGCCTTGGTCTGTCTGTGCTGCAGAAATAAGTTTAGACTTGACTGTTCATCTCTGAGACGTTCACAGTGTATTGTAGGATTGACATAATCAGCCATCATTGTCCTATTAACAGAGCAGATGAAGTGGCTCTCCTGAAACAGCTCATGTGATTCGGATTTTCTGATGAATGTTTGTTTTTTCTTTGTAATAGATGGGACACATAGTTAGAAGTATACGCAGATTTACACAGGCAGAGGTGATAAATCTATTCATCCCGTACTACCAGACAGTACATTCTCTGTCCCTATCTCTATCCCCAGGACCTCCTTGACTCTGCATGGTTCCACTATAATGTTTTCCATCTGGTTCACATAAACCACTGACACCAGGAAAACACAGATACAATAACACACACACAGTCACACAACAGTTGTGAAAACCTTTATTATTTTCAATCATATAACTTAAACTATTAGATCTGTGGGTGTATGTTGTAAAATATACAGTATGTATATCTCTGAGCACTAAGCTGTACAATACAACAGATTTCACTGTTTTTGTCCTTCAGATGTACCCTGAATTAAACACCAAACCCTTTCCTTTTAGATTATCTTCAACAAGCAAAGTCACAACCAAAGATTCAAACTCTCAGAACCTGTGATGCACAAATTTCTCATGAACAAACATGACTTCAGATCAAAACAAACATGACAGTGTGATGACAGTTGAACTCGTCTCTCACCGTCTATACCATAGTACTGTTGTTTAATATTCTATAACAGCAAATCACAGATTAATTATTAATGCACTTGTTGTAGTATGTTATCGTTTCTATAGTAGCAGCTCAATCACGGGACTTGTATGGCGGATGCTCCACATAAGCAGATTCCACATAAAAAGTTTTCTGTGAACAAGATGTTTATTTAACATTTTTGGAAGGAGTCTCCCGTGTCAATGCTTTACAATAGTCAGGTGTGTAGAGTTCCTGAGACATGACTGCTGTAATGTAAGTGAAAATGGAAACATTCCCCAACATTAAATGCAACTATGAAGGGAAAAAAGTACGACATGTCATATGAATTAGTCTCTAAATAGGCCAGATTATTTCCTTAAGTGTGGCCCAGGCAAGAGTTTGAGGTATCCAGTGATAGTTCTGCATGTGTGCGTACATGTGATGGTTGTTATTACGACATTAAGACCCCATCTGCTGAAGTAGGCCATGAGCTGCACTCCTGGGATTCCCAGATTTCCCTTCAGAACAAGGGAACTCACTGATCTAGACATGAAGCCAAGTGGATATGCTGAACCTCATCATCATCAACATCATCATCATCATTTTCACTGTCATTATAATCACCATCAGCATTCTTAGTAACATCTTCTTCTGCTTGTCTTTCTCTCTCTTAGAGACAGTTAATATGACAGTTTCCACAATAAAAGATTAAGCTCTCTTCTGATCAAGCACTTCTTACTGTACAAAAATCTATCCCCGACACCATTTGCTGCCATCTGTTGGTTACACAATACTCTACAATTCCCAGGAGAGATGTACACAGTTTGGAAGAATTTCCTGTTTCTGTATATCAGGGGTGTCCAAACTTTTTTCAGTGGGGGGCCAGATTAGACCTCATTAAAATACCCACGAGCCTATATACGTCATAAATACTGTAAGTCTACTACAGTATATTGGAGTTGAAATGAAATAATGAATGAATAATGCAGACTTTCAGCTTTCAGGGACCAGACGTAATTGAACAAACTAACATAATCATAAATTATGTGTCATAAACTGTCATTTTTAATACTTGGGTACAAATCCACTTTTGTTAAGGACTTTTTCAAGAATTCACAAAATAATCCATGCCCCTTTTCACTGTTAACTTATTTTTGTCTGTAGCCATGACTAAATATCCATCCATCCATCCATCCATCCATTTTACATACCGCTTATCCTACACAGGGTCATGGGGAGCCTGGAGCCTATCCCAGGGGACTTGGGGCACAAGGCGGGGGACTCCCTGAACGGGGTGCCAGCCCATCACAGGGCACAATCACTCACACACACACAAACACACTCACATACCCATTCACACACTATGGACAATTTGGAAATGCCAGTCAGCCTACGACGCATGTCTTTGGACTGCGGAGGAAACCGGAGTACATGGAGGAAACTCTCAAAGCATGGGGAGAACATGCAAACTCTGCGCACACAGGGTACATTTAGATCTGAGATCATTCCAGATTTCTGAGATAATTATGGTGCTCATGGTCTATTGGAGAAGTTATTCTCAAATTTGTCAGGACATTATTTGAAGAATATTCCCCGAAGCCTCAGCAATCATGGGCAGCAAATGAGTCAAACAATGCCAGGGAGATTGTGTCTGGCTGAAGGAGAGCAGTTAATATTAAAAACCCTGCAACAGCTGGACCTTTGTTCTTTATTTAACTCAGCCAATCACAACTTAATCTCCTTAACAGAATGAAGATTTCACTCCGCGGCATGAATTTGTTGTTGATCTTCAGGAAAATAGTCCTCATGGACATTTAAATTTCCCTCTTTCATGCATATAAATCACCATCAATTATTACTATTCTTCTGAGTTAATACTTAAGATTTTAACACTCTTGAGTAAATAAATTTACAAGTTTCTCTTTAAATTCTAATTAAAATGATAATCAAGACCCAGACCACTTTATAAGATTTGCAATGTTGCGTGCAGTTTATTAATTCTTTCTCTTCTTCTTGTTCTTCTTCTTCATCTTCTTATTGTTGTTGTTTTGGCTGTTATAGAGCATCTTCAGGATTTCCTGAAAGGGAAGTACAGAAGTTGCAAATTACTTTTTAACTATTTTTTTATCCCTGTGCAAACTGTGACGTGATGATACATTTTTAAATATGATTCGAATACAAAATATTGTTGTGTATCTCATATCTCATAACTGAATATCAGCACATGTTCAGTTTTCATTAAAGATCCTCACCGGCTTGTGACCAGCTTCCCTCGCCTTCAGGAGAGCGTCCATTTCATCCACCTACAAACACACATGCATGAGGAATGACAGATTGGTGGGTGGGGTTTTGTTTCCGTATGGCTAAAGCCAATTCATCATTTCAATGTCAAACATTTTTAAGAATGAGACCTGAAAGTCTTGGTATATTGCTTGCATGTGTATATTGGGACAACTGGCATACAACTGGTGTGTGTGTGTGTGTGCTCACCCTGGCACGCAGGAGCTCAGGATCTCCGATCATGTTCATGATTTCAAAGTTGTTCTCGCCCTCCAAAAGCATCCAGGTGATCTTATTAGCCAGAGTCGGGTGGATTTTCTCGACCAGCGGTAACATATAATCATCTGCAGAAAGAAAGAGAGAGAGAGATAGAGAGAGAGAGTGAGGTGTGTGAGAGAGGGAGAGAGCACCAGGCACCAGACACTTGCTATGCACTCATTCAATCTTTGAGTAACGAAAGCAAGAGGAGTTGAAAGCAGATGCTTCAGCCTACACAAGGAAACACTTCCCAAACCGTAAGTCGTGGAAAAGTGGATTAAAATGCTGAGCTGCAGAGCAGGAGTGTATATGAACCATATGTATGTGTGTGTTTGTGTGTGAATGTGAAACTCACGCGCCATCTGGATCTGGTCGTCTACCGGAGCGGACTCCAACATGTAGATAGTCAGCTGTTTCCCAGCTGGTGGAGATGTGGGTACATCCTGGGAACATAGGATATTATTATTATTATTATTATTATTATTATTATTATTATTATTATTCAAAACTATAATCACACTATTAGATTAGTACTATTACTCATTTACGCAATATACTGTGATATTAATCATGTAGAATATTGTTACTGTTTTTGTGTGTGTGTGTGTGTGTGCTGCTCTGTGTTTTGTTCTTACTGTTGTGTCCTTGTCCTGCTGTACTTCATCCACAGATGCCACAGATGTAGAAGGCCCACCATCTGCATCTGGAGCTTGAGTTGTAGCTGGAACCTCATCTGCAGCTGGAACTACAGCTGGAACTGTCTCGACGGCTGGAACACTGTCTACTGATGGAACTGTCTCGACAGCTGGGACAGTTTCTACTGATGGAAATGTCTCGAAAGCTGGAACACTGTCTACAGCTGGAACTGCCTCAACAGCTGGGACACTGTCTACAGCTGGAACCGTCGCCACAGCTGGGACACTTTCTACTGATGGAACTGTCTCGACAGCTGGGACACTTTCTACTGATGGAACTGTCTCGACAGCTGGGACACTGTCTCCAGCTGGAACTGTCTCGACAGCTGGGACACTTTCTACTGATGGAACTGTCTCGACAGCTGGGACACTTTCCACTGATGGAA
>CM075023.1:2874490-2896990 GCA_037576675.1 Pangasius sanitwongsei
TGGAACTGTCTCGACAGCTGGGACACTTTCTACTGATGGAACTGTCTCGACAGCTGGGACACTTTCCACTGATGGAACTGTCTCAACAGCTGGGACACTGTCTACAACTGGAACTGTCTCAACAGCTGGGACACTTTCTACAGCTGGATATTTTGCTGCAGATGGCACTGAGTCTGCCAGTGGAGCAGTATCTACAGATGTTGGTGTAGCCATATTTGTACAATCTTCACTTGTACATGGCACCTGACTGCTTGATGGTGTGATGGTGCCACCGGTCTGCTGATGCAGCGGTGCAGGTTGAACTACATCGGGCATATTCTGGACAGCTGCTTATGGAAAAAAAAGCAACAAACTAAGACATATAGTTACAGGCTGTGTCCTAAATTATATCCTGCTATACAAGTACATTTGTGGTGAAAACTATTCAGCAAAAACTGTTACTGTTGCTAGCTGGCTAGAGTGTTTAACTCTTACACAAAAGCCCTATCTGTGGCTGTGTCTCAAACCGTGTCTGACCTTTCTAAATAGAATAGCACCATAGCTTACGAGTAGGTGTACTACATCCTATTTAGTACAGTGCATGAGAGAGGGACAGTGTTACAAATATAACACTGATATACAAATACAATCAGACAGCTGTGACTCACATTGCAGCTGGATGGTCTGCGGAGTGGTCCAGTACAGAACCGGGTAGGGCTCGACCATCTGGCTGGGTGTGTAGACAGCCAGGTTCTGAGCCTGTAACACACACACACACACACACAGAGTCAAATAACACGCTTTATTTCACCTTGTTTCTCTCCAATCAGAATCACGGGTGGCAGTTAATTATGCTATCCAGCTAGGAGTAAGCTTTTATGGAAACTTCGGATAGCATTTTAATGTGTACCTCAGGAATGGTGTAGCAGACAAACGGCACAGGTTGGCAGATGTTCTGTATGGTGTTAAGCTGCATGCTTGCCATCCTCTGCATGTTCTGATGGGCAAGGCAAGCCTGGCGTTCCTCTTTGCGCTGAGCCACACCCACGTACACCGGCTTCCTGCCCCACATCCTGCCGTGCATCTCCTTCCTGGCCTTCATGGCTTCCTGGGAAGATGAGAAGTGCACGAAGCCAAATCCCCTGGAGCGGCCGTTCTCCATCATCACCTGGAGGAGACAGTGAGGAGACACATTAGGACAAGTTAAACATGAGGAAAAATTAGAACTGAGGAAGGTTTTTTGGAAAGGAATAAAATGTAGGGATTAGTTGTAAGTGACCTTTGCGCTGGTGATGGTTCCAAATCGTGAGAACTCCATGCGCAGGCACTCATCATCTACACTGTCATCAAGGTTCTTTATGTAGAGGTTCAGACCCTAGAGCAGAGAAACCAGAGTCAGCAACCCTTGTGTGTGTGTGTGTGTGTGTGAGTTTGTGTGTGTGTTTACCTGCTGAAACTTGTGATTGAGTTCAGTCTGTCTCTCTACTTTAGTCTGCGCTCGGCCCACGTACACCTTCTTGCCATTCAGCTCCTTTCCATTCATCTCAGCCACAGCCTGCACACACACACACACACACACACACACCATTACCCAGAGCTTTTCCTGCGGTAAGGAATCTTTCCACAAAGTCATACACTAATACATTTGGCTGCAGTGTACACTCACCCTCTGTGCATCCTCGTGCCTCTCAAACCTTACGAAGCCAAAACCTTTGGACTTCCCGTTCTCATCTGTCATGACGCGGACACTCAGCGCAAGACCTGGAACACACAAACACAAACACACACCGACAATTTAATCATTTCCTGATCAAGTGCATAACTCATTATGTTTATGTGAATGTGTAGAACTCATAACACTCTCTTGTAGGGGTCCTCACCGAACTTGCTGAAGATGTCTTTCAGCTTCTCGTCATCCACGTCTTTATCCAGGTTTTTGATGTAGATGTTGGTGAAGAGCTGGGAGCCGGGGGCTGCCACAGCCTTGCGCTTCTCACGGATCTTAAAGTGCTCAATGAAGCTGTAACACAACAGAGATACTGCTGTTAGAGTTTTATCTAAACACTGCTGCTAGACCTTATTCCTACGCCAGCAAAATTACAACTTGATGTTGACTGAAATACCTTCATAAGACCAAACAGAACCTCTGTATCAACAAGATAAGGATTTCAATAAACATCAAATGGAATTAGTTTAGCACAAAAGAGCAAATGTAAAAAGAACCATGACATTTGAACCCAGGCTGGTAAAAATGTACACATGAAAAAAACTGACAGATGGCTTACACTTTACGACCGTTCAGCAGTTTTCCGTTGATCCTCTCCATCACCAAATCCGCTACCTCCGGAGACTCGAAGTGGACATAGCCGTAGCCTTTTGACCCCTTCTCATATCCCACAACCTTCAGGAGAGACACATCAGATCAACACACAGAATGTATGTCAAACAGAACTAATACAGGACTTTAAAAAGTAATAAAAAAACATGTTAATCGTGCTACACAGATGCTATTCAGATCCGAACCTTGCATGACAGGACCTTCCCAAACATGGAGAAAGTGTCAAAAAGGGCCTTGCTGTCAATCGACTTGTCCAGGTTCTTGATGAACAGGTTTCCAACGCCGGTGTTCCTCAGGGACGAATCCCTCTGAGACCACATGATGCGCATGGGCCATCCCATGAGGAGCTCAAAATTGAGTATTTCCAATGCTTGCTCAGCTGAGGGAATGAAAATAATTTACAGCTTATTAATTTCAATAAAAAAAATCAATAGGTGTCTTATTATGCTATGTATATACAGTCAGATTCAGAATTATTGGCACTCTTGATAAAGATGAGTAAGAAAGGTTATGAAAAAATTATGTTATGAGAGAAATCAAAGCATTAATCGAAGAGAATAAATAACTCTTATAAAAATATCATTTTTAAAAATCATTTCTGCCTTTTAAAGGCATGGAACTTGACCTTATCCATATAACTAAGCAGTAAAATAATACATAAATTACACATGTAGCCTTAAGTAGGCTATAAACTGGTATTAAAATGCAGAAATAGTGTGTGGAACAGCATTCTCCTGTCTTCTGTGTGGTCTGTATTACCGTCGGCTCGATGCTGAAAGTTGACGTAGGCATAGCCGAGTGAGGAGCCGGTCTTCCTGTCCCTGCAGAGACGGATGGAGTGAATGTGTCCTGCAGGGCTGAATTTGTCCGCAAGCATCACCTCTGTCACATCAGGGTGCAGATCACCCACATACAGTGCGGCCATCATGGATTTTGGGTTCATTTTACCTGAAGAAAAAAAAAAATTAACTCTCAGTGAATGAGAAAAGCAATAACACAAACTGAACTGCCTAATGAACATTTAGTAGGCCTACCAACATGATAACCTGCGGTTTTAAACAGACAAACCTTAGTATAAGTACACTAAGATACTTTTCTCTACAGAAATTGAAGGAATTGTAAAACATAAGGACCTAAAGGTTCTTAAAATAATCAGTATGATAATAAAAGTAAAGAAAAAAGGACTGATAATGAACAGTAATGCTATTAGTTTGTGTACAATTAGTATTAAAAATTTTTAAAAAATACAAATCAATAAATTAGTACAAGGCTACTGACCACAAAGTACAAGATTAGTTGCTGCTGATCGCTGCTGATTGCTGCTAAATCGCTGCTAAATCGCTGTTGATCGCTGCTAAATCGCTGCTGATCGCTGCTAAATCGCTGCTGATCGCTGCTAAATCGCTGCTGATCGCTGCTAAATCGCTGTGTCACTGTGTCACTGGTTATCGATGGTCTGAACAGATCGCTCTTTTGCATATGCTGATATTCTGACGGAATGTGACGCAATAATAGGACTCCTTTGTGTGTGTCATTGTTGCGTCACTGCATTCTGAATTCTGTCCAGATTTTCTCCCCACACTTGACCAGCTGGGCGCATGAGACCCAAGGAGCGTAGTAAATTAAGCACAATGTCACACTCCAAAAATGAATTTAATTCAAAATGACTTTCTATATTAATATAGAAGAACTGCATTTAATCCTATGTGTACACAAACAGGCCAAGCTGCAATTAATCCCGAAAACCCCCCCCAAAAAACCAAAAACTTTCAGTACTTATATGTTCAGTACATAGAAAGTGTTTCACCAGTTTGTGACCTTGCATATTAACTGGCTGCATAGCAGATTTATTCATTAGTTTATGTATATGCATGTATTATTATTATTATTATTATTATTATTATTATTATACCTTTCTGAAGAACTTCACCAGGATAGAACTGGCCTTAACAGAGAAGTTTCACAGATTATGCTAGATGAAAAAGACGTGTGTGTGTGTGTGTGTGTGCCTTCAAAGCATTAAGTTAACTTTTGTTATTCATCTCCAACCTCATGGATGTTCAGGGATTCAGCTGCATCTGTCTGCTTGGGTCTCCTCTCGCAACAAAAAAACCAACAGAGGGAAGTTTTAAAGTCTCGAATCGATTTATTAAACATCTGTTGACAAAAGCTGGAATCATAAAAATCCAAGCAGATGTTATCATTCAGAGAAAGTAGACACACATGAAAAGCAAAATCCATTATATAAATTCAATCATATACACCTCAGATCAGAGAAATACTACAAAGGTTATAGATCTAAGCAGCAGAGGGCACTATAAGGTGAAAAGAATGTATTCCTTTCCATTACAATACATATATTTTGGCATTTATTTTTAATATATTGTATTATAGATGAATATTATATGTATAAGTATATACAGTAGGCGACTAGCTATGGATATCTGTGGCTTGGATTCCAAATACAAATCTTCACAACAAGAAATACTAACTAGGAAATACCAAATCAACTAGAATGAGTCTGGAGTGTTTATGGCCTCTCTACTGAAAATCAATACCATTTTGTTACTGAATCTTGGCTTAAGGTTTAAGTTCACATTTCTTTTTAAGGTGTCCATCTTAACAACGTCTCCTTACATCGTTTTAGATATTTCCTTGAAACATCCCACTTTGTACCTTGTGGAAAACATTAATGAAGTCTCTGGATTGATGTGTAATATTCAGTTTGGCCACAGGGTGGCGACAGAGACCAGAAAATTATTAAACACTTTTTATTCTTTCTTTCTTTTATTATTATTATTATTATTATTATTATTATTATTATTATTATTATTAGGAGAGTTTCTGTTCCTACTGTTATAAAATGAAATGATTTGCATAGGATTTTAGCTAAAACCTCTGCAGATACTAGGCATCTGTCTAAGACAAAATCATGGCAACTTAGGATAAACTAAGAAGAGTCGTTTTGAAGGGTCTGTTTCTCACTTATAACACAACTATGCTTACAGGCAATACTAGAAATAAATTAAAAGTAGTTATTTATAATTATTTATAATTATTTATTTATAAAAAAAATTATTAATTTATTTATTATTACAGCAAAATTAGAAAATATGCCAACATTTCGTTTAAAACAGTATCCAAAATGATAACAGAATATTTTCAGGAAACACTTTTCAAGTGGACATGAAAAAAAGGTTCATATTTGAAAATGTTTTAAATAATAATTTCTGGACCTGTCACTACAATTCTATTTAATATTCACACAAAATAGACTTTCTATTCGCACCCCTTAATCTGAGCCTGGTATCAGTATCCATATGAGATCTTTACAATTCTTATTCATATAGCCATTTAACAATTGACATGGTCACAATTTTACACAAATTTGGGTTTATATCATTAATAGCAGAAGTGAGGAAAAAAGGGGGAAGTGTGAGGAAGGAACCTTGATAGGAACCAGACTCATTACATAAAATTAACTGTAACTATAAACGGATAAAAAGTATGTCAATCATTAATTAATAAAAAAAAAATCTTTAAAAAAATCACTGTGGAAATTTACTGTGGTATAAGAAGAATAAAACACTTTTACAACGACATGTTATAGGAAAATAATCCACTTCAGGGTGGTAAGAGTAACTCCGCTTCATTACACCACCCTGTCGGTGATTATTTTCCTATAACAGCACATTCACAAATGTTTTACTCCTTACATACAAGATATAAGACATAAGATTTAAAAAAAAAAATTTAATCTTGAAATCTTTTCCAGTTGTTTTTAGAAATAAATGTCTGAAATATGCAAAAATGTAGACTAATAGTGCAACACAAGCTTAAAATGAGTAAAACTTAATAATCTTATATATATTTGATCACTATATCACAATGAGAAATATTGTATAAAGTGAGAAATGAGTAATATAATATAAAGATCCTTTTAAAGTGTAAAACTACAGCACGCATTTGAGATATGAGAGTGTAAACGAGTGTATTAGAGAGAGATTTAGTCTTAGATTTAGATTGAATCTGGCCTTCTCTCAAGGACAGAGATATAACATCTTCAATTCCTGAAGACTTTCAAATGACTTTCTCATTTTATGGCTCCTCCCTGCTGCTTTCTTCACACACCCAGTTATTCTGAAATATTTAGAAATATTTTGGTTGAATCATTTGATACTGTAGCATCAGTTTAAGAAGGCTGTAAAGTTTCAAAACAGACAAAGAGAGAGGTGGGTAAATGTTAAAAACTGACCCAGTGGAAATAAACCTTTCAAAGCATGTTTATGACGTTTGGTCACACTTTCCTGCACACTTAGCCGAAGCTGCTTAATATTCCACTGTTTGCCCCGACACCAGCAGCCACGCTCAGCTGCCCCTCTTATCGCCCGTCCCACTGGCTTGCCATCTTTTTTTCATTTCTTTTTCATCAAGCAGCCTCTTGCACTCATTTTGATGACATCATCTGAGCTGTCGGTCTCGTCCGAGCTCGTCCCCGAAGGCTCGCCGGTGTCACGCACTGTCGCACACCAATATCACAGTCGGGCTGTTTTTTCTCGCCCGGCCTCGTCTCCCCTACAGTTCTGCTTTTCACAGGGACAGATTATAGCTGATGACTTCATCTTAAACACATTCGCTTCATTTCCTTTATCTGCTGCTTCCCATACCATGCACGGGGGGCTAAAACTTAAACTATAGTTTACTCTTGCTAACAAATAACAGTTACTTATTTGTTTTTAAGGCTTAAACTAAGAGGTTACCTGCATTAATATTTAAAATAATTTGCATTTGGGTGAAAATAGAAAGCCAGATGCTAAAATATCATAAGATAGATCTGTTACACCAGTCTGTGAGGCTAATAGTAACCAACCTTGGATAGTGATTTACACCATATAATAAACAAACCTATTGTTATCTAGATAACTCGCAACCTTTGTTATTGATTTACACAATATAATAAATAGCTAGCCTAATGTTAGCTAGCTCACAAGCAAAACTGGCTAGTGATTTACATAATATAATTGTTACCTAGCCGAATGTTAACTAGCTTACTAACAGATTGGCTAGTGATTTACACAATATAACAGTTAGCTAGCCTCTTGTCTGAGAACTCACAGCTAAGCTAGCATCTTACTTGCTGTGTTTACATTGGCTAGCTTAGATAATGTTTTTAATTGTTGCTACTCGGACATTTTTGGTGTTTTAGGGGACAAATAGCTGTTCAGTTTTCACCCAGGTGCAAAAAGACACATATTTATATTCTCTATTTATTAATAGTTTGGAATTCAATAATTCCAAGCAAGTTATGTCTAATTTTACATTAGTGTTCAGGGCTGTATGACTCACATCACTGCCCAGTGTGTGTCTTAAACACTGCAAGTCTTTACACACTATTGAACCTTGGAGCTCAAATTCCCTGAAGAGTCTGGGGGCACTTGTGACCTTGCAGGAGAAGAAACACACACACACACACACACACACACACATACACACCTCCCTTGGCTGTGGCTGGAATCCGGCACTGTAGCTCTGTCCTCAAAGAGCGTGTGGGAATGCTGGAAACCTGAAACCTCGACCCGACAGCTCTCACTAACAGAAGACTTGTTGAAATTTTAATTCTCAGAATGCTTGAGCACCACCATCATCATCATCATCATCATCATCATCATCATGCAGTCAATGGTAAAACTCCAAGGAGATTATATCTCATTTCTGATATCAGCCTGATACATAAGCTTGTTTATACAATGCTTTATTATTTATTTATTAATTAATCTTTATCAGGTCCGATGTTGGAGGTCGGATTACACGGGGTTGGAGGACGAGCGGATGACATCGAACAGATGAGCAATCGGAGAGTCTGAGCCTGTTTCGATAAGCACAGATAAGAGGCAGGTGTCCTTTATTAAAAGGGAAATGTCAGGTTGAAATGTTATACACAAGTCCTAAGAAACTAAGAACAAAAATCCCTCAGAGCTAGTCAGCTACCAGATTGAACAATATGTCAACTCAGAACATCAAATCAATAAAATCATTTCCCACATTTGTGCATGTTGTTCTGGCATGATATCAGCTTCCTGTCAAGAAGCGCCAGACAGGAAGTGTAATTAAAGAAACGTCTCGCATGGCCGTTACAACAGTGAGGGCTTTCTCTAATAATTTCTCGTGAATATGTCAGTGATGCTCTCCATCTCACAGCTATCACCTTACACCATGGAAACACTCGCTCTCATTAGCCTAATGGAAGCACGTCTGAAACACCAAACTCCTTTTCTTTACACAGCATTTAACCAATACGGGAATTGTTTTAATGGCTACTATTGTGCAACTTGAATGAAATGTGAGATTCATTCTTCTTAAAGCAGACATGCTGACTGTGTATAGGATTCCCACCTGCAAAAAAATGAATGCACTAAATAAAAAGAGGGCTGAGATGCTTTTGTTAGTTTAAATAGCAAATTGCACTTTGTACATTAGATATTATTTACATCTAGTGATGTAGGGCTATATTCAGAGTTGAGTTCTGTGAGGATTTAATACTGAAATTGGGCACATTTTGTTAAATTAATCCAAATTTGGAGTGATGTGTGAATTGTGTGTTTTCTCTTCAGTCCTCAATTTCTATCCCTAATTTTTTTTTCAGACTTAAAGGCAAGTGGTTGTTTAAACACACTTTTGAAAACCCCATCTCAGAGGCTTCTACTCAAGAAAAATCTGGCAACCTTGGAGCTATATGCAGGTGATTTTTATAATCTGAATGGGCCACCAGAAAATCCACTGAAGCAGCTGCGTAACCTGATTCTGAATACGCATAACTTTCCCCATGTAAATATTGACATAACATTTGAACTTAAGTTGCTATGTCTGAACATGACTGATGTGTCTTTTTTGTGTCAAACAGCATGGAAGATTCTTGAAATATTACGAAATATTATCTTTCTAAAAGAAAGATAAATACCTAGTCAAATCCTTATAGCTGCTCCAAAAATTCCAATAACAGTAAATAGATGGTAGCAAAATCACCTGTTAAACAATAATGGATTTAGACAGTGACAGAAAGGAAAGATTGTGGATAATGTATTTAACCTGGCATATGACCTATGATTTATGAAAACAAATCTTTATGTGATGCAGGTATAAACTCTGATATTTATGACATGTTGTCCTTTTATTGATTAATGATATTGTAAAAAGAATTACTTTGCTTCCTGATTTGAACTCGCTTTATGATTGATCAATCTGGTTTGCA
Source organism: Pangasius sanitwongsei (assembly GCA_037576675.1). NCBI lineage: Eukaryota > Metazoa > Chordata > Actinopteri > Siluriformes > Pangasiidae > Pangasius > Pangasius sanitwongsei. Next base: position 2,884,057 of record CM075023.1, read on the forward strand.
AGTACGGGTAAAGTAACAGAGATGTTTATGTACAGTCTGTTATTTTACATCCTTATATTCAAGAAGTGCTTAATTATGAAGTATTTGTCATGTGTTAAAGAGACTGGAAACACCACCTGTCTCGATTTTCAAAAATAAATCTAATGTGAATTCCACACAGACAATTGTAAGCTTATTAAAAGAAACTAAAGGCTTATTATAGACATGGAATAATGTATGAACATCACAGCAACATCAAAGTCATGGAACTTCACTGGAGTTTGCATGGATCCTCATACTGTATAAAAATTGCAGTTCAGTAAATATGTAAGATTTAAGTATACAACACACTGAACAGTCCTCACAGTTAAGTCACTCTTGCAGTTATGCACATATCAGGAAAAAAAAAACACATTATCTTTTCAGATTCTTGACCTGCGTGAGTATTTGTCACGTTTTCTGAGATCACCATTAGCCTCCATTTTAAAAATGTAAAAGTGCTCTGTAGTTGAAGCTAATTAGAAGAAACAAGTATGAAGGAATTTTGACGACAGAATTTAGTGAAACACAGAATGCGAATGATCGCGAACATCACAGATGGGAGTTGACTTTCAGTGTACCGTGTGTCCAGCAGGTGGCATTTGTGGCCAAGCTAAGCTGTGTGTTCTCGCAGACTCCAGCCCTCCGCCGCATCTAAAGGATCCTCTTTGGTTCCTTTGGTGTAATAATAGTCATTATTCAAGTACAATGAGATTCAGTGAGCAGTTGCATATATTAAATAAGAAACGAATTTCTACAGACATAAAATAAAAAAAATATTCAGAAAGTACATTAGATTCCATCTGTTACTTGTTTCTCCTTAATAACTACTGAATAATTTCTGGGAATGTATTGTGTATATAATGTATATAATGTAAGTATTACCTATATTTTTAAATTGTTTTATGAAATACTCATACAGAATTGAAATCTCCTGTGAACATCCTGTTTACACAGTATTCGCATCATGACGTTGTAATACATAAAACTTGTGATTTGTTTTTTTATTGATTTAAGTTGTACAGATTTAGGTTTATACTGTAAAATAGATTTTTATACTGAACACATAAGTAAGATCAGCCATTTTTGAGGTATTGTCTCTTAGACTGTTTCAACTGTTTTTTTTCTAATCATTCACTTTTCCATAATTAAGGGGAAGCTGATAAGACTTACAATATAATATGAAAATATAAAAACATTACACAAAGCGCTAATAAGCCACTAATGATGCCAAATAACTTCTCTATTCACTATTTATAGACTCGTGTATTAGCTATGAATCTGGGGCGTGCTGTTAGTCACTGTAGAGGAGTAGAGAAACTGTTACCATCCCAAAGTTAATTATTTTATAATAACACTAAAAGTTTTATTCCTCCAGAGCATTTTCCCAAAGATTACACATTCTTGTTAATGAAATAATGACACACTGTACTTTTTTCTGTTTATATCCACAAAACAAGATAATTACTCATGTTATAGAAGCTACGTACAGTCGTTGCCTCTCACCAGCGTCTCTTTTTTCTCTGTTGAATTTAATAAGAAATAAAAAAAAAAAACAGCTATCTGTCATGTTATCAAGTCCTGAAGCCATTTTTTTTTTTTTTTTTTTTTGGAAAACGTAAAGTCACAGCTTAACCTCTGACTGTTACAAAGTGCTGACACTGGAGACTCCTTCCATAAATGTGAAATAATAATCTCCTTACACTCCTTAAAATGTCACCATATCAACAATTATACATTTTAATTTAAAGCGTATTTGTTAGTTTAAATTTTAATTTAAATTTGCATGTATTGATATTAAAGATCTGGTAGCAATTTTAATTTGAGGTTTGGTTAATAATTTATAAATTATTATTTATAATTTATAATTTTTGGTATTATTATTTATAAGTAAATTATTTATAATCAATTAATATTAGTTTGGTTTGCCATCAAATACTTAATGTCTTGATATATTAGCAAATACATTAATTAAGCAATTTTGGAAAAAAAAAAAAATTACAGCTCAGCAGTAATTGTATTCTTCAATCCTAGGCACTCATTGCCTTTCAAAGAGTCAGGTTTTCTCTGTTTTCTTAGTTTTTTCTTATTAAATATTAAATATTATTAAATATTAATTACAATAAAGATTTAGTTTTGAGCCGTATATCTAAATATTGATTACATCATATACATATACCTTAGACTCGGATCCTTACATAGTTATGAAGTTTTAATTAATACTTATTACTTGATTATAATTGGGTTATTAGCAAATCTTACATTAACATATTACCATAGATCTTAACAAATATCTATGGTACTTCCCAAATAAATTAAAACGTGCTTGTTTTTTTTGTTTTTTTTTTTGGAAACCACAAAACCTCTAAACCAAAACAGTCAACTAAATTACACACAAAAGTGAGTGGAAAATCAGCAAGTGAGCCTCTGTCACACACATTTCTTACAAATAAAAGCTGTAAGAATGTAAAGAAATCGGTAAACACTAACCCCACTCCCTGTTCCTATCGTTACTCATGAAAATCTTTTATGACTTGGCAATATTCTGTCACATTATAAAGATGAAGTGGATAAGCATCCAACCAGAATCTCTTTATCAGCCAGTAGAAACTCACGATTACGCTGAAAAGTTCTTATGTAATATCATGGTGATGATCACGGCTGACGAAGCTAAGGAAGATGCTTTGCTTTTATTCTGCTGTGTGAGCATGCTGTGTGCCGTGCTCTCTCTATCGCTCTCTCTCTCACTCTCTCTCTCTCATCATGTCTATTGATCCTGCTACAGTCACAATGTGGAATTCACAGGCAAATCAAAGCTACTGTCTTTACCAGAAAAACTGTGAAAAAGTTATTTCTGCTATAGAGAGAACAAGAGGACTTGCAAAGTAAAGCATTCATCTGACCACAAGATGATGATTGCTGTTAGCTCACTGGCCTTAAACCCATTTCCTCTCTGTTTTCCTGATGGTCTTTTAGATGCTGAATTGAAGAATCCATGCAAAGCTCTCAGCATGCATGCACGACTGCTAGTGCATTAACACCAGCCTTATCTCTTCCACATATGCCTCCAGTTTTACATATTCTCAGTCTTTCTCCCCCTGTTCTGCAGAGTAATCGAATGTTTTTTCCTCCATATTGCTTTATCGTCCCCCCCCCCCCCCATTTCCCCCCACCTTCCCTCGTACACACACACGCGGTCATTACCCTTCCGTGTGTGAGCGAAGACCGGCTCGTCCAATTATGGCTCGTGCCTCTCTATTCATCTCTGAAATGGGCTGAAACAAATCAATAGTGCTGGGGAAAGCGGTTTTATATAGGCAGTTATGAACTCATAAGCTACAGTATGTCTCATTTCATTTCAGCAGCAGCTGAGACCTCCGCTTGCTCTCCTCCCTCCCTCCTCGCTCTCGTCGAGCCCTGCAGGGACCATTATGAGAATCATAAATAATACGAGCTAATGAGATATGAATTGATTATGTGGGGAAAAGCCTGACGCTTCCCATCCATCACTCTAAATGATGTTTAACAATGGATTACCAGCCAATAATTCCCCCAATATGAGATTAAATAAAATAGCTGGGGCTGTTTTCAGCAGGCTGCTCTCTCTCGCTCCCTCTCTTTTTCTCTCTCTCAGCGGAGGTAAAATAAATCTGCTCAATTACTGTACCAGCAATCCGTTTTTCACCGCTAAGGATATTATTATTTCATTTAGGGCTTGTTCATGCATCATAGATTATTTCATTTCGCCCAGTCAATAAGGAGAAGTGCAGTATTTTATTTTCCGCCTGGGCCAGTGAAGGAAACACAGAGGGAACTCTGAGACCCTCCATGACAATGTGAGAACTTCAAAATAAAAACCTTCAGACCCCTTTTATTTCCGCATTCATATTATTTAACTCTTTTCCTAGTTCTTCGTTACCGCCTCAGCTTATTGTACCATTACATACTGAACCTCAGGCATGTGACAGACCTGAACTCCCAGCCTCTTCCTCAAACGCCAATCAATCGAAACTGAATCATTGGTTCCTATAAGGTGATTTGGAACATCACCTCAATTCCAGGGAACACTGGAAATTGGATAACGTTTGTTTCCCCGCCAACCAGAGACACCTCTTCCAAATCAGATTAAAGCTTATGTTCGAGCAGTGGCTCAAATTTCTTATTTCTTATCTAATGACATCAGACTGTGTCTTGAAGGGCTTTGGTGTTGTGATCTGTGCTAATCCACCCTTGGATCTTTCTGTGAGATGTGAAGCAGATCTTATAGACAAACATTTCCATTTTCACCAAATTTTGAATAAATTTAAGCTGGAAAATCAACGGACTCGAGTTTACAAGTACAGACCCTTTAATGTTCGCCAGTTTAGTTGAATTGTTCTAGCCATGTTGCTGCTTGCTTTAAGGTAAAATAACAACACGCTACCTGAGATCTCAATAGATGCATGGACTTTGCAAATAAAACATGCTTTTGTTTTGTCTGGAGGAAAGTTATACCTGTGAACGTCTATCTTCACGTTTGAAGTCAATTTTCTTATTTAGTCTCACACTCCAGGACAAGAAACAAAAGACCGTTGAAGGTAAGATTTCTGAGCTAGTCTTAAACGAGATGGCTTAGGGTTCTTCTATCTGTAAAAAAAGAAAAAAATAGATTATCTGCTAATTATTAAATTGAACGCACACTGTACACTGTCCTGTTGCTTTCGTAATATTTTTTAGCGTACATCTGCAAAAAAGCTAGCTAATCTTACTACTACATATTGCCTCCAAAATTACATGACATCTTGTGTGATGTGTCCTGCTCATAAATATGTTGTATTTACGTCAATATTGTAAAGATCATTTTAAAGGAGTAGTATGTCACTTGCTGCCTGCAAACTGAACTGTAAGCTGTTCTATCTGGGGGCGGGGCTAATTTATGGGCTATGAATATGTAAATATAGGCTGCAAAAAAAACCTAGCCAGATCCATTGCAAAGCAGTATTGCAAAACCACAGATGAATTCTCTAATCTGATTGGTTAGAAGGTGTTGGTTAATTTTCTATAATAGCAGCTCTGACAGTAGTTCTGGCTGTAAGGTTTACATTAACACTCATTATAATAAGTTCTCATTTCTATAATAACAACTAATTCACATGGACTAGTGTGGCTGATGCTCCACATAATCTAAGTCTAATAATAAACAGATTAAAAAAGTTACTTAACGAAGAATACGACAATCGTTGATATGGTGAAGTATTTGGTAATGAGATGTTTATTTATGGAAGGCGTGTCAATTGTCAGGGCTTCGTAACATTCGGCGATAAAGCTGTAGCTTTAAGTTTTCTGACATGGGAAAATCTTCAAGACAGAAGATAGGGTTTCTCGATAACATGCTGCATATTGTTAACATCTGTTTTAATAACTTCAAGAGAAAGTGAGGGAACGACTGTTTGCTGCTATAACCTTAATGAACTTGTTTTATTGTTCCACAACATTAAATGTAACTATAAACGGATAAAACGTTTGATGTGACATCGCTAAATAAAGAATTATATTTGTTGGCATATATGTAACTTTTCATATTGTTGATATTTCTGTGGTGAATATAAAATCATGAGATCAAGACTAATGTGGCAAGAGTTTCTGGATGAACAACGGGAAATGAAACAAGATGGAAAAACTCTGCCTCCTGCTGAAGTTTGAAGAGGGTTAATCGAGTCCCATTTGCATGATTTAATATGCTGATTGGTGGAAATCAGAACACTGCTCTTCTCCTGTAATGGCTTTAAATAGGCATTAATCAGGAATACATGCCGCCCTTTAGCAGGGAGTGAGGTACTATCGCTAAACAAGAGGGATTCAAATTAGAGAACAATCAGCTCGTGTTATGTCCAAACGAACATGAATGACAGAGTGGAATCAGAGAGGACACAAATGATACCTCTCTCTAGAGAACCGTCCTCCATCGGGTACCACTTAACCAGCGGGGCCAATTTGTACAGATGAGTTTTAGATGTTGCCAATCAGCTGGAATTAAAACAAAACGAGAGGGCCTTTTAATGGAGCTTCAGGAGAGCTGGAGTCCCAAGCCTCCATTTCAAATGTGCTTCACTTCACACACTTCGAGCAGCCTTCCTCCTCATCCCCTCGCTCCTTCACTGCATTCCTCCCTCATGCTTCTTCTGAGGACCCCCGAGGAAAGAGGTGGCTGTCACCGTATCTGATTAATGACCCGTCGGAGTCGTGTCCAGCCGCATTAGGCCTCCATGTATCTCGGCGCGTCCGAAAAAGCGGGCCGAGGGCTTTTGTTCTGGGAGGAAATGGTGTCAGCGGCCCCCTCTGCCGTTAGCCCATAAAAAGATAAAGATTTACTGTCATCAGAGGAGCCAGATTAAAGAGCACAATGCCGACATTGATTTTTTTACCAAAAAATTCACGTTTTGGGAAAACTCATTCCGGCGGCCGGGGCCCGATATGATCAGCTTATTTGGGGAGGGATAATATGGAATCTTCTCCCCAGAATGAACTTTGAAAGGAGTAAATTGTAAATATTGATTTCTGAAATGGACTGTCAATCTCGGTCGCGGCAGATTATTCCTATCATCCCGCTCGACCCCTGGTGACGAGGAATTCAAAAACTGCTGACGAAGTGGAGCGTATAGGATTTCGGTTAGGAGCCAAGAGCCTGCGCCGGTAATGGCTGTTCAATTTTATCAGATGGCGCACGAGATCTCATCAGAGGCGAAAAATGAAATGAACTGTGACTCTGAATCAGGATCCACTGCTCTTATCCGGGTGAAAATCATCTGAGCGGGGGCTGAGGGCTTTCCATTACTCCGGGTCACTTCATTACGGAGAGGCATGCCGAGCCCGATTGAGGCAAACAAAGCGGCCCTTTCCTGTCTCACCCAGGGGTCGAGTGTGAGGGCCGGCCTGATAGGGCCTACGACGTGTCCGGGGTTATCCTATTACCACTTAAGAGGGATGGTGAAAGGCAGCAAATCTTGACCACTTGTTTGTTATCCTTTCCTCAACCTTTTTATTGTGGGACTTGTGTGTGTGCGCTTGGGAAGTGTGTGTGGGGGGGGGATTCTATTATTTCATCCCTTGCTCCTTATGGGGGGAATATAATTCATCTTTTCCTGTTGATTGGTTGAAATTGATTTTTTTCCCCCACCTTTCTGAGGTGTCGGATCACGTTGTTTGAAACTTAGTGAAGCAGCTTAGAGTGCTCGGTGTGTACTTTAAAGGCACCTTGAGCTGAGGGAAATCTATTAGGAGACCTGACGTGAACAAAAGTGAAATGTTTGACTCACAGCTATTCGGCTTTATATTTTAAAACAGAGAAGGATGTATGGTGAGATGGTGAACTAATGCTCTCTGGCGTGAAGTGAATTCTTACTGAAGCCTAAGCAGCAGCCTATATAACATTTCAAAATGATATGTGGAGAGTATGTGTGTTATAGTTATAATGTCGCACCATATAACAGACTGCAGGTTTTGGCCGTTACTGAGTTATGGTTTATTTTGCCTTCCATAGGCATAGCCTCTGTATTGATCCTGAAGGTACTTCAATATGCAGGGAGCAAAGGCACTTGATAGCTACGCGGGTGAAAAATGATGGTGGCCGCGCTGGGGAGATTTGTATGGCTGCGATAAGAAGAGAGAAGGTATAAAGACACACAAGATAAACTCACCACAGGAATCAGATCATTTGTTTATTCGTTTTTGTTGCTGTGGGAGAGAAAAAGTAAGCGAGACATGTTGTCCCTGTTTTCCAGAGGTGGAAAGTAACAAATTGCAACAACACTTGTGATAATACTTCAGTGTATTTTTTCACTGTAATGCCACTTTCTTTAATTTAGCAAACCACAGTACATGCGACTCAGATTACTTAAAACATTCAGCTTCAGTACATTTAATTATGATCACTAATGCAGAGTAAAAAAAGTGACTTGTAAAGCCTGCGAGCATCCTAACTCTGTTGATGCAAATATGTCATAGAAGATGCATAGAGCCAACATTGTCATGCTATCATGCTCCTGTGAACTACATTAGTTAACAAATACAGTATTTGTCTGTATATATCAACTTGCACAAAGAGAAAAGAGTTTAAAAAGGTGAACATGTATATGTCTATAAGGGCAGAAGTATTTACATGTAGCTACATGTTTTCTAGCACAATGGGATTAAGAATTTCCCAAATGTGGTGTTAATTCCTAAAATTAGAGAGTATTCATTTCTAAAATTGCTAGCTATTTGGTCCTGGGACCTATCAGAGAGAAACAGTGAAAACTTTTATACCACATTTTATATGACTTGTACAGTGGACGCTACACATCAGCAGATTTAAAAAACAAAAAAACCACAACAACGTGTAATCGTAGACATGGTGAAGCTAGGAGACATTTAGTTAACATTTTTGGAAGGAGTCTCCAGTGTCAGTGCTTTGTAACACTCAGAAATAAAGCTGTAACTTGACGTTTTCCAACACAGGAACGTTTTACGAACTTCAAGAGAGAGAGAGAAAATCAGTTGGTGAGGGAACGATTGTTTATAGCTGCTGTAATGTAAGTAAGAACAGGAACTAATTAATATTATGTGACATTCTTAAAAAATAAAATAAAATCGTTAGCATTGGCTGTCACATAATAGGAATAAAGCACTTCATGATGTGCGTTATAAATAATCATAATAATTGAAAATAATCAACTATGAGTTACAAAAAACACATCCCATGTGTTATATTCCATATTTATATTACAGAAAAGTAAATTTTTTTCAGAGTTTTCTGGAGACTATACATTTTTTTACAGTATTAGCTGTGACACTTTTTGCATTATGGATGTAAAACTATCCTTTACAGACTATAAAGTTCACACATCCATGCGGTTAATACACTGAAATAGGTATAATTCACTGAAAGGAGTAGGTTGGCATTTGCACATGATCGCCTCTTTCTTTCCTGGTGGAAACGTTCTGAAGACATAGCAGCATTTGTGGTTTTGAAATCAAACATGGAGCTGCGCTCAGTGGAGCGATTGCTTTGGATTGTGTTTGATTACAGAGTCTCTCTCGTGGGTCACTCAAAACTCACAGAAGAAGCTTGAGCTTTGGTAGAGTCTCATGAGGGATCACACCCCTGCCTCACACTCCTGGATCCATACATCGACCCGGTGTACTGTTACACACTGCCTGTGTGCTGAACACTTAGATGACACTGATATTAGCCCTCGCTCCATGTGCTGTCCTCCAGCAAGATAGACTCTAACTCCAGATGATTTCCAACCCTTTCTCTAATCTCATTTTTCTTTTTTCTTTCACTTCTAAGCTTTGCTTGAGACAGAATGCAATCTCAGTGTAACTCTCTCTGATAGCAAAACCCCTCTTTTGTAAGATTCTAGGTAGAACATAGCGTTCTCCCAGCCATTACAAACTGAAGAACCCTTAATGGTGCCAGATAGAATTCTTTTTTTTTAATTGAAATGATACACTCATAGACATTTTGGGTTCTTCATGGGTTCTTTATGTAGTTAAGGGTTCTTAGCTTCCTAAAAGGTTTTGTCTTGGAATCCTTTTCGAGTGTAAAACGGTCTTTTCCAGGGTAAAAGAAACACGAAAACCTTTAATAGTGCTAGACATTGGGGTCTTTGTATAGTTAAAGGTTCTCGGTGTCCGAAAAGGGTTCGTTTTTTGCAATGCTTTCCAACGGGTCATAAGAAACCATAAGTGTTCTGCATTCAACCTGCTTTTCTAAGAGTATATCTTTTGCTTCTACAGATAAAGCACACGCAAGTTTCACATAAACTAAGGTAAAAAAAAAAGAACACTCATGGTTTTTTTATGGGTTCTTTGGGTAGTTAAAGGTTCATGGCTTTCTAAAAGGGTTCTCGGAACTACTTCTAACAGGGAAATACATGCTCAAAATAAAGGCTCCAGAATACAATATTTAATCATCAATACATTCGTTTTATTCATGCCTACACTCTTAGTAAAATGGTTCTTTGTATATGTATGATGCTAAAAAAATGGTTCTGGTTTGGAACCCTTTCTGTTATAGCGTTCCCCAGAGGAACAACTGAAGAATCACTAAGGGTTATTGATTGCACCTGTTTTTCTAAGAGGGTTCTAGTTTGGAACACTTTCCAGTAGGCAAACACTCTGTGGGTTCTACATTCAACTTGACATACGCTCTTAGAAAAAATGTTCCATAAGGGTTCTTTGGATAAAGGTTCTAGAGTTTCCAAAATAGTTATATGTAATCCTTTCTGATAGGAAACCCATCTGTTGTAAGATTGTACATAGAAGCTTCAGGGTGCTAGATAGAATTTTTTTTTTTTGTGTTACAACATTATACAAAAAAGGAAAAAGAATGTTTTTTGGATAGTTAAGGGTTCTTATCTTCCTAAAAATGTTTGTCTTGGAACCCTTTTATATAGAGAAACACTCGGTTATAGGGTTCGACACAAAACCGTAAAGTGTTCCTGTAGATGGGACAAGCTGAAGAACATTTAAGGGTGTGTATAGTGTGTTACCCTCACAGAACAAAGAACATTCCAAGGGCGTCCTTATACATAAAGCACATGCTAGCTTGAGGGATGGTTAAGGGTTCTTGGCTTTCTGAAATGGTTCTATATGAAGTGGGAAACACACATAAGGTTCTATATAAGGTTCCCCAAGAGTGCATGAACACTTTAACTCATTAAGGAGTGTTGATATTCGTCGAGGGACAGAAATTTAAGTGAACAATTTTTTTATGTGGCAAAGAGTGAAACAGTCCAAAGTTTAAATTAAAATTGAATAAAAGAGAGAAGAATAAGTTATAGGCTTCGGTTCCGTTTCAGAGCGCAGGGCAATTTAAAGCCTCGAGATGTGGAATTAGAGGGGATTTGATGCGTTTCAAATGAAAAAGAGAGAGGGACACTAACGGCATCTTCAGGCGTCATTTAAGTAATGTCTTCTGGCACGTTTGATGCATGGACGAGAACAGGAATGTGAAATGAGAAGGATTTCAGCTTTTCCTCTCACGTTGGTTTATCTGTCCCTCGACACTCGGATGAGGGGGAAAACAACCAGGGTGCAAAACAAGTTGATTCGGATCATACAAAGCATTTATTTGAGCTATCTGGATATTCACTTAAACAACAACAGAATCAAACGTCCGAACCCCTGTGGACTGAATCCGGTGCTTATCAAGCCACAGCGGCCTCAGATAACTCGAGTTTGCTTAAAAAAAACAACAAGATATTCATGACGCTCAAAGGCCCTAGATGCTCGGCGTATTAAAGTGATCCAGTCTTCATTGTTTTGCCTTCTCAGGAAAGTCAGTACAGTCTGCCTCTTTATCTACTCTCTCTCTCTCTCTGTCTCTCTCTCGCACAGAGTCTCTTCAGCTCTTCCTCGGCGAGCAGCAGACAGACAGGAGCGTGATCAACATGCATGGTGTGTTGGGTGTCATGCAGATAGCCCCTCTTTTTGGTAATGGAGGGAACAAAGGATCGATAAGACGTTGGAGATGGCTATTTGGCCGGTCTTATCCCGATGAATAATGCGCCTGTCATAATAGCTGGGATAATTTAACGCTGACACTTAAAGCATGATGATGAATAGGCTGTCAAACTGGAGCACACACACACACACACGCACACTGGCTCGAGCTGAAGTTTGGATAAAGTCACTTTTCTACCACCCAGAGACTGAAGAATGGACACAAATAAGTCACAAATAAGTAAGGAATAAAACACTCAGCAGCGTGTGTGTGTGTGTGTGTGTTATAGAAAATTAATCAACAGTGGAGTTACTCTTAATATCCCAAAGTTGATTCTTTTCCTATAACTGCATATTCTAAAGTGTTTTATTCCTCTAATACTACAGCAACTTGCCATTGATTTTTTATTTTTTTAAAGAACAACACGTCATGTCTTTTGTCCATTTAATGTTGTGGAACATCTATGAAACAAATACACTTTAAGAAACACTTTATCCTTCACCAGTTTCTCCTTTTTTCTCTCTATTGAAGCTAATGAGACTGACAAAGCAGCTTGTTATATCTCCTGAAAAGTTACAGCTTTACTACTGACTGTTACAAAGTGCTGACACTGGAGACTCCTTCCATAAATACTGAAACACCCCTTACAAAAAAAACCTCACCATATCAACAATTACACACATTGTTTTAATCTATTTATGTGGAAATCATGTGATTTTACAAATTGCATGAGCATTTTCATTTTTGCAATATTTCCTTTCCTACACTGGTTTTATTGATTCTATATTCTTTATTTATAATTATTTATAATTGCAGTATATATTTATCATTTTTGCCTTGAAGATGCATATTTACTTCCATCATTGGCCTTAATTTTATATTTCTACTGACAGCTGCTCTGCCTAAAAATGAATTGTATTTTGTGCGAACGACTGCATTTTATGCTTCTTCCTCAAGGACATGACAAGCACTTAAAGAATTCCTCACAGTCTGAATCTCCGAGTGTGTGAGAGTCCATCTACAGTACCTTCACGTTAGTGTGTCTAGATACTCGCAGTGTTTGCTTTGTGCACAGGGGCTTGTGTACAGAAACCGAAATGGATTTGATCACTAACTCCTCTATCTAGAAATGTGTAGGAACAGAGCAGTTATGATTTATTACTTTAAAGCAGTAATGTCTCTTGTTGATAGAAACTCCCAGGAAGGAACTCTTCTTATCCCGGGAAGGTTCGGCTGAGCGCTTCCTCAAAAAAAAAACACACACACAAACATTTTGTCGACAGAAGGTATGAGAATTGATTTAAAAAACCTGCAAGTATGATTTATTTTTACAGCCAAGCAGATGGTTTGATACATGTCTTTAAGACGTCCCTGTTGATTGTGTTCAAATCATACATATGATCACATGTATACAATAAACCCGACCGATCTGCACACATCATCTCGCAA
>CM075023.1:2901990-2968399 GCA_037576675.1 Pangasius sanitwongsei
TAGAACACTTTTGGCAGCTAAAAACACCTAACTATCCAAAGAACTCATAAAGAACTCATTCCTATAAGGTTTTTCTATAACACACAACAATATCAGCTTAAAAAAAGTTCTATTGCTTCTATGCCATAATAGAGGAACCCTTAAGGGCTTTTTAGTTTGTCCTGTCAGGGGAATCCTTAAAGGTTCTGTGTGAACCCTAGAATCTTTCCTATCATAAAGAATACCAAGTTGAACCTGTTTAGGAAGCTAAGAACCGTTAACTATCCACAGAACCCTCGAAGAACCCTAACATTTCTATGAACACTTACATGTTCTTCAGTTTATCCTGTCTGGGGGATTGATAAAATCTTTGTGTAGAACCCAACAAGTCAAATCCTTTTAGAACCCTTAAAGAACCCTGAATTTCTATGAATGTAACAAATCAATATATAAATATCTTAGTAAAAAAGGTTCTATCTTGAATCCCCTGTTGCAATATTCTAGACAGAACCTTTAAGAATTGCCCCAGATAGGAAGAGTGAAGAACATCATTTTTAAGAACCCTTTTGGGAAATTAAGAACCCTTAACTATCCACAGAAACCTTGAAGACCCACAAATTGAGTGCAATACATGACTATACAAACCTTTTTAGTAAAAAAAAAAGGTTCTATCTAGCAGTTTGTCCTGTCAGTTTTTGGATAGAATAAAGGGTTTCTCAATCCAACAGGGTTCCAGGTCAAACCTGTTTTGGAAACTAAGAACCCTTGAAGAACCCCTGAATTTCAAGGGTTCTTCATGACAGGAAAATGAGAGGCTGATGAAGGATTGACTCTTTATAGCTGCTATAATGTAAGCGATAACTAGTTTTGCATATGTTCCACAAGATTAAATGCAACTATAAATGGATAAAAATGATGATGTGTCATTCTTTAATAAATAAAAATGGGAATTGTCGGCAAATCACTGTGATGTCGGAGGAATAAAACACTTCAGGATGTGCTGTTACTGGAAAATATTTGTTGATTATTGTCTTGATTATTTCCCTACAACAGCACTCCCCCAAATGTTTTATTCCTTATATAGTTATCGAATTAAATGCTTAAAAATAAGTATATTTAGATTCACTTTGGATAAAATCATCCGCCAAAAGAATACATTTACTGTAAATGAGGAAATGAATTTTTTTTTAGTCCAAAAACATCATACTAAAAGTAACGCTAATAATAATAACGGTTGTTTTTCTTTCCGTAATGTACTTTCCGAAGCAGTTCTCTAAACCGCAGATATGGCTTTTTGTCTGCCGTCATCGCTGAATCAATAAAAGTATTTCTCTTCATCAGGAGTTCATGGCTCAGTCAACGACACGCTGATGTCTCGTGGCAGAGGAACATTAAGATTGCATTTCCGTTCGAACCCTTTTACGGCCCAATCTAAGAGGCTCCAAATTCATGTCGCGCATTTCTCTGAAAGCTTTAATTGAGACTCCCTTCTTAATTTTTATGACCATTAATCCAATTATATTTGACCTGAGACGTGGCCGGGCTTCGTCTCGCCGGCTCTTCATCGCTGGACCGCCCTCTCACCTAATTATAGAAGAGTCATCTGCTGCCAAGCGAGCTCCGGTTCAACCGCAGAGACAGAACCGCCATAAAGTACAATAAGCGTTGAGATAAAGGAGACCTTCTTAAAGAGCGGATTTTTTTTTTTTTTTTTGAGAACACAGTTTTTGTTTACATAATAATGGAATCAACTTGATAAAATATATGCATAAAAATTAAAGCTATTATTATTATTATTATTATTATTATTATTGTTGTTGTTGTTGTTATCATCATCACATTTGACTTTTTATTGTTTCTACTTATATGAATAATATGATAAAAATACAACATGATATTACGGTTCTGGAAATATCACAATATTCAGTTGTGTTACACTGTGTATTAAATATGGCATTAATTAATGCAGAAGTTTAGTTTAGTTTTCCCTGATTTCATCCTCGGTAAAAGCAGAATAATTAAAGGCATGTGCAACATCTTAAAATGATTTTTGTCACGTCAAATTATTTTAGATTTATCCCACAATATAGTCCGATTTTATGTGACACCCTTTCTTGTGATGAGCATATAGTTAACTGCATTGTTATTAACACTGTATAAGAAAGGAAAAAATGAAGAAAACGAAAGCATGCGAATAAGGAAATCTGACGTTCCACAGATGGATGTGTCTGAGAAACTTTTCGAAGGGAACGAGTGGACACTTTTCTGTAGTCACTAGATGGCACTACATTACTCCAGATTCAGCGTAATTCAGATTCACTCACACACACACACACACACACACACACACAAGTCGGTCTGATTTTTAACATCGCCGTTCTTTCAGATCACTTTGTCCTTCAATTCAGAGCGAGAGCAGGATTTACTCTATCATGAATATATATATATATATATATATGTTACTATATTATTATATACAGTATATTACATTATTATTATTATTATTATATTACTATTATCTCTTTTATGCCACTGCATCCATAAAAATATTATACAAATGCCAATATTAATATTAGTTTTGGCTAAAATGCAGATGACACATTACCTTCCTTATACGTTTTTTCTTTATTTTTCTTTAAGCTCTTTAAGCCTATATTTTTCTTTATATTTATTTATCTATTTTTTTTTTTAGATTTTTTCTTTATGGAGATGTTTTGAAAAAAACAAAACAAAGAACAATAGAAATCATTCTTTGTGCAACACACTTGTACGGTACTTAAGTGATGAGAGAGAAATATAGCAATATTATAACATGTTATAACATTAAAATAACGTTAAAAATATGAATACCGAACATCAGACTTAAATATATATGTGAAATTAGTACATCCTTCAAACTTAATACTGTATATTACTTTAGTACTCCATATCTACTTACATTTCTATATTTGTTCTAGGTATAGAATGGAGAGAAAACACATCGGAGGGAGGAGAGCGTAACACAAACACACCCACACAAACACACACACACATGGTTAACACATCACATCACATCACACACATCACAACCACAAACTTCCCTGATGAAGTGAGTCCCGTTTGAGGAGTTCTTTATTACGCCACTGATCCATACCAATTCAAATCCATATCAATATCAATTTACTGATATCAATATCCATCCCGCTCGCACAGACAGAGGCGCCTCGGCTCCCCAGACAACAGCCACCTCGCTGCTTAACACACACACACACACACACACACACGAAGCCTCAGAGTGAGGCGTCAATAAGGCAGAGCGTCTTTGAGAGAGTATCGACAGTTATCAAAAACGCCCTTGATGTAATTTCATGCCTGTCGACACTCATAGTCCATATGCTGAGCATTACAGGGGGGTGTAAAGCGCTCGTGGGTCGGATCTGAAGGACTCTACGTGGAACTTGGTCTCACACACACACACACACACACACAGTGGCCACTGGAGCTGTGTTAACCGGGAGTTAGGACCCCCTCTAACATCAAATCCCCCACTTTTAACGAGATCTGATATCGCACTCCTGAGTGCCCGCTCCCAACTAGTTCCAAAGTTTCGTTTCTAATGAACGCCCAGGGATTCATCAAACGGCGGGATGCTCTCACGCCTGAGGAGAGATGAGAATTTATCTGTGCAACAGCTCTTAGTGAATGACACATCGAGGACATCTTTCACTCCAAAAGGCACCAGGAGGAGGAAGTGCACTAAAACCGACCGCCTCATATGTGCTTGATAAAAAAAAAAGTTAAAAGTTAATCGAACCGGATTTGTTCTGCATAGTTTGCAGACATACGTTACGTTTCATTAGCCGTTATCGTGACGGTGAGTGCTGACATTACTCTGAAAACTAAAAACTATCCAGAGTCTGTCTCCTTCTATTTAATGTCAGCAGCTTGATCAAGAAAAATGCTGTCTTTGCTATTAACTGACTTAACAAAGCTGCTTGGTCCCATCAATGGATCAAAGGATATTAATAGTTTTAAGTGAAATATAAACCTAAACAAATCTGCTTTCAAACTGTTTGATGTTGTGCACATGTCAGCATTTGAAACTTGCCACAATTCCCTGCACACTCCTCATTTTTTCAATTGATACCAACTTCGACTTCAGGAAAGCAGCTGCATTGAGCTGTAAACATTAAATCACTTACAAATCTAAACCTGGTTTGTGCTGTAAGTAAGAAATAAAACACTTTGTGTCATGCTGGTGTAACAAGGTTAAAATTGTTTTATTTCACTAGATTTTCCTGTTTATATGCATTCAATGTTGTTCTATAGTTGTTTAAACCAGTGTTTGTAAAAATACCTTAAAAAGGGTCTGTAAGGAGATGATGGTTTCACCCCCCGCCCCCTCCTTTAACAACAAAGTGGTTCAGTCCAGGCAGTCGTACCTGCTGTAACGTTCTTTTAGCGGTCTTTTCCTCCTCTCTCCCGAACGGAAGAGTGTTACTGATGTGTGAGCTGAAGCTGTCGTGACGATCTGCCTATATAAAAATACATTCTCTATGCAGAGACCCAATCCGGCGCTCTCCTGTTGTTCTTCGCTAATTTTCCACACAACGCAGACCACAGAAGCATACGGTTACGCTGGTATAGGAAAACAATCAACGACAGGTGATGTCATGCATCGCAAAGCCGAGTTACTCTTATCACAAATCGGAATATTTTCAAATATGTCCCGAGGTGTTTTATTCCTCTTATAACACAGCAATTCTCCAACAATTTTGCCAGATTTTAAAATTTATGTTATGTCTATGTTAAGTTATGTTGTGGAACATGATTGAAACAAGAGCTATCACTTACATTATAGCAGCTATAAACAGTCATTCCCTCACCAGCCTCTCTTTTTTTCTCAATGTCCTGAAAACGTAGTTACAAAGCACTGACACTGGAGACTCCTTCCGTAAATGTGTAATAAACTTCACCAAGTGGCTGAATGCTGGAACCGAAGCCCCTCCTCCAAAAGTTGAAAGCTCTAATTGTAGCGCAAAGCAGGAAGTGCCGGAGAATAACATTGTTACACTTTGATGTGTAATTTTATAAAACTGTTTGCTCAAAAATTGAGATTATGACGCTGAACGATGTCATATGAAGCAAATATGTGAAGATTTGAGCATGTATTTAGAGAAAAGGATTTAAAACATGCATTGCTCGTGAACAACATTAGCCTCATAGTTCCAGAAACAAATGGTGGACTACAAATGCCTAATTCTGTTGAATTTTTAATTCATTCCCTAAGTTTTTTCAAATTATATTATTTTGGAGAAAATTAATCGCGGGAATGATAGGAAAAGAGCCAAAACTGAGTAATAAATTTACCCCCCCCCCCCCCCCCCCACACACACACACACACACTCACTGAATATTTGTTTTTGCATGTATACATATAGTTTACCTGAATTCATTCAATTTTCCCTGAATTTTCATACATGAATATGAGCATTGCAACGAGCATGGAGTTGCTTTTCTGAAACATTTCAGTCATAAACACTGAGCAGCACTAGATAGATAGAGAGAATATCTCTGACTATGGCATGTACAGTATTTTCCCTCTTATTTACATTTAAGATTCACATGATATAAAAAGTTATATACATAAACAGCATTAAACATTGTTGAGGCAGAGAACTAAATTATGAATAAAATTGTTTGCAAAATATCAATATAAAAACTAACAAGCATGCCACTTCCACTGCTGAAAGTACAGTATGTACGCCTCATATGTTGCCTGTTAAGGAAAAGTTTTTGCCTGGGGGTGGAACCTGTTTCTGGGTCAGAAAATTTTAAACAGAAGCCTAAAATACAAAAGAGAATCTAGATCTACTGCACAGAATAATCGTAATATATTGCACTTTTTTTTTAATATATTTTTTTGTATCATAGGCCTGTAAACACTTTTAAATATTACAATAAAGTATCCTAAGGGTCTGAATTAGATAAATAGCCTCCTCTAGGGTTCACTTATCTCAGTCCTTCAACCTGTTAGAATGACTTACATGTCTGAATGACTTACATGTCTGAATGACTTACAGGTCTGACCGTCTGTCAGATTTTATTCTTGGCTCTAGAACGGAAAAAGAGAGAAGAATTATGGCATCTGTAATGGGGAAACTGTAATCTCCAGCTCTCCTCTGGTCTATGAATGCAGTTCATTTGGGCAAATGCAAATGTACAAATAAATAAATGCACCCCCCTTCTCCTGGCCCTCCATCCCTGAGGGACCTTTTTCATAGTCTTTGTGTTATAATTGCCATGCAGAACATGCAAGACCCAGAGTTCGAGTATTGACCAAGTTGTTTTAATAGAAATGATAGAACTCTCAGTGGATCTTATACAATAGATTTAAAAAAATGAAGCAAACTGATGTTTTCTCACATCCATCCATCCATCCGTGCATCCATCCATGCATTCCCATCCCTGTGCTGTCCATATGCATGCTGTATAACACTCTGTGTGTTTGGTAAGCATGTGCCCGTCCTGATGTCTCATAATATTAGTGCGAATCAATGCGCTGCTTTTTTAATTATTGCTCATGGTACAAAGCGGGGGAAGGCTCATTTAAGGGCGGATCGATGCGGCAGAGCGATTGGCGGCTGGCGCGGCTGTACATCAGGCGCCTTGATGTGAAAATCGTTGGGGCCTGCGCGGGCCGTGGCTCGCTCTGATCAGGCCGCTTAGGGCCCCCAGCTGGCTCCGGGGCCTGGCTAATGGCTGAACCCTACGTGAACCAGCATCCTCCATCGCTCCCTCTGAAAAACACACCACAGTGATCTCGATCGGAAAACTGCGAGAGAAACACACACACCCCTCCTCTCCTCCACCCTCTTTCGCCTCTACCTCCTTCGCTGCTCTCTCTTTTCTCACTCTGTCTCTCTCTTCATCACGCCATTGATTACTTGCTATTTTTCTTCCTTTATTTGTTCCCTTCATCCTCCTCTCATCCCAGGGTAGGGGAAAGGCGCAGTGCTCCCGTGTACACCTCTATTACCGTCCTTCTATCTATCCTCAGACCGTGACCGAGGTTGTTGAGCGCTCTTCTTCTTGCCACCGTATGCTTTAAGAGGTTAATAACTTGGGCCTTCGGACATTATTTAAGGGCTGGCGAGAGGAAGCGCATCACGCTGCTGGTATTCTGTTGCTTTGGGGTCACGTTTGGCCCCTGACGCTCACTATACACTATCCTCAGTCCTCCATGCTGCACATTCTGATTTCTTTTATCACACACTTTGGCCCTCTGGTGCCTAAACTGATACAAATGGTGCTAATCTCAGGAATGTGTGAACGGCAGCGTTTTGGCAGCAGTCGCCGTTATTTGTCACCATTCCTGCTTCCCCGTCTCATTTGCACAGAGACACTCGTGTTAAATGGCCAAATAATTGTTTTCAGCATTTAGCCCGCTCAACTTCTATCAGGGAGTTTGCACATCAACTTCGCGCTCCTAGCTGATGATTTATACCGAGAGTCTGAGCAGTGCTTGGGGATATCAATCCCAATAAGCACTGGCTCACTGGCCCAACATCCAATCAGGATCCACGCAAAGCCATTGCGCACATGCAATGTTCCCAAACCAGGGAACATTTTAGCATTCCTTTTGCTTTTGACTCCTCTTGGGATGTTAATACGGATACATCTGTTGTTTTTAATGTTCCTTTAAATCTTTAAGACCTTCCATGATCTATTTTCAAGCCTTTTAAACTAAGCTTCACTTCAGTCTTAAAAAAAATAAAAGGTTAACTCTAGCCTTTAGGGTTCTACATTACTTAAAGTATTATATAGAAATCTATGACAGAGAATTGTTATTTCAGGGCTCCAAGTAGAGCCCCTTGAGGAAGTTCCTTGGGGAACCAATTTTTTAAAAAGTGCAGTATTTGAGTAAGTGAATTTATCCCTAATGAGCAAGCCAGAGGTGACGGTGGCAAGGAAAAACTCCCTGAGACAATATGAGGAAGTAAACCTTGAGAGGAACCAGGCTCAAAAGGGAACCCATCCTCATCTCCTTACAGAAAACTGTAAAATACCATTTCAAATTTTTTAGTTAAATAATAACATTGTTTGTTATTAGACTTAGACTACCTTACGCCATGTAAAAAATCAATTAGTATAGAAACGATGCTGTAGTACAGCAGACACTACTATCACATCTGTTATAGAAAATTAATCAACACCCCCTAACCAATCAGATTCAAGAATTCAGCAGCGCTGTGGTATAAACTGGGTTGTACTATTGAGTATGACCTCGAACCCTTCTCCCTCATTCCATATGATGTATGAGTGCTTGGATTACAGTATTTGTTTCCTTGATTGACAACAGAACCACTTTAATGAGTGAGCTAAACCTCGTTTGAGACCCTTTAAATCGAAGGCACTTATTAATTAGCTTAATAACAAGCGCAGGGTCTTTAATGGATCTGTTTAATAATCGTAAGTAATAATGTAATGCCTTGGTGGGTTAAATCGCAGGCCCTTGCTTTTTTTTTTCCAGGGGATTAATGAAATCTCTGGTCATGTTGTCAACATGTTTTATGTCTTTATGACATGTGAACATGAAGCATGCAGCCCCCACACCCCACCTCCCAGCTCTCACCCTCACTCACTCTCCCTCAGACACAGAGAATTATTGTTACATTGATCATTAGTCCATAACGGCAGTTCATTTACTAATTAAAATCTTAAAAAGGGCAGCATCGACAAAGCGCTAAATGCTTAATCACGATTTTTGACCGACCTCTGACACGACAAATCTGATGCCAGATAGCAGTCAAGGCCCTGCGAACCACCGTATCTGACCACCAGGGCTTTTTATGATGCCTTTAATTCTCCTCTAAATAAAAACTATTCAATCATTCAGATTGGTAGAAGACTCCTGACGAACAGGACGCGACGTCAAATAAAGCGGAAAGTTTATATTTGTGCTCTCTATAAATTACATGCAGGGTTAATTTTCCAGAGTATGTCAGTCTCAAAGTGTGTCAATTCAAAAGAGTACGCACGTAATGCATTTTATTATAATGAAGCAGGGACGGGCTCCACTATTTCATCCGCCGAAGACGCTCTTCCCCGGCCAGGTTTGAAATGAAATGATGCATTTGGTTATGGATTCCATTTTTACGGATATGATCCCAAGGACGCTGAGGTTCATCTAAATATAGTGGCGTGCCGCGTTTAGAACGCTGCTGAGGTGGCTACGTGAAGATGCCACGGGAATAAAATATGATTAATGTTCAGCTGAATCATGATGCTGGCCTCTCAGTCCAATGAGATCTTGGTTGTATTTGATCAATGAACCACTGGTTTGATTGAAACACCTCTAGTCGTCTTATGCTATGTTCACGCTACTAGCAAAAAACAAGTCGCTTATGTCGCCTGTAGTTTCTTGTGACCATGTACAGTTTTTTAGGTAGATGAGAAACAGTAGTAGCTATATATAGCTTCTATATAGCTTTGTTCTACCTTCATTGGCAAATTAGCAAAGCAACTCACCAGAGGCACCAACGATCTCTGCTACTTCCTTCCAAACTTTTCTTCGTAAAATCTCTATGAACATTTAATGAAAACATTTATATATGATATATATACGTTTTTCTTCCATTTTTGGGCATCAAACAGTAAATGGAAACTAAAGCTGTGAGTGGGGAGCTGAAGAAACGTTGGACCACATGCACCTCGGGATTGGTTTTAGGAATCATTTGAAGTGAAGTGGAGCAGTTGGGGGGTTTGGTGCCTTGCTCAAGGGTCTCACCTCAGTCGTGGTATTGAGGGTGAGGAGAGCGCTGGTCATTCACTCCCCCCACCTACAATCCCTGCCAGACCTGAGACTCGAACCCATGACCTTCAGGTTCACCTTACAAGTCTGACTCTCTAACCATTAGTTAGACTGCCCCCTCGTTTGGATTTGTCACTTTGCTGTGTCATACAGAATTTGCATTAGAGAATATCTTAATTCAAATATTGTTCAAATAGAGCTACAAAGTGGGAAAAACATGGATGCCTCCATGATCATCTTTTGTTAGCAACAATCTAACCAGATAACTGTGACAAGTGTCTAGATAACCGTGACGAGTACGAATATTTCTGTATGTTCATCTGATCTAAAGCAAATACATGTATATACAGCATAACTCATTTAAAATGAAAGAAGTGCTGCTTTGTATACTGCTGGTGCTGTGAGCGGCCATGTTGATTTGATGTCGCTTGCTGAACTTGGGGTTGAGTTGACTGTCCCAACTTTTCGAGTAAGGGGGCATTTACTTTGTTTTTTCTTTGTCTGAGTTATGAGATTTAGTGGAATGCAGCGCTGTTCCATTTGTGGGTGGAGCTCATTTCCGGGCCAGAAAAAATTCATTGGAAGACTAAAAAAAGGAAAAAAATACAGCATGACAATATTACGAATTACAGTTTCCCCCCCCCCAAGGTTTCTTTATACAACTAGTACAGGTCTAGAAACACTTCCAACATTACATACTGCACCTTTAAAGTCACTCGCAAGTCACTTTGGATAAACTGCAAATGCTGATCTTTATTTATGAGCAGCGTCACTTATCAATATAATTCCCCAGTGAGATTTGTGAATGAGTCTAATACAACAAGATCCTTATTCCTGATACCAGCTGCTGTGTGCCGTCTGATATTCATCATTCTCACCTGGAAAGGAAAACATTTTTCTTTGTCTCACTCGGAGATACATCTCCCCCGGTGTCACGTTATGCAGATATTTCATCCCTATCACCCTTGTCTTGTTTCATGATATCGGTTTTATATAGAGTGAAAGGAGTGAGCCATGAGAAAAGAAAAAAAACCCTGAAAAGAAATACAACCTATATCTTTATTCATCGGCTGTCCTCTTTCATTCCAGGGTGCTTGATTCACGTTGCGCTGCTCTCGCTACCTGTCATCTTGCCGTCCCGGCTCCCTCATATTCGCGCCCTTCCTCTCTTTTATTTCATTATTTCTCTCTGTGCTCGTCGCTCTTCTCTCAGATTAGCTTATTCATTCTTCACATGTGACTGCAAGTCTGTTAAGGTCATATTAAACCAAAGCAATCCACTTTAAATGGTTATCTACGACGTGCATTAAAAAGCTCTTTGCTGGCCTTTAAATATTGTGATTGGGTTATGGAGGGGGGCCGCTGTTTCGCCGCGCTGATCTCCCTCCCAGGAGCCCGTTTTCAGAATATAAATTGAGTAATATTATAAAGGCGCAGGGCGCAGAAGGAGCGAGTAATGAATAGGATTCATGATCTACCGAGGAACAGGAGGTCATGCAATGAACTGAAATACTCTAATAACTCCAGCGCTAACCCCTGCAGATGATGATACATTAACTCTGAGGGACCTTGTAATTCTGGTTTATTTTTTCTTATCAGGCCCGGACTCCACCATACAGACATTTCTGTATTAAAGGGGATCAAATTGAATTAAAATCCAATGCTTTCGTAATTGCTTCTTAAACATCTCCCTTTAACCTCTAAGACTTTTGCCAAAAAAAATCTCTTGCCATAAATGTGTAATCTAATGAAAATAATTTACATCGGATATTTGGAGGACTCTTACAGATTACTCTTACAGAGTCTTAAAGCCAGATATTATTAAATGCAAGATTTAATCCCACTGCTTATGATTTATTTTTCATCTCGCCAAGGAATTACATCCATAATCTCACACAGTAAGTAGTACACAACGAAAATGATACGCGAGGTCATGTGGTCTAGTCATTACCAGCATCCTGTTTATAAGGAACTGCAGTGACGGCTGTTTGTCTAAATCTAAAACCTAATATCTATCAAAATCGATGCTTATGCTCTTAAACAGTAAAATCTAGAGCCCAATAGGGCTCTTCGTGTTTTCTATCTAAGATGGTTCCAATAGAACACCTTATTTAGTGGAAGAACTCTTATTTAGCCCAGGGAACTCTTGAGGAAGCCTGCTTTTCTCTCAGAATTTTTAATTATATATTACTTTTTGTCATTAATTTGTATCTGATTTGTATCTCGTGATTATTATAATTACTATATGGGCAGCAAAATATAACTGAAATTTCATTTAGTGGTATTCTTTGATTAATTAATTACTGTAGACTGTTAAGAATTCCCTCTCTCTTTTTCCATGTGCTTTTGCTTGTTTTGACAAGTGCCTTTGTTTTGGTTTTCTGTCTCCGCCCCCATTCTGTCATTGGTCTGTTACCCATTGTGTTAACCTGTTGCTTGTTTTTCTGTTCCATTTTTCCTGGTTTTAACCCTCGCCCATTTTTCTTGTTTTTCCATTATGGATATTCCTCATTTGATGCTGCTTGCCTGTTATTTGACTCTCGCTATGGACTACGACTACGATTATTGCATTTGTGCTAATAGAACATACGCACTTGCGTTTCACATGTCACATTCTCCCCTGTGTCTGCTTGGGTTTCCTCAGTTTCCTCTGGTTTCCTCCCACCTCCCAAAAAAAAAAACATATCCAGGCATGGTGCCATGTGATGGAGTGGGCACCCCATGCAGAGTGTGTTCCCTGGAATACTGGGCATGAGACTGGAAAAAAAACATGGATGGGAGGCCCACTCTGTATCCAGGATAAATGGGTTACTGACAATGAACGAAGAAATGAACAAATGAATTAATGTTGTGCATTTTATTTTTAGATTTCTGTTTGCTTGGTTGTTAATTCAGAGCATTCACACATGTGCACAATGTACAAAGGCTCAAAAGTTGGTCAAAAGACAGAATGAATGCTAAGACAACATCTGAATCAATGATCCGAGGTTCATTGTAATTTTAATACACACAGTATAAAGGCACATTTCTTTGCTTATGTAGTGAAATTTCACAGTTTAGCCCAATCATCCAAGGACAGTGGTGATGTTCTACAGTGTGAACGAAACACAGACACTCGAGTTGGTGCTGTGTTTGCAATCAAGCATTGGAGGACGCTTCATTCCACCAGCGATGACACCGTCTCTGTGAGCACAATAGTTTTCAAGTACTGACACTGACCAGGAGTGACTAGACGAGAGAAGAGGGGAATGGAATAAAAGCGAGGGAACACATAACGAGAGAGATAGAGAGAGAGCGAAACACAAAGAGACACCACAAGGGTGTGAGAAAGGGAGAGAAGTGTGTGTGTAAGAGAGAAGAGAGACCCAGCTGCACTCCACAATCACTTTTCGGCATCTACAGTCCTGGGGCTGAAATGCCATTAATACAAGTGTCAGCGGTTTGAGTGGAAAAAGGCCACAGCGACACCTTTGACTGGCTCAAGCAAAAAAAAAAAAAAAAAAAAAATCGCTTCCTTCAGGGACGGATGTGTCCGAGATGCCGCTGGCCATCTCTCTTCCAACACCCCCTCCCCCACCTGTTTATTTGTGTAAAGATTAAATTGCACATGATTTCTAATGTTCCCACCTCCCACGCCTGTCATAGGTCGTCGACCTCAACTCAGCTCAGATAATAGATACATCCCGTGTTTCTCTGGCGCTCAGATTCTCGTCTGACACAGTCCAGTGGCTCGCTATTGTCACTGAGTCGCAAGCAATTAAGTAAAATAGTGCGCGATCGGGGCCGCGCCGCGTCTTTTCAATATTTATTATGTCCTCTTGCGCAAAGAGCCATTTAGCCACAATATCCGAAATGATCTCTAATGCAATTACAGCCGCATTTAGAATACGCATTAGTGGCAATCTTCAGTCCTTACAAAAAAAGGGGAGAGGAGATAACAGATATGTGAAGAGAGCTGGCTTCTTTATGGTCTAGTCAACAGCCTCGAATAAATTTTTCACTAAAAAGGCGAAATAGTGGTGTATTCGGTCTGCGAAGAATACGCACTCAAGAAAAGGCATTTAAAAAAAAAAAACGGTGTGAATCTCATCATATTCTTTTACGTTCTACTCAAATAAAATTTTCACGAAAAAGCCGAAAGAGATGAAAGAGTATTCAGGCTGCGAAGAACAACTGAAGCTGAAAATGGCACCATGAAACTCTTCAGACTTCATCAGGTATTTTGTTTTGCTAGTAAGATGTATAATCAGACTTATTTAGTCTGCATTAAAAAAAAAATCCAAACAACGCTTGCAAAACATTCTTTATCCGTGAATGTTTATGTTAAAAGTATGCATTTAGAAGGGACACGTTGACCCTCAGCTGAAGGGTACAGCAGGATGAGAGGGATGAAGTTCCTCCTGTCAGAGACTCCAGACTGTCTGGATGATCTCCTCGGGACCGTCCTGGTCTAGAGGCAACATGGAGCCTCTCTCTCTCTCTCTCTCTCTCTCTCTCTCTTTTGTAATTGACTTCCCAGTTTGATAACATGCAGCTGTGTGATTGGAGCCTGTCTGTCTCGCTGATGCAGAGAGAAAAGTGCCTCCTCAATAGCAGATCAATTAGTCTATTAAGATAACCAGGGACAAGGTTCTTTGGCATAAATTTGAAAAGGCCCGAGTCATTACCTGCTCTGACTCCGCCGTGTGTGACTGTATGCAGAGTGTGTGTTCCTGGTGTGTACGCTAGTGTATGTCACAAGCCACATGACCCTACACTGGTCTTAAGTAATGTGCATCCTTCAGTAGTTTTTCTCAGTAGATCACTATTCATGTGAAAAAAAAAAAATTAAGTTGCTTATTTGCCTATTTGTATAAATGTTTCTTATTTTCATAGGAATGACTTATAAATTGTTCATGTGCACTGTTTCAGTTCTTTACTAAATTCATCCAATTTGTAAAATTTCTACATACTTTATTCTGATTGCTTAAGCTGTACCACATGACAGAAATACAGAAAGTCAAAATTACTCTGTATTTATACATGTGTAATGACAATAAAGTTGAATCTAATCTAATCTAATGTAATCAAATGATTAACGGAAAGTAAGTGATGAACGGATTGTTTGCTTTCGCTGTTGCTTTATAGCCAGAAAATCAAAAGAATCAAAAAAATTTCTTCAAAAGTCATACGATCATGCAAAATTAATCTAAGAGCAGCAATTACAATTTGTCCTCGGACATGTTTGCTTATTATTCATACATTTGTCATGAACAATATAATAGAATTATTGTATAATTATATAAACAATAAAATCAATTTGATACACTTAAATAATAGTGTTTATTTTATAGTTTATAATTTTTTTATATATCATAATCATCTATCTATCTATCTATCTATCTATCTATCCAACTGTGTCACAAATCCGATTTCACAAAATAAATAAATGTAAAAAAATCAATAAAGTAAAAATATCAAACAAAAAAATTATTTATTTATTTATTTATTTATATTATTTTTGTCTATACTTTTATATAACGTTCCTAAATTTTGATGCTACTTATGCTGTCTTATATTTTTGTATGTCTTTCATGAGGACTTTTAGTGGCACTGGCGCTCACCTCGATGTATAAAAGTTAAACTTAATAACATTTATTTATTTTTCTATTCACTGCTGTGATCTCAGGCAGTGGTATCATTTGGCATTGGCTTTAGCTCCACAGTCTTTAGCCTTTTTTTCTGTAAGGTATCAAAAACCCAGATCTGTTATTCCTGCTTATTTCTTCTCAAGTGTATCTCAGCCATTGTGTCCTTTTTCCTAAGCGACTTTTATGGAAGCCTCATGAAAAGCCGGCAAGCCCGCGGGGGTCAAAGGGCAGTGTGCTGATGGATTATGGGATTGCGGCACGGCCCGATCTCGCTGACAGGCTTTATTGGTCGGGAGGATGAGCTTGTAACCCTTTATATAATTATTGTATTAAAGCCGATGTGCCCCTGCCTCGCTGGCACTTGTCCCCGGATCAATGTGGAGATAATTTCAGAAATGAATAGTTAGTATCGATCCGTTTCCCTCTTAGTGATGGCTTATCAGCAAGCAGGACAGGTCGCTGTAGATTATTGCGCCAATGTCATTTATGGGCTCTATGATAGTATTTGTATTTTTGGAGCCGGGTGATTCAAACAAAGGCAATTCAATTTGCAATGGATTTCTCGCTGTCTTTTTTCCCGTTTGCTCCGAGTCTCTTGAACACAATCATCAATAAATCACAATCTTTTTGTGTGGGAGTGTGTGATTGCAGGACAAACAAGCATGGGTTTAGATGGAGGTGAACAGAGGGGCATGAAAAGGACAGACTTCAGGGGCTGAATATGGTGGCCTGTAGGTGCAAAACAGATTAATAAAACCCAAAATGCCACAGCAAATCAGAAAACACAACCAAAAACAACAAGACAACCTGAGACACAATAGCTAATTCAGAAACATGACAGTAAAACATAGGACAACAACAAAACCAAAAGTAGACCGCAAAAAAAAAAACACAAAACACAGCAAAACACAAAATACAACAACATATTCAGAAACATGGCAGCAAAACCAAAAACACAACCTTAAATTCGGAAACACAACTGTAAATTCGAAAACATGACAACAAACATGACAACAAAGAAGACTAAAAATTAAAAAATGTGAAAAAAATT
Organism: Pangasius sanitwongsei; assembly: GCA_037576675.1. NCBI lineage: Eukaryota > Metazoa > Chordata > Actinopteri > Siluriformes > Pangasiidae > Pangasius > Pangasius sanitwongsei. The sequence goes on from CM075023.1 coordinate 2,918,444, forward strand.
TGGAAACGTGACAGAAAACTTTGAACACAAGCAAAAACAAAATTACTATAGCAAATTCGAAAACATGACAGCAAATTTGGAAACAAGGCAGCAAATTCAGAAACGGACCTGCAAAGCAGGAAGCATTATGGCAATTTGGAAATGCAACATCAAAACCAAAAACACAGCAGCAAATTTGGAAAACACGACAGCAAAATCAGAAACATGACAGCAAATCTGGAAGCTCAACAGCCAAACACAAACAAAACAGAATGTCTGAATCGCAACAACAAATACAGAAACAGCACAGCAAATTCGGAAACATGAAAGCAAATTTGGAAACATGACAGGACATTTGAAAATACGGAAATTAGGAAACAGTGAATTCAGAAATAATCTTCACAGTAACATGTTTTCGCTAGACTAACAAGCTAACAGACAATTATGTGCAATTATTTCCTTGTGATAGTCATATGTTGTGTCCAATCAGCAACGAGCATGTGATGTTCAATAAGTACCTCCCCTTTCTGTTTTGTGTTAATGTTAATCTGTTTTTGAATTTGAATTGTTGCGTTTTTTGATTTGCTGCTGTGTTTTTGGTTTGTTAATGTGCTTTGTACTTACAGGCCACCGTAGTTGAATCTTCTGAGCATTCTGGTTTAAGGAACTTAGTTAGTTGTTAGTTAGTTGTTTTTTTCTTGAGCTTACTTCAATGCATATGAGAATGCACATTGTGGCTTAAAGTCATATTTTCTAATGTTAACCAAAAAGATTAGTATTTCAGTTTTTTGGAAGAAATGCACATGCATTCATAATGATTTTTTTTTTTACGTACCTGTTCATCTTTCTTTTTAAACCTGGAATGACAGGACCTATCCGCCAGCGGCCAGTGTTCCATTTCTATAGCAGCTCAGGGGGAATCACTTGGCGAAATGTAATTTACTCGCTATTGGTCAGTTTGACCCCTGACCTCAATCACTTGACATGGTTACCTTGGCAACCTGGCAAGACAGGATCAGATAGGAGGTTGAGACAGTTTGGACGGCTGAAAGATCTGCATCAGGGTTAAACATACAACGCTAAGAAATAGCGAGTGCAGACTGAATGTATTTCACATTGACATGAAAAATAATGTCAAATTCTGTCATTTTATTATGCTAATAAAAAGCAAAATGCTCGACAGTCAAAAAGCTGTTTATTTCTCATATGAGCCTATGTGCTTTTATTCTCTCTCTCTCTCTCTCACACACACACACACATACACACTGTCCCATCTGCGGCGGAGTATGATAATGATCCTGACCCCCATCATCCATCATAACTGCCAAACGTGTTCATTTTTTATTCCTCTGACAGTTTAATTACAGTCAATCATTCCCAAAGTGTTCGCATTCAAGTCCTAATTAGCGCTAGTTACATTTTCCTAATAGGATACAGATCGGACGAAATAATAAACGAGTGTCATATATCTCTTCGATTAAAGCCCAAGATGAATTAATGAACATGCTGGCTATTGTAGAACATGTAGATGAATGATATAGTTAAGTAGCGTGTTTAAAGTGACATGGAACATCAGTGTGATATGATTAATATCAGAGTTCATGTCACTCTCAGAGGTATCAGATATTATTGCAGTGTTGATTAATTTTCTAGAACAGCAGCTCTGACAGCAGTCATGGCTATAATTCACATTATACCTCTAATACATTATTCTTTCTATAGTAATAATTCATTCACTGGGACTTGTATAGCGAATGCTTGGCATGATCTAAACCTAATAATAAAAATACAAATAAACGTATGTGCATTGATATGTTAAGTTTTCTGTGAGGACATATTTATTTAACATTTATGGAAGGAGTCGCTAGTATCAGCACATCAGTAAGTTTTCCACCATGGGAAAGTCTCCAGGACAGATTATTTTGTACTTTCCGGTTTTCTTGGTAACTTCAAGTGAGGCTGGTAAGGGACTGATTGTTTATAACATTAAATGTAACTTTAAATTTATAAAAAACAGTATGATGTTTCATTCATTAATAAATTAAAAATCATAATATTCATGCTATAAGAGGAATAAAACACTTCGGAATGTGCTATTATAGGCAAATAATCCATTCAGGGTGGTACCAGTAACTCAGACCACAATGTCTTGGATTATTTTCCAATAACAGCATGCCCCAAAGTCTTTTATTCCTCACTTAATCGACCAGCATGCCTTTCCAGTCCTTGAATCAATAAATAGAATGATTTAAGAGGTTTTTGGATTCAAGTCTAGAAAACAGGATAAAAACTAAGAAGAAGCAACGATGCACGTAAAGCTAAGATACTTTCTGCTTTATGGAAACAGTTTATATTCTGAGGGTCTAATTAAAAAAGGAGAGTTGTTGCTAAGGTCTGCTAGCCTTGTGGAACGGCTTAGCGTGTCTTCATTAGCATGTAGCCTCAGACTACAGTCACAGTCACGCTTCGGTTTTGGAGATCCCCTCGAAGGTCCTGACATTCTCCATGCATTTCCTCAATACAAAAAAATAATCACAAGATAGAAAACTGGCTTTTTTTTTCTGGTGCAGCTGAAGTACTATGAAGTTGTCTAATCCAATCCTCGGGAACCAGCAAGTAGACCCAATTTCTGCTTTGTGAACTTGTAATTACACTGAACGTCCAAATGATGATGCTAAAATTGATCCTCCAGCACCACTTACACTACTTACATGTTCAAACACAACAGCCTAAAGACTGTCACATAAAATGAAAATGTAAAAGGTAAATTCAGAAGCTAGCTAGCTATCTATCTAGCTCAACCACTAACTTGCTAAAATATGAAGGTTTTAGCTAGCTAAGAACATTCAAGTTCTCAGCTAACTACTATAGCCTTGAAATTGTAGTCTGTTTAGCTAGCTAGGTAGTAGAGCTAATCTGGTCAGCTACATTTGCTACACAAGCTAAGATAGAAATTGTAGGTATTGTTGGTTGGAATGGGGTTAGAGCTTCACATTCAGTTTACGTTCCGATGCTAAACACGGTATCTAATAGAAATTAACTGTTTCTAATAATAATAATAATAATAATTTCTAATAGAAATTAAACTGTATTCAATGTTAACATAGTAACAAATTAACACATATTAATTGACGTTTGTTTAAATCCTAAGGATATTCACCTGCACTGACTAACGGTCATTCAATTCATGACTAAAAATAAGTCCTATAACTTATTGAAACTTGATCTCCAGATGTAAATATTAAAAATTGCTTTTCAGCCTCGGTTCTGATTTTTGTTAACAACAGCAAGCTCAATATATTACATTACTGTAAAGTGATGTTCGTGTTGGTCAAATTGGACGTAATTTGGTTAATGCAGGTGTTTATTAGGTTTATTTGGTTTACTGTTTAAAAAGGTCAATTATTACAAGTATTCATTACTTAGTTAATGTTACTGATGGTGTATTAACACTGAAATTATAGTTGGTTCATGCTAATTAACATATTAAATAATGAAGGGAAATGTAAAGCTTTACCATTATGTTTAAGAATTCCTGTATTAATATATATTGGCTCACTGACAGCAGTGACACTTCATTGGCTTCAGGTTCGACACTATAGATGTCATTGAAGGAGGACTGTTGATGTTTAGCTCAGCCTTATTTGAAGCTGGAAATCAGAGTGTAGCCTAGATGATGTTCCCCCCCCCCCCCCATTGCTTCTGTGCTAGCTCGCTGAAACAAGATTAGCGCTGCTTCTTTGTTTATCAACCCAGTCATTTTTCTTGAGTGAGTTTATTTCCACAGTTTGTCTTCATTATATCGAGCATAGCCTATAGAATGTAGGTCTAATCTCTGGCACGTATGATTTAGTTCCATGCTGCTTCTTCTTCTTTTTTTTATTTTTAAGCTTGCTGTGTTTGTATTATTTGAATCCCCGTCTTGGTTATTAGGCTGCAATAAACAGTGTGTAGGTCTGTCAAAACGTATTTATCTGAATGTGACACCTAACACTTTTTGAATAATTATCTAGTACCCTACTATTTCTTAGCAAAATTACTGTTATTCGCTTCTCACATGTCAACGCTTTTGGTCTGAAAAACACACCCTGGTTGGACACCGCAGGAATTCTGATGTAAATCGAATGCTGATTGCACCATCCTTCATCAGATGACAGGAAATCATGCTCCAGCACAACATAGCATTACCGTCGCTGAGAACCGAGGCTGACGGTTCACACCAAAGTGCTGAACAGTACAGGAGCTAGCACAGTATGTGTGATTGATGTGTCCAAATTCAATCCGTAGTGATCGAGTTCTTAAACAAGAGATGTCAAAGGCCAAGCATGAGGAACCGCAGTAATGCACAGTACAGTGGTTTACCAGGCGATTCAGAGCTGTCAGCGAAACATCAGACGTATCATGAATCAAGCGTGGAGGCCAGGAAACTGCTTTATTGCCATTCACCTGGATTTCTCTTCCCAAGATTTTATCAATTTGTTTGTTGTAAATCCTTTACATTACATTACTTTCATTTGTACCACACAAGTCCACAGCGCTGCTGGATTCTCAATACTGATTGGTCAGTTTGGCTATGAGGCAAATCACCAAGTTTATATTAATGCACTTATTCTTATACGTTATCATTTCTTTAGTAACAGCTTATACGGGTACCTGTATGGTGAATGCACCACGCGAGATGTAAACGAATTAAAAAATGTGTATAACTGTAAATATGGCAACATTTTCTGTGTGGAGACGATGTTTCTATAGCACTTTTCAAAGGAGTCTCCAGTGTCATCACTTCTCTTGTTTACATGACTAGCTGTTAACATGACATCGTGGTTTTGTGTTAACATGACAAGCTGCATTTCTTTTTGTCTTGTTAACTTCAAGAGAGAGAAAAAACAGAGGCTGGTGAGGGAACGACTGCTTATAGCATCTATAATGTAGATGACGTTCCACAACATTAAATGTAACTCTAAAAGGATAAAAGATATGATGTGTCTTTCTTTAAATAATATTTAAGATTGACGCATACAAATAATACAAGTAAAATGAAAATGTAAAAAGTACATTCAGAAGCTAGCTAGTTAACTAGATCAACCACTAACTTGCTAACATATAAAGGTTTTAGCTAGCTAAGAACATTCTCAGTTAGCTATTTTAGCCTTGAAGTTGCAGCCTAGCTAGGTAGGAGAGTTTAGCTAGCTAGGTAGGAGAGTTAATGTAGTCACCTCAATTTTCTACAGTAGCTAAGCTATAAATTCCGAGGTATTGTGGTTAGAACATGGTTATAGCTTCATGTTCAGTGCTAAACTCAGTAACTAAAACAGTGTTAGCATTGGAAAATTGCTGTGGTATTAGAGGAATAAAACACTTTGCTTCAGGCCATATTACACCACCTTGTTTTTGATTATTTTCCTATAATAGCAATCCCCTAAACGTGTTATTCTTTACTTATTTGGCAGGTGTTTTTAAAAATAGCAGCTTACTAATTCGGCATATATTTGTCATAGACCTATTTGACATAGATCATACAAATACATGAAAATCCTTCATACGTGGACTTGTTCATGCCTCCCATTTACACACTGCAAAACTCCGATAGCCAGTCAAAATCACTCTTCATCCTCGCAAACAAAAGCAGCACGTAATGATCACCTCAGCCATTATGCGGAATTGATTTGATCTGGTCCATGGGACTGTGGATTTTTTTTGCACAAATACACACAGAGAGAGAGAGAGAGAGGTCAGCTACGGATATACCGGTGAACTGAAGCGTTATCTAAACAAAAAAGAAGAGTTAAAGGAAGACAGCCTGGAGCACTGGTTGTCCTTTAATTGCCATTTACATACCGGAGGGATCATTCATTTCTAATTCCCCTATTACACCCCCATTGTGAGCTTGTGCCAGTGTCAGTTCTCATCAGCGTCACAGATCAGAGATCATTGTGGATTCACCGCCATGTCCTATTAAAAGCCTTGGGATGGCTCTCTGTCTATATCGACATAACTCTTTAGTTTAAAAGAAAGTTATCAGTGCATAAGTTCAGACGTTTTAGAATATGATTCATGCCCTCGGCTTAACCTCTATTTGACCCCACCGGAAAAGCACTAATGTTTTAAACGATCCAAGCCAAAGAAATAATGAAGCCTCCTAGCTAATTCACGTCTCTTTTTTTTTCTTCCCCTTTTGTGCATTGTAAGGTTCGCAGATCAGTTCCATCATCCATTTCCTTGTTATCGAACGTTTTATCGAGGAAGTGACAGCCAGAGCAGTTTGTCATTTCTGTTCGAGTGGCTGTGGTGGAGGTTAACCCGGCGTCGTTATAACCGCTGTGACAAATGTGACACGCTAAAGCCAGGCGCTGTCACCTAAACCCTATGGGAAGGAAGCTGGAACACTCCAAATCTCTCTCTCTCTATCTCTCTCTCTCTCACACACACACGCACACACACACATTCTGTGCTGGGATGCATCCTCTCATTCAGCTACTCTACAGAGAGTGGATAATCCCCTTAACCTATCCATTTCGAACGAATCTACTGTTTGCAAACATGCAGAGAGAGAGAGAGAGAGAGAAAGAGAGAGAGAGAGAGAGAGAGAGAAAGAGAGAGAGAGCTTGATTGGATTTTGTGGTGATGCCACTATCTGAAGAGTTCCCCACGGAAAGATTCATGCAGTGTGTAATTTCATTTGGCCGTCTGTAAAATGATGATAAACGGGAAGGCTGTGATCCAGTTGTGTCATTTCATTCAACAATTCAGTTGTCATACTTCCATAATCTTTCCTCTTTATGTGTGACAACAGGAGATTCGGTTAGATATAGCTGTCAACTTTGCTCATATCAGCTAACAAGCTAGTGTTAGCAGTAAGGATTGTGAACATTTATTAAGATGAATTAAAAATCCTCTCAGAAATATGTCAGGTTAGCTTATATATCTTTTAGCTAGCTAACAGTATCTATGAACAACGTGAACATTTATGAAAATGACTTTAAATCCTCTCAGAAATCCTGGCACTTTAGCATATGTTACATAGCTACATAGCACTAGCAGTGAATATTGCAAGCATTTATGTGTCTGACTTAAAAATCCTGTCAGGTTAGATAATGTTAGCCACCTGGCTAGCATCCTCTCATTTTAAGTGAACATTGGACAAAAATTATAAACAAGACTTTAAATCTGCTCAGAAATCCTGTCGCATTAGGCTATGCTAGCTGTCTGGATAAGATTGTAAACATTAACAAATATGACTTTAAATATTCTAAGAAATATGTCAGGATAGTTTATGTCAGTTAGCTGGCTAACATTTTTTTTTTTTTTTTTTTACAAAAATGACTTCTCAGAAATCTTGTCAAGTTAGCTCAGGTCAGTTAGCTGGCTAGCAATATCTGTAAATGTTTATGACTATGACTGTAAATCCTTTCAGAAATCCTGTCAGGTTATTTGAAACACTTAGCTGGCTAGCATTATCTGTAAACATTGTGAATATTTATGAAAATGACTTCAGAATCCACTCAGAAATCCTCACAAGTTAGCATGTGTCAATCAGCATTAGCAGTATATATTATGACAATTTATTACTCTTAATCATCTATGAACACTGGGAATGTGTATGAATCTGACTTTAAAGCAGGTTAGCATGTCGAGCAGCATCAGCAGTAAAGATTGTGATAATAAAATATTGACTCTGCATAGTGTGTCTATGGTAAAAATCGCATTTTGACCAAAATGTCAGACAGCTGACACAATGATGACCCCTGGGTTATATTTTTTCCCAGACTGTAACAGGGAGATCCACACAAACGAGTGAATTGCTTAACTATGTCAGGCACTCCAAAGTCAGGGGTCAAAGGTCACAATGTCACGCTGAGCTCATCGTTAAAGTATTAAAGTTGACCTGCACTAACAAAACTGTAAAAGTGCAAGGCTAGGGTATTCAGAGTAATTACACATTGAAGCGGTGAAGAATATGTTTAGAAAAAAAAAAGGCAACCGCCTCTCGGACAGGCTAAATTACATATTGATCAGTTTTAATTGCATTTCAGTCATCAGGAGCTGCTTTTGAAATTCATAAAGAAGAAATAATGTAGGTTTTTGTGCATGATTAGCTTCGGGCCATTCAAACGAATTCCATCACTTAACCCGCAGTCAAAGGGGATTATTGAGCTTTATGACGCAGCCGCTGAAATATCAATAGGACTGAATAGAGGGTTATGGACTTTCTTTCTTTTCTGTACTGTTCTTTTTTTTTTAAATCACAAAGAACGACCATCAAGGCCACTGATAACACACACTTACTTCTGCGTCAAATTCACACACATCCACACTTGGGGATTCTATGTACTGTATATAAAATATACTGTATACTGTTCATACACCATGTCTTTTAAAAAAACAACTAGTGCTCATTGTTTTACAAATAGCTTGCTGCTCATATTGCATTCCACACTCTGGCATGCAGAGCAATAGCACGGCTGCCAATTATGAATGATAGAGTCTTGCAGATTTATAGCGCAGGGCCCGGGTGAGTGCTAATCATTCACTTCAGTACAATGGCAAAAGGTCAGCGAGCTGACTCGCCTGCAATAAATCACCTTGCAATGAGAGGAGAGCGCATTTCAGATAATATATTTTTTTAAAAAAAGCCAACGACTCTTTCTCCACAAAGTCATTTAAAACAAAACGGTTTAATCATCTGCATTTATTCATTTGCCGTAAGTTATGAGTGACGCAGAATTCAATCTACGCCTCAGAGTCAACAGTGGATTTAAAATGACAAGCTCTTAGTCACTAAAGACCTCAGCATACTTCATACAGAGACGACGTTCCATGAATATGGCGTAATTGTGGAGCAAATGGACATTGGACAATGTGGAGTCTTCGCTTGCTGGTTCGTGCACATGGCAGCTGGGTGAAGCCCACGGGTTAACATGCTCTGCAAGAAGGCCTGTGATTGGTCGCTACAAAACAAGGCATGCGCAAGCCGACTAATCCTAATTTAATAGTCTTACATACCACATCTTTTCCTTTTCTCTTTGTAAATATGGAACCAAATTAACAGTTCTTCCTATTTCTCATATACGTACTTCCAAAAAACTCACCATATTATATACTGTTTGGAGCAGGCTTTCTTCTTCCTCTAGTCATGGAAATTGTCATGAAATTTTAATAGCGCCCCCTTCAGCACTGGAGCACTCTGTACAAAGTTAATTCCTCTTACACTACACCAATTTGGTAATGATAAAACTTTTTATTTAATAATGAAAAAAATATCTCAAACTTGTTATCCGGTTATAGTTACATTTAATGTTGTGAACCTCCTGAAACATTAGTTCCTGTTATCGCTTATTTTCTAGCAGCTATAAACAATTGTTCCTTCACTGTTCTCTCTTTTTTCTTGCTCTTAAAGGTCAGAAGACTAAAAACAATCTATGCAGCTTGCCACGTTGTCAAGAAACCGCAAACTCCTCTGTCTGAAGACTTTCCCCCGGCTGTTCTCTGGCTGTTCCCGAAGCGCTGGCACTGAAGACTCCTTCCATAAAATGTTAATTAAACATATCCTTACAATAAATATGATCATATCAATGATTATACCTGCAGGTTATTCTGTTTTTAAATGCCAAACCTTTTTAAATCTGTGTATTACTAGACTTTAATTATGTGGCTCATCCGCTGTACAAGTCTCTGTGTAAGTTGTTACTACAGAAACAATGACGTATTATTATAATCCTGTGATTTGCAGCTGCTGTTACAGAAAATTAATCAACACCATCTGAGCAAATCAGAACCAATTCAAGAGTGCTGTGGTATAAAGCACAATGAAATATAGTAAAATTGGTTAGTTTCCAGTGATTAAAAATAACATCTCTATGATTTCCGTTGCCTCCAGTTACTCCATAAGTGTTGCAAGTAAAAGCAATGTGTAATACGTACAACCCTAAAATCGTGTTTTTTAAAATGTTGTTTTATATATATATTTTTGCATTTGGGGATTTCAGTTACAGTCTGACTTTCCTGGTGCTAATCAGATGAATTTGATGAAATTCAGGCCCGTCTTGGAGAGCTATTGATTTCTCCGCTTCCTCCTTTAGAGGATGCAGAAAATGAGACATGAAATTTATGGTCTTCATAAAAGTTTTAGTAAATCAGGCCATTCAAAAGGACCCTATCGACAGAGTTTCATTACTATACCTAGTGTTGTGCAAAGTGTTTGGATTATCAGCAATAAGAGCCTCCTTGGCCTTGCTGTAAATAATAGGTCATTTGGAACATTTGGAAGTTTTAATCATGCAATACATCTCGTGTTCACGGGGTCTGTTACGAGTGACTGCTTATCTGGTCTTTTGGGATGGATTTCGACTCTGTTTCATTGCACACATTGCACTGGTTAATAAGGTATGGCATTGATTTCTTTATATTGTAGTGTTATGAGTGTCTGTGATTTATACAGTTAAATATCCGTAGAGCTCAATCACATGCATTCTCTGGGAAAAAGCATCGAAAACGTCACTCTAAGATTGTTTTGCTGTCTGCTACGGATGGACTATTAACTTGTTGACTATCATTTCAAGTCAGTATGAGTTTATAGGTCATAGCTATAATTCTGCAAATGCCCAATGTAAACACTTGGAGACATGCTATAATAGGAAAATAAGCAACGACAAGGTGGTGTGATGTGGCTCAACACGGAGCCGCGTTAATACTACCATCCCAAAGACTATTTACTTACATACAGCACCACAGCACTGCTGGGTTCTTGATTCTGTTTGGTCAAAAGGTGTTGACTAATTTTCTATAAAAGCAGCTCTGTCAGTAGTTCTGACACTACGTCATCGTTTCTATAGTAACAACACATTCACAGAGATTTGTGTGGCATCTAAGGCTAATGATAAACAATTTTAAAGATGTGTTCTTATTTGAAAAAGAGAAAAACTGTTGATATGTTTATTTAGCCATTATTAATTAACATTAACGGAAAGTGCAGTACATTTTCCTCAGTAGGAAACGTTTCTCTGTAACATGTTTTCTGTCTTATTAACTCCACAACAATAAATGTAACTATAAATTTAGTAAATGCATGAGGTGACGTTTTTCAATATATAAACTATTATCAGTGCTGGCAAATTGTTATGGTATAAGAAGAATAAAACACTTAAACCAGGACATGCTGTTATAAGACAATAGTCAACTTTGCAGTGGTAAGAGTAACTCTGCTTGGGGCTAATCATCCTTTTGTTGATTATTTTCCTATAACAGCACATCTCAGAGTGTTTTATTCCTTACATAACATGTCCTGAAGTGTTTTATTGCTTTTATACTACTGCCACTTATCCATTTCTTAAAATTTAAAGAACATCATACTCATAACTCTTTTATGTTTATAGCTACATTTACTGTTGTGAAACATTTATAAAACGGGTTACATCACTCACCAGCCTCTCTTATAATAAGACAAAAAATCTTGTCATGTTCCCAAGAAATTATTATTAGTACATCTAAATATCTGTCAGTCCTTGAGTACATGCATCTTAGCTGCTCTCTTTCTGGAAAAAGCATCTGAAAGCTTCAGCAGGGTTTTATGTCTAAGCCCAGAGGGTCGTTCTCCTGACAGACTATTAACTTTTTGACTGGCGTTTCAGCTGACATCGTCTGTCCTTCAGCGGCCGCTGTCAATTCCTCGCTGCGCTAAGCTGCACATAAATACTGGTGTGGATATGAACAAGAGTGTTCAGCAGCTTCCGAGCACGCTCTTAAGCTCACGCAGCAGCCCCATAAAGATAAACAGCCAATGCTGATTTTCTCCCTCTGGCAAAAAAAAAAAAAAAAACGGGTCGGTGAATAAATGAGTTGGAACATCCACAGTGCGAAGAGATGATGCTGACAGCGTTGCTCAGAATCCTCTCTCGTGCATACCTCCATCGATAGAGTTTTACTTCATCTCCTCACCTCGTTGAGGAAGGAAACAAATCATTTCAGCCTGGACGAATTCAGCAAGTTCTTTTGAAAAACGGCTCGGGCGTAATACTGAAGTGATGGAAACTTTGCAGCGCTCCTTACTTCGGCTCTCACTTTAATTACTTGTTTGTCGTTTTTTTTTTTTTTTTACTTGGAAAGAAAATATGGCTGACAGCCTTTATGGGTTGTGGGGACACAAGAAAAAGGAAGGAAAAAAAAGGCCTGACCTGGTTTTATCTGCCCTTGCGTGCGCATCGGTGTAATGATGACAAAACGGGATGTTAACTAATGATTAGCAGAAATGGTCGCAGTTAATTAGTCGGCCCTTTCGTTTATCGTTCCATTTGCACATTTTGGGGAGCAATCGTTATTAATTAGGGCCATCATGCCGAAAGGGGCGAGGTGGAACCCTACAGCCAAGTTAATCAGCCTGCAATGAAAGCTCCATTATCCTGTCCCATCGTGTTGGCCGGTGATCTATTAGCATTATCTAAAAGCTGCATTGGGATCAAAGAAGGGGGAAAAAAAACGAAAAACGAGACACTAGGGCATAAAGTGGAGAGCTTTGATCGGACCCTTTCTTGGGTCAGTGGTTATACGGGGAAATCGTACATGATATTGTGTGGCCTTTTTTGTGTCATCGCGTAAATTTGGTCTGTTGCTATCGAGCAGGAGGGGAGTGTGTCTCGGCATGCTAATGTGATAATGAGCGAATGTGTGTGTAAAAAGTTTTGGGGCCTTCAGCAGTTTAAAGCTCATGGCTTCAGGAGGTTCACTTTAGAAAATTCACTTTGCATTTCATACTTAACATATACATAACATACAATACAATGTGTATGTTAATCTAAACAGTATATTAACTGCTTCAACCCTTTTAGGGTCTGTTGATGGGTCCAGACTCATGCTCACATAGTTTTCTAGGAATTTCCTTACAGATTTATTCACATTATTCAGATTTAAATATGCTTTAAGATGAAGATTATAGATTATATCCATTCAAATCACCCCTTTAAAAAAAGAGAAAAAATTCAGGTATTTCAGGCTTTTTTTCAATCTAGTAAAAAACTACGATATGTTTCACATCTACAGTCACGTCTAAAAGTTTGAGATAAGTAATGGCACTGCTGTGATAAAAAAAGGGTCATTTTTTTTCCCCTCTACTTACTTTTTCTTTTCTCATACTGATACTAAAACCTTGAGTGCTGGTCAGTACTGATTCCCATCTAACATTGAAGCACTTTACAGTTACAACCTTTCGCACAAAAACCACTTACTGTATAATAAATGTAATAAAGTATAAAGTATGAATATAATCAAATCAATCTTAACAAGAGAAAAACCAGTCAAGTCTTTTTATATGTAAACATTTCCAGTTCCAAAAATGAATTCCTTTTCCAAATCCAATCCCAACACTGAGCATGAGGCGGGAATGCACCCTTGATTGGACGGCATCATTGTAGAGCACCACACACACACACACACACACACACACACACACACACACATATTCACACATGTTCAAGCCTAGGGGCAATTTAGCATAGCCAATCCACCTACTGGTGTGATTTTGGACAGTGGGAGGAAACTGGAGAACCCTGAGGAAACCCACACAGACATGAGGAGTACATGTGACACTGCAGACGGACAGGAACGCGAGCTCAGGACCAATCCTGTAACTTAAACTACTAGAGATTTGTCACAATATGCAGTAGTGTGCAAATGTCCTAGGCCCATGTAAAGACATGCTGTAAAGCAAAGATGCCTTCCAGAATAATGCAATTAAATGTTTTCTACACAAAATGCACCAATAGCTTCAGCTACACTTTGTGCAGGTTTATGAACATTTTGGCTGGTAAGCTTTCTAAGAATCTTGGAGAATCTGCCACAGTTCTTCTGGAGACTCTGACTGTCACACTCGCTTCTTGCCAGCGTTCTTTTTTTTTTTTTTTTTAATCTGAAAAATGGTTTTGTTAGGCAATATGTTACTTTCTTTAGGTGTTACATTTCTTCTTATCAGGGCAGGTTAGGGATGATAACACATAACGGACAGCATCGGAATAGGCAAAAACACACACTAATTACAGATTATGTGTGTTATTTATTCAAATTACATTTTTTAGTAAAAAAAGACTAGATTGTGTGTAAACAGGATTTTTGGACAGGCTAGATCGACTAAAAAAACTTAAATGTTTTTTTTTTAAAAAAAATCCTAAAAATATACATATCATTAAAAAAAACAGAAAGCCTTTTTTCTTCTTTAAAAAAAAATTTTTTTTTTTTACTTTTTTGGAGAAGGGATGCTTGGTGAAGGTTTTATATATTTTATGATATTTATTAATTTCTAATATATTAGATATTTACTACATTTTTTAATGAGTGTCTTACTCAATTCATGCGGCTTCCTGTGTTCTTTTTGGTGTCTCATGGGGTAATGTGTTCACTTTAGTCCATATTTTAAAGCTACTGTTCCAAATGAATCTATTATATTACATTATGAATCTGTCAAAATGTGTGAGAATGCTTTTAGTCCCTTTTGCTAAAAACCGTCCAGATATTAAGTATATTATCCATGCTAATTGGTAAAATATTCGGATCATATATCATCTCTCTTAAATAAATCCATCCTTTATGTTAAATTTTATGTCTTTTATGTACTGTATGTCTTCCAAGTGTTCTCTGTGCTCATATTATGACATTTATTTTGCATCGTTTTGCATTTATATATGAATGGTAGTGTCTTAAAAGAGAAGAAAAAAAACATATATTTCAGGAACTATTAGGAATGAATCAGTAAGAAATGAATACAAGTATGTATGAGGACTGATTCAGGATTTTAAAGGGTTTTTAAAATGTTTTAAAGGGTTAATTTACAGAATTAAAGAAAGCAAAATGTTATTAAAAGTTTAAAAAACAGTGAAATTCCTGTATGTTTGCCGTGCACGTTACCTTCTCCCTGAATAAACACCCATGTATATTTTGAAGTGTGTGCGTCCCCGGTGAACGTAAATCGAACGAGATCTGCTCCTCCAAGACTAATACGGTAGAAGAGTGAGGATAGTCATCAGCAACCAGGAACCAGGCACCAAAGTGCATGCTGGGAAATCAATACAGTTTCAGTGGCTTTGGGCTTATTAATGTAAACGAGCACCAATAGTTCGCTGCAGTATGCTAAAGCAGGGTTAGAGTGAGAGAGAGAGTGAGAGAGAGAAAAAGAGAGGAAGAGAGAGCGTGTGTGAGAGAGAGAGAGAGAGAGAGAGGGAGAGAGAGAGAGAGTGAGACAGAGCAAGAGAGAGAGCGAGAGAGAGAGGCGAAATCAATTGAACAAACGAGAAAAATGACTCCAATGGAGCTGATATGAACATTAAAATAAACAAATAACTTTAAAGGAAATCAATCATATAATTTAAAGAGCACACAGCCCAGACCTCGTCCATCTCCCACATGGTTTGCCGGGAATAGAGGATTTTTAATTTTGCAATTGATGTAATGCCAGAATGCAAGCTTTTTTTTTTTTTTTTTTTGCAGATGGTCGGCATCACAAGAGGAAAAAAAATCAATTGAGTCTGGTTCTGTGCTCTTAAGAGCACTTCTTTTGATATTTACAGCACAAGAGCCGAGCAGCGTGGTATACATTTACATTTTAAGAGATAAAGAAGTGCCGTGTTTTGTCTTGTTATTGTTAATAGAAAGTGTCGAGTCTTATCCTGTCCTCTCACAGGAAAGAGAGAAGCTGTCTCTGTGTGCGACACGTGAGTCCTAGTGTGTGTTTGTGCGTGCGTGTGTGCGTGTGTGTGTGTGAGAGAGAGAGAGAGGGATAGAGAGAGAGAGACGCACAGAGACACAGAAAGAGAGACAGAAGTAGAGAGAGGCAGAGAAAGCAAGAGAGAAAGACACACAGACAGAGAAAGACAGAAATAGAGAGAGACACAGAGATAGAGAGAGAAAGACAGAAAGCAAGAGAGAGAGACACACACAGACAGAGAAAGCAAGTGAGAGAGACACAGACAGAGAAAGACAGAAATAGAGGGAGAGATAGAGAGAGACACACAGAGACAGAGAAAGAGAAACAGAAATAGAGAAAGAGAGATAGAGAAAGCGAGAGAGACACACACATACAGAGACACAGAAATAGAGAAAGAGAGACACAGAAAGCGAGAGAGAGAGAGACACACATGAATACAGTGAGACACACAGAGACACAGAAAGAGAGACAGAAATAGAGAGAGAGGCAGAGAAAGCAAGGGAGAAAGACACAGATCGAGAAAGACAGAAATAGAGAGAGAAAGACAGAAAGCAAAAGAGAGACACACAGACAGAGAAAGACAGAAATAGAGAAAGAGAGACAGAGAGAAATAGATTGAGGCAGAAAGAGAGAGAGAGAGACAGAGAAAGCAAGTGAGAGAGACAGACAGAGAAAGAGAAAAGTAGCGGGAGAGAGATAGAGAGAGACAGACAGAGAGAAGTAAAGAGAGACAGAGAGAGATGCACGCACAGAGAAAGAGAGAGAGAGAAATAGAGAAAAGAGACAGAGAGAGCTTCTAAGGCAATTTTCAACCCTTTATTTTCTTGATACACAAAGCCGGCGTGTTTTTTTCTCACTTTCTCCGACAGCCAGCCAATCGAGGAAGCATAATTGCATCAGAGTTGCAGGAATATGGGCGAAGGAAGAAGACAGAGGCAGGAGGGACAGAGAGAGAAGAGAACAGAAGAGAAGAGAAGAGAAGGAGGAGGAGGGAAAATGACCTCAGACAGGTTCATTTCCTGCTGGCGGCGGGACACGGAGGTTAAGACGTAGTGACAGGACACACAGGAAGTGTGTATGTAAATGCGGAGTCTCTTATCAGCAGTATAATTCTGTGCGGCTTCCCTCCATCACGCAGCTAAATTCTATTTAGGCCACGTGATTGTGTAGCGCCGGACTGCAGCTATGTAAATAACACAGGTAATGGTGTAAAAAAGCAGCAGCCGAGTCACACTAAAGTGTTTACATCATTCGAATGATCCGGAGCTCATTTGCGGCGGCACTTTAATAGAGCTCTCGCTGGCGCTGAGTCGCGGGTCACACCGATTTTCCTTCCACACCACAACTCCAGAGAGAGGAAGTCTAGACTCTAGCTTCTCAACTTCACATCATGGAACAAACTTCAAATATTTCAAATATTTCAAAGGAAATCTGACATGTTCGTACTTTTTTCCCCAAGTGACTTTGTGAAAAATAATATTACTATTCATGATGTTTTGGTGAAATATATCTATTTTTATATATTCATGTTTTCTAAAAGTATAGATGTAAAAAAAAAACACAATTATTATTTTTTTTTTTGCTTAATTCACTTATTCACAAGTTAAAAAACGTGCAAAAGTGCATTTGAACATGCTATGGCCTTGAATTGCATATAAAAGTAAACTGTAGAAGAAAAAGAAAAAAAAAAGAGTTATTTGTCTTTACATCACAGCTGGTGATGAAAAATTTACTTGGGAGAGTAAATTTAAAAGTTAAAAAAAAAATCAGAAGTGAAAAATGAACTTGTGAACACAAATGAATGAAAAATAAATCAGATGTGAGAATAAGCAGTGAAAAAAAAATTAATCGTGAAAAAAAATTTAAAAATAAATTGATACTGTGGGGGAAAATCCCATGAAATAAATTAATCATGTGAGGGAATAAATCACATGTGAAAAAGTTGGAAAAAAAATCACATGCAAATAAATGAATCCTGTATGGAAAAAAATTCACATGTGAAAATTGATCCTGTGGGAAAAATCACGTGATATAAATTAATCGGGGTGGGGAGGGGGATCTCACGTGGAGAAAAAAAACATGGAAAAAATGCACGTGTAAACAAATGAATCATGGAAAAAAAATCATAAGTGAAAAAAAAAATCACAAGAAAGTAAATTAGTTATGTGGAAAAAAAATCAGATATGAAAATGGATTAATGATATGGAAAAAATTCACATGTGAAAAAAATTAAACATCACAAAAATCACATGCAAAAATAGAAACACATGCCCTACATGTGAAAAACATACACAACACATCACAAAAAAAATCAAATGAAAATAACACCACATGCCTACATGTGAAAAACTGACATGAAAATAAAATAATGGTGACAGAAGTGAAAATAATAACACATGCATTACATGTGAAAATATGAAGTTTCATCACATGAAAAATTTCACACTTCTAGTTTAGAGCCCTTTCTTACAGAGAAAGACTTTATTGTCGGGTTCTGCAGAGAACATTTAAGGTTCCTCCAAATTACTGATAAATAAATAATAATAAAAAGGTCACTCACCACAACAGCATACCACACTGAGTGTTTTTAAATTTCATTTATATTTAATTTTTTTTAAAAACAATTGCTAGAATTGTAAGCGAACAGTCTGACAAAGTTCACTTAGTCACTTTAGAATTTCTCATTTAATGTTTTTTTTCTGTTTATGAAACTAATTATGTAATGAATGTAAAGATCTCATGCAATATTTATGCAAATTAATCTAATATAAAAGAATAAAAAAATCTTGTTATAGAATATAAAACTTACATATAAATATAACATATAAAAGAATATAAAAGTCTAAAGATTTTAATGAATTCCTATATGAATGAGTGAGATTTTGCTTTAATTTGTTTTCTTTCTCCAGAAATTCCTCACAATATGAACATTTTCCAAACAATGCTGCTTCAAAATTCCCGCTTCCTTTAATATCAGTGTCATCATTATATAGAACTTGATATTAGAAATGATATATTTATTACATATTCGCTGCTAAATGTTTCATTCTGACCTCAGTCTGAAATTAAACACATGAATTCTTTAACTGATGCTAAAGTCGTCTCATACTTCACCTTTAATTTACTCTCGTCCACCTGCTGCTCCCTCGCTCCCTCACTTCCTCTCCAGCTCCCTCCTCCTGAAGAGCGTTTGTTCTGCAATAACAAAAAATCGAATTCTTTTTAAATAACACGAACCTTTTCTCTTTAATTTACTCTAAATGAAACAGTAGTAATGTCATTTATTATTATTCTTTTTAATCAGAAATCCAGG
The DNA here is from genome assembly GCA_037576675.1 of Pangasius sanitwongsei. Taxonomy (NCBI): domain Eukaryota; kingdom Metazoa; phylum Chordata; class Actinopteri; order Siluriformes; family Pangasiidae; genus Pangasius; species Pangasius sanitwongsei. Next base: position 2,937,421 of record CM075023.1, read on the forward strand.
GTCTCGTCTCATATTGACCCCCCCTGTTTCATCTTCATCTCTATTTCTTTTCCTGCTTTCTCTTCTCCGGCTTTGTATCTTCCTCTTCTGCCCTCTTTCATTTTTAATTACCGCCGTCCCGTCACCTCTCGCTGAATTTGTGACATGCTGGAATTAAGCTCAGGAGGCCTCGGAGCCGATTATATGCGAGGAGACGGACATCACAGTGACCTGAGAGCAAGGTCAAAGGTCATAGAGAGAGCGAGAGAGAGAGAGAGAGAGACCAGACCCAGGGAGCCATTTTGTCCATAATGACAAGCCACGGGCAAAACAACTGCGGCTTCAGGGATAGTAATGATGACTAGTGACTATGAAGAGATGACTAGTGTACAATGAAGCTGTTGAGCGTCAGATGGGCCAGTAAAGTTGAGAGAGAGTGTGTGTGTGTGTGTGTGTGTGTGTGTGAGTGTGAGTGTGTGTGTTAAACAGTGGTTCCATTAGTGCCAGTTTGATGGAAATAGTAATTGATGGGTCAGCGCATTTTGGACTTGTGCTTAAAGCTGTGTTAATTGTCATAAGAAGTTTAAATTGATTGCCCCCTCCTGCATTAGTACATAAATTTGAATTGATTAATGCTCTGTTCTGAAATGAGCGCGCTCGGTAAATGCGGCGGACGTGCTGCTTTATTTATTGGGTTCATTAATGCACGGGGCCTTGGGAAGACAGAAGAGGAGGGGGGTGGGTGTGTTAGAGGGGTTAGATCTCACACACACACACACACACACACATCAGCTATGAAGAATTTATTCAAATGATATAAAAAAAGAGTTATAAATCAATAATAAATGTGAAACCAATTACATGGACAGAAAGAACAATAAAACATAAAGGATGTATATGTGACAGTATGAACACTAATCATAAGCAAAATACAATGATATGTAGTGTGTTCGTTGTGAGGGGAAATAATAACAATAATCATAATAATCATAACAAATGTTGTTGTTGTCGTTGTTGTGTGGTTGTTGCTCTTGTTGCTGCTGATGTTATTATTATTATTAATAATAATAATAATAATAATAATAATAATACATGAAAAATGTGTAGATTGATAAACCCTTTTAAAAAATGTTTAAGGGTGCACAAAAATCTAGCCAAAGAAGAGGCAATGCACTCATTCAATACGTTTTTACAAATTAATTTTTACATCTAAAAGCATGACAAAACTGTATTTTTAGGCATAACCCAAGTCAAGTGTTCACCTTTAGAAAAATGACAACATTTTATATATGTGTTACCATTAATATTGAGCTATATTTAATATTTTTTAGAAACCATTTTGTCTGTTTACACTACAGTAGAAGTACAGAATAGTTTTTATATTTTATATAAATGTTAAAATAAAGGTAGTTCTTGTTAGTGTACTCTTGGACTTTTGGGCCCTGTGGTATACGACTTGCTTTCTGATACACCACCACGTGAGGCACCATATGAACAAGATCAACACAAGATCACGATCAACACCAACAGGAAAAATGAATGACTGGGTAAAGATTTGTGTTATTAATTCAGTTATGAAATGCAGAGGGAGTCATCTTGATTGGCGTTCTGTTAAATATTCACCCATACGGTGGCACTAGTGAGTAGCTGTGTGTGAATCCTGCTGTATCTGTTTTTACACATGGTTGTGAGATCACACACACCACCGTGTGACACTCTGACACTCTGAAGGCTGTGTGTTGAGAACCAAAGACACGGTGGAAACTCACCGAGCTCTCACTGGATCGCTATCAAATCATTTCCAGCTCAACATTATGGGATTTCATAACGATTACATTTTATACGATTCTGCTTCTTTTAGTGCCAGATAACTTACTTTCACCCTGATTTGCGAGTAACGTTTAATCAAAGTCATGCTACAGCACAGCTTGTCTGTTATTGTTCTTTAACCTGGATTTGGACCGTCTCATAACTCTTTACTGAGCTAAATGAAACTGTGGAGGAAATGTAAATATGACACCTCCTTTAAAGGAACAAAATCAAATTTAAAATCATTTTTAGTTTTACACTCAGGCTACAAGGATAATGCAACTAACTACCCATATAACTACTATTACTAGCTACTGTAACTAACCACTAAAGCAAATCTATCTCACCCAAAATATTTTCTGTAATATCTTCCACACAGACTTACTGATGTGGTTAGTATACATTAAGACTTTCTGTCAGGTATAGTAGTAGTAGTAGTGGAAACAGCAAATTGTGAAAACCAACATGTCCACGTTTAAACTAAAAATTCAACTCTGAATTTCATTACAAAATAAGCCTTGGACACCACAGGAGATCAATTGTCAAATTGTTGAGCATGGATTTTTCCTTCAATGAAACAAAAACACAATAAGACTCTGCAATGAGACATTGACACACCATGGTATAAACAGACAAATTAATCAAGGGATTAACACAGGACAGGTGAACACACTTAGGCAACAAATCAAATACAGGATGCGGGGGAGGAGAGATGACTAGAACAGAAATGAAACAAACATGCATCATGACATAAGCATGAACAAAACCTCAGCGTTATCATTGGATCCCATCTTGCACGGCTTCCCTTTTCCATCTTTTCCATTAATAATTACTTTAGAATTGTAACGAAAGAAGCAAATTTCAGACAGCAAACACATCATGGCTGATCGACTACCTTTGTGGTAAATGAAAAAAATTTTCCCAATGAGAACTTTCTTAAAATGATATATTATCAAGCTCTTAGCCAACATATCATGTAATTCCATGAACTTCGATTCACTTGTTTTTGAGAACGTACGTTTCGTCACTAGCACTAAGTGCACTAGCGCTCTCCTACCAATAACAGCATAAAAAATGCAGCGAAGGCATCATGTTCTCTGCGTAGCTACAGATGCTCTTATTGACATGAAGGAGGCCAAGATGAAGCACTTTAATATGTTAAACCCCCTCGAGGGGCCACGCTGTAGCAGGAGAGGATATGCACAATCCTTACTGTTCTCCCGCCTTCTGCTTTTACAACTGCATCGAGCATTTGATGGCACTTCATTGCTACACACTGCTATATTTCAGCAACTAAACAAGTCTCTCTCTATTTCGCTTCATATATCCTTACCTGCTTTTATCCAATTAGAAAGACTTGGAAAGACTTTGCCACAGGAGCTTTGAGAATAATATATGTCCATAATGGTTCTGAAGAATCAGAAAGAATAAATGTGGCTAATATATTTAAGAAAATGTCCAGTCTAATCACCAAATCATAATACATGCTTTCCCATGAAGTATTTTTTTTTTTTAAAGGTGCAGCATTCATACCTAACAGCATCACACTGTGATCACACAGCAAGGGGCGATGAGGATTCATATTCATGGTATTTATGGTGATGAGCATGGTGGTGTGATAATCATTTTTATAACACTGTTGAATTCTTGATTCTGATGGGTCAGAAGGTATTGATTCATTTTCTAGAACAGCAGCTCTGACACTAGCTCCAGCTCTAATTCAAATTACAGGTTTGGATTCGAAAAAAATGTGTAATTGTTGATCTGGCAAAGTTTAGGAAGTGCACACAAATGTTTATTTAACATTTTTGAAATGAGTCTCCAGTGTCAAAGACTTTGCAACAGTCAGAGTCAAAGTTAAACTTTTTCCAAAACTGGAAAGTCTTCCGGAATTTGCACTTTGCGGTTTCTTGGTAACATGACAAGTTGCATTTTTCCTCGTTACCTTTAAGAATGAGCAAAGATAAAAGATGGTGATGTAGCGTCTGTTTATGTTATTCATTATATTATATCATATGTACTATAACAGGAACTAACTTGTTTGGCCGAAAAAGTTCTTCAGCTGTGCAAGGAAAATGCATCTGTAGGAGGTGAAATATATGATATATGATACATGATACAAGTGCTACACAAGTAATAGTGTAAATATTTTTTTTTTAAACTGTACTTTCCTTGTTTCCTGACTTCATTGCTCGCAAAACAAGAAGTAACAATGCAAACTGAGATGTCATTAATATTATCTATGAATAGAGAAATCCTTCATCCTGATGGTAAGAAAGTCCTCAACAATCTGATCAGCCAGTTTCTTCTTGGTTTCTCCAGTGTACTTGAACTGATTGCACCGTTTGCAGGAAAGACAAAGAACCAACTCCGTATTTGTGAGTCCATAAATATATATATAAATTGTAAGAACTTAATATACAACAATACTCAGTTAGTCATATATCTCCCCAGTAACAGCCCGATACAAACTGGGAAATCAGTTTTCTCTTCGTCTATATTAATGCATCAGTGATGATCTTCAAAAGGAGTCCCTTCCTATTCCATAAACGGTGTCACAACATAATCCGTCCCCTCAGCTGCTGCTTGGAAGCTATTTGTATGCCGCCTTGCCCTCCGCTCTATTAATCTTGCTATATGAACAGTTAGTCAGCCTGATGGAATCGGACCCAACGAGCCGGACCCGGGCCGAGATAAAGCTCATTCATCTTGATTTGATTCGTCGCTGACGTGAAGGCGCAGGGGGAGGATGACAGAGGTTAAGTCAACGAGTGCCCATTGCTTGGCCTCCTGCTCTTTGTGTCCTCCCCTTTTCTTTTTTAAGTGTCTCTTTTTTAAGGAGAGAGCAGCAGGGGGCCTGATGTCGATTTCACGGGGCCACAACGTGGAACATTCGATAAGTTTTCCGCTCGGCTGGTTTCATGGCTTACATCTCTGTCGTGTTGCTTCGGAACAATGGTGTCAGTGGATATGGCTATGTTCTATCTCATTGTCGCACACACTCTCTACCTTGCTTGCTCTCTTTCTCAAGAGCAGCTAGTAGAAATGAGACAAATATGTCACACGTCATCCCAGGGGCCTGTTTGACATCAGGACTGTCTGACTTTTTAAATATTCATGCTGCCCGTTTTTTTCTCTGGCTGTTACTTCAGCGGCTGTGTTCCAACACAACGTTTCGCTTGGAAATCATCTCATTCGTCTCTGTGTGCAGGGCTGTTTATTTTCCGAGCGCGCTGAAGCAATTAGCATCATGGATTAGTCTTTGCAGGACAACTATAAGATCAGATTCCTCTGCTTGCATTTAACCACCCTCACAGCCAGGGCATGATCTCATCACACACACCAGCACTGAGTACTTCCATGCCCAGCAGTGTGTCTGGATTCGCCCCTCACTGCTACTCGTGTGCTCAGCCTTTCTCCGATTACACACGCACTGTCGGCCGCTCTTACAGGAAGTGCTGCTACATTAGTTCCATTACATTAATTACCAATGTTTAATTCCTACAATGCAGCACGCGAGCCGTGCATGAGTCATAGCCGACCGTTTCCGTCCCATCTTTAAATAGAGGAGGCGCCCTGCTAATGGTGCGCAGTCGATACGGGCCTCATTTTCACCCCCATGTAGCATGGAGGTTAAACATTAGCACTTTATGAATCCTCTGGCTTTTGTAAAGGTTTGAATACAGACAATATGTTAAAAAAGGAGTCACCATTTACACCTTTGTTTATAGGGCCCTTGATGGCATTGATTCTACAAGTCTCTGATTTACATCATTTTCATCCTCCATTCAGTGACCCTTGTGCTCTGTGGGTAGGGCGGAGTCTCCGTGGAATAGACCACGCCCTTTAGGATAAAAGTGATCAGACAGAAGAGCTTTGTGTTGATTTGCAGTGATACAGTGAAGTGGAGACAGCTTATGTTAGCAGAAATAAATACAACCCCCAACCCACCGCCCCCACACACACACACACATACACGCAGCATAACAGCATAGTTGGTTACCCCTCGGTATGTATGTATGTATATGTCCTGTATGAAAAAAGGCTTTGATGAAGGAGATAAGTCTAGGATGGAGGATTGAGACAAAGCGCGGCAATGCTGTTAACATCCTCGTACACAAATACGTATGCAATAAATGTCAGAGCGACAGACAGCACTGGCGTGTAATAACTTCAGCTCAGCGAAGCTTTGTCACTTTTTACACAAGGATGCCGTGCTCTATCAACCATGTGACTCAGGGCCATAAGATGAATACAGCTCAAAGTGTTGCTGGGAGTGAGAGAGTGAGAAAGAGAGATAGACAGACAGACAGAGAGAGAGAGAGAGAGAGAGAGCGAGAGAGAGACAGACAGCAGCTAAGCAGGCATGTAGCCAGCTCTCTGACTGGATATAATGGATTTATCACATAGCTTATTTCATGCCCCCTGCTTTTGATTTATGAATTTTGATTCGAGAGCCGAGTCCTGCACATATCGATTGCGGGAAGTGTCAGACAGACGGAGGGTAATTCCACTCTGGACGGGGGGAAGCACCGAGACCCTCCTTCTACACCCACTCAACTGTCAACCGGTTAAAGTGACATGAGACCGTCACTGTGTGTGTGTGTGTGTGTGTGTGTGTATACACGTGTGTCTGGGAATGTTTTTATATCTTGGTGGGGACACAAGGAGAGGAAAATCTCACAGTGTTGACCTTGTAGAGACACAAGGAAAAGTGCAGCTTTTATTAAAAAAAAACAAAAACTTGTGGATATTGAGGTTAATTAGCTGTGTTAATAATTATGCCAGTGGAATAAAAGGATAGTAAGACAAACATGGATATGTGTGTGTGTGTGTGTGTGTGGGTGCAAGTGTTCTGGCCTGGATTTTTCGTATTGGTGCAATAGCAATGTGTAAACAGACAAATATCGCACAACGTAGAAAAATTCTTTAGTCGTGAATTGAGATTGCCGGTCTTAGTATGCGTAGTGATGACAAAGTTCTAGCAGTTCAGGATTTTTTTTAAAGTAAAAACTTTGACGCTTGCCTAAAATCCACCAATAGGAAGACAGTGTAGGATGACATCAAAGTCACAACATAGCTACAAATACAAGAGTGGCGATGGTGAGACATAAACATGATAATGGACATGAGAAATATCCATATTATCTCAAGCTCACTTTGAAGCATGTTTGTTTTTATGTTTTTACCTCGTTTTCTGCACAAGCTGATTTCTGGATGATGTAAGCGGGACGTAGCAATTTTCTTTCATCGCAGTTCTATTGTTAGAGGAGCTTCATCATATGATCTGGCATGGAGAACACATGATATCGGACGGTCTGTTATAAAATTTGACCAAGATGTTGTTGTTATTGGGAGTAATCATTTTTAAAAGACTGTTGTACTTGCAAAAACAAAAAAATTGCACAAATAACGAAGCACATCCTAACAACCTGTAATGTTCTTACTCGCTGATCGTGCCGCTGGGACGTCTCTGCAGGCCAAAGGAAGTGTGTGCGTGCACGTTGGCGTGCACAGTTTGGAAATCATGCCCTTTGAGGTTTGGTTGTTCTGACTTCACCAGATGAGACAGGGATAATGGAATGTCATGCTGTCAGGTTCGAGGCTGATTAGGGAGTGTTTGTTATTTATTGATCGCCTTTCATGGCAAATTATCTATGCACAGGTCGGTGCTGGCGTTCTATTCACGGGCCTCCCATGGCCGCCTGCTCCCATCCTGCCCACCCCAGAAAAATCAATGAGCACAAATAAAATGGAATTTTAAAAAAATGGGAATGTGAAATTAGCAAACATCTCGACGCGGCCGGTGACACACGCATATGTTAGCATTTGGACTCGCGCTCTCTTACATCCAATTACGCTGACTTCCTTGATGCCCCCTGTTTCTGCACGATTTCCATTATAATTGCTTTTAATGTGCCTTTAAATGATTCTGTTTAGCATGAGAAACTGGAACGTCCAGTCGCATTACGCAGCTGCGAAGCCGCCCGAAGTTACAGGAGTCAAAGCCAAATCTCGGAAGAATCACAGGGAGCCATTATCAATGAAGAGAAGCTAAAGCGATTCATAGCCTTCTTTCATGCGACGCTAGTAAAAGCGCATTGGAGTTTTTGGATTACAGGGTCCCGTAATCATACATTGCCGGGGATATGTTTTATTCTGTCTTAGTGTAGCTAAAAATGGAGGAAGTCACTGTGAAACCATGACCTTCTTCCAATGACAGGTTCCAAAAACAGCATGCTAAGACATATTTACGGTTCAAACCCTTTTCCAGCCCATATAAGCTTTGTGATGTGTGATCTATATGTGTGTGTGTGTATGTGTGTGTGTTTGGGGATTGTGAGAAGGAGGGGGGTTTTCTTTGATAACATCAGCCTTTTACAAGAGGGCAGTAATTGTGGCGTTGTTGTCTGAAGCGGGCACGGCTTCCCTCCATCTTTCCGGCTGAGATTACTTCCAGGCTTTCTTTGTTCGGACATTTTCGGGGTGCTATGACGTCAGGCACACCGGGTGTGACAGAGCAACGTTGCGTTGCCCGTTGTGTTTGATCGCACGCCTGTCCGTACTGCATTGACTTCCTGTCACCACCTCACGCTTATTGTTTGTGAGTTTGATTAAAAAAGAAGGAGGAAAAAAATGCAATTACTCAAGCCTGAGGGAACAGACTGCACCGCTCATACCGATAATCATGACTAATGTGACATTGTGTTGCCACAGTTCTGCGACAGAAAAAAAGGTTAAATATATTTCAGTACGTCGATCTGGATTCAAATCGTCTAGTGATGAAGTCTTCCTGCAGTTTTAGATTTTCATTCATTTTAACCTCATCGGTGTGGTGATTTGCCAATGAGTTAAGAGAATGCCATGTAAAAATTCAAATTCCTACATTTTTTTCATGAGATCAGAGTGCAAAACGAGCAAACAAACAAACAACTCTGCAACCGGTTTGGAAAACCGAGGTCTATAAATATCGCTCTTGCGCGTTTTTACTCAGTGGACCCAAATAATCTATAATTTGGCTTGCTGTTTATCATTTCCTCATGCCATAGTTAAAGCTTGTATAAAAACTACAGATAAGGCACTTTTTATACTTCGTATACACACACACACACGCACAGACACACACACACACACACTATATACAGTATACTATGAATAATGTGTGTGTTTGTGTGCAGTCTCCTAATCGCCCGTGCTGAAACAGCTTCCAGATGTGCCTGGCTCCTCTGTGGCTCCGCCCACCCCAGATGCCCGGTCTGTTTGGGGGCGGGATCTGCGAGATGGTGGGCACATTTCCCTAATCACTCAATTCTCCTGAAGGGCAACTTTTATTAATAAAACCTTTTCATGTGCGTCGCTTTGATTAGGACAGGGGGGTCGAGGACTAATAGCTAAGTCATGGCATGAGGAAGAGGATGTGTGTGTGTGTGTGTGAGGCATTTTTAAAGCACAAACAGAGTGGAAGGAAACATATGATTAAAAAGCGAGGGACATAATAGAAAATGATGAAGCGACGCTGAAGCTGTTCCATATGTGTGTGTGTGTGTGTGTGTGTGTGTGTGGTTTGTCTGAGTCTGAGACAGTGGAGGAGACGCTGATGAAAACACACCCCTCTCAGGCATCACTCAGTATTTGCAGGCCGTACAGGACACACATACAGGAGCGTATTACTTGGGCTGGTACGATGCTGCCGTGCTTTATTTCAGCTCAGCTGTCATGAGATCAACGAGCTCGACACGTCGCCTGTCAACATCCAGCGCTTTACTCATCTAGCACTTTACCCATTCAGTGCTTTACTCATCCCTCCATCCACAGCAAGGTCATGATTTGATGGAGGTTTGAGTTTCTTGTCTGAGCACGGGTGGAAAATGGCCACTAATGTGTACTCATGTGTACTACAGCATGGACGTGAATATCTAAACACATCGCGATTCGATTCGATTTTTAATTCAGAAAGCCGATGCAATTATAAATCAACTATTTTTGCATGATTGTTTTATTTCTATAGCCCCCATTATGATTCTTTTTCAACTAATGAGTTGAAATTGTCATTTTCATCTGCCTCACTTTATATTACGTGTCTGTAATAACTTTATAGTTATACATGAACTATACGTACAACAGTGTATAGTAATAATAATAATAATTTTCTAGAACAGCAGCTCTGACAGTAGTTCCAGCTGCAAATCACAGGGTTATATTAATGACCTTGCTGAAATAGGCTATCGTTTCCATAGTAACAGCTCATTAACTTTTATGGTGAACGCTACACATTATCTCTACAACGTCCACTAATAAACACATTCAAACACGTGTTGTTATTTAAGAAACACAAATGTATAATAGTTGATATGGTGAAGTTTTCTGTAAGAAGGTGTGTGACATTTATGGAAGGAGTCTCCAGTGTCAGTCCAAGGTAAAGCTGTGCTTACTTGCCATTTAACCAAACGTAGTTGATTAGCTTAAATGCGTTACCAAGTAAGAGAACTTATAGCTACTAGTTTAGCATTGGTCACAGTGCACAAGTTAATCATTACACAGTTACCTCAGAAGACAGCTTTTGCCTCAGTAATGACATTTGTACATAATTTGTTTCATAAAAAAGCAGGAAATTTTAGTAAAAATGAAACTATATTATCATCCAGACCATTCTAATCTACAAACTTTAGGCCATGCCTCCTACCTGAGTCTGACACCTAAATATGTGCTGAGTAAGAAAGTTAGTCGGCTTTAAGATAAAGCTACGACTATTTTTAGCTCTGGTATCTCCTTAATAAAGCCCCCTTTAGGTCGAGTGTGTGACGATTTAGGAATGCGGTTAGCATGATGCTAAACTGGCAGCTACAAAAATTCCATTTTTAACCTTCTATGTTCAGTATGAAGGTAGGGAAGCTAATTTTGGACATGGCTGATTGATGCTGATTAGGGACATATGCGTGAAATTAGCTTTTGGCCAAATGTAACGAAATGTTACATTCCTGTCTTCAGAAATTCATCATGGACTTTAACAGAATCTTTCGGTGTGTTTGTTCTCCATAGGCATGGGAAATTTCTCAACAGTGGCCTTGTTTTAACGGCTGTAAAACAGAAAATCACACACTGCAGAGGCCACCAACAAATTCAAAAGGCTTCGTAAATGTGTTAAAGTGTGTTATTTTGTTTCTCCTCACATGCTACACTCCTCCCTAAGAAGAAAAAAGGCCATGACGATGACACGTGGACACGTCGGGCCATTTCTCGTCTCCTGTCAGGGGCTTTCGGGGAAAAACAAACAGAGCGGCTGCAGGATGAGAGCGGGCAGGAGGGGAAAAAAATCACACAACAACAACAACAACACAACAACGGAGGAGAGAGAGCGCGAGAAAGAGAACACGAACAAAAGCGCTAGGCTAGGCTCTGAGATTGCTTGCCTCTGGGGTCAGTTGTGATTTTACCTAAGAGTAATGTTTTGATTGTCACAGATTATATGCCGCTTTCAGCCCTGTGACAGTCACTCAGATTGGAGGAGAGCGAGACACGGAGAAAGAGAGAAGAAACAAACAATGCGTCAAGCAAAAAAAAAAGAAAAAAAAAGGGAGGAGGTGTTTGATTGATTTTCCTCATTCCCTGCCATGCAAAGGTCACTTTGATCAATGCTGCATAATTGGGACTGTATTAGGGATCATATTGGGTCATTTTACTGTTTAATGATGAAATATTAAATATTGGGCGGCTAAGATTGCAGTCATTAGCGAGCACTTTCAATTATGGCCCTTTAATTAATTTGAACCTGACCCAAAATCCAATACTTGCACACAGACAGACATAAAGGCACTCTCCTCCAAACCACAGGCACTGGAGCAACCGGCTCCATTTACAGGCTGATTGACAAGGCTAGCGCTGCGGCTGCCTCACGAAGACGACAGGCTAAAAATACGCCAGTCCGTCTTTGTTTGGGGGAAGAAAGCTGGCAGGTTTCAGGTTTCAGGTTTCAGGAAAGTGCACAGGTACTGCACTTTCTTCAGATCATCTTAGAGGACTACTCAGTCTAATGATGCTAACATTGCTAATAACGGCACCAGGATCATCAACGGAGAGGTGAATGTGTAACCACGACTCAGGTTAAGGAGGGATGAACTGATAATTGGATTAATGATGTTTTATCCTGTAAAATGTGCTTTATCATATTTTAATTTCATCCATTTATGTTTTGATTTCTTAGGTCGCATTGAATGTACTGAGATTTCTTTGGGTAAAGTTACATTCAGAACCCTTTGTCTATCCAGAAAACTCTTGAGGAATTTTTTTATTTTTTTTTATTTATTTTTTTAAAATCAGTCAGATTTAATAAATCAGTAAATTTGAGTTGATAATATTTGAGGACTGTCTTAATTGAATTATATTGCAGTAGATTAAGTAGACTATAAGAAGGCCAGGTAGAGAGCTAACTAAATAGCATTCGAGGTAGATAGCTAGGCAACTTCATAGCTAGGTAATTGAATATCAGGCTTGGTAGCTAGCTAAATAATAGCAGTCTGGTCAAATAGTTAACTAAATAGCAGGCTGAATAGCTAGTTAAATAGTCAACTGGATAGCTAGCTAACTAAATAGCAGGCTGGGTAGCTAGCTAACTAAATAGCAAGGTGAATAGCTAGCTAAAATAGCAGGCTGGGTAGCTAACTAAAAAAAAAGCAGGCTGGGTAGCTAGCTAACAAAATAGCAGGCTGCATAGATAGGTGACTGAATAGCAGGCTGGGTAGCTAGCTAACAAAATGGCAAGATATGTAGATAGCTAACTCAATATCAGGCTTGATAGCTAGATAACTAAATAGCAGGATGGGTACATGCTTAGTTGGAAGCTAACTAAATATTAGGCTGGGTAGCTAACTAACTATACAGCAACCCTGTTACACAAATTATAGATTGAAAATAAATGATTAATTAGAAAAAGTGTTTTCAGTAAATCAGTTGTCCCTTATGTCTTTATGGCATTAGCATGGGTGCTAGTTAACCACATTTTGCATATTCAGCAAAGAAACTTTGTAAGAAATGAGATATTTATGCCTGAGATCAATCGGTTAGCACATTTTTAATGGTTAAATTCAGATTTTCTTAGATTCAATATGTTTTTTATTTCAGCCAATATTTGCCAAGTTTGTTTTATTTGTAGACAGAGTTATAATTCGTTTGTGTTTTGACCTTTTCAGTGCCATGCAAATTGTCTCCGTGATTTGAATTAATGAATAAAAGCACACAACATTAAGACATTTAAGACATTCAGTATAAAAATGTGAGAAATCTTATTCCCCATACCAATTTTTTTCTCAATTCAAACTGCATGCTACAAGATTAGTAGCACAGTTCAACAAGTCGTGAAATGGCTTTGGAGGAAATATTCAATCACTGTCAAATTATATTCTTATGAAGCTCTAATCTTTGCCGTGGTGGCACTTCATTGCTTAGTGTACTTCTGGAGACTTTGCCTGCTCGAAGGCTTGGTCAGCGAAGCCAGGTCAGAGTCACCAGGGCATCCAGAGGACAATCATCAGTGGGGGGGAGGACAGTGGGAGGACGGTGGGGGGACGGTGGGGGAAATGGACTAAAAGGGTTCTAATGATGTGCCTAGACTCGAGTTCCCATAATGACGGGCTAGATTAATTATACTCACGTCGGAGTCATAATTATCCATACGATCTCCAACCTCCTCCACTCAGCTCGTGAATCAATAGTGGCACGTTTCATCTTGGATGCATTTATGTCCATATTTCCTTTCTTTTTTCAGCCCCTTTCTGGAAATCAGCAGAACATGCTGGCCTTGTTTTCCACAACCCATTTTGGCCCAAATGAGGACTGGTGAGATATCAGCATCTGGTTTGTTTGAAATGAATCTGGCTCTTGGATATTGTGTGAAACCCTACAATATCCAAACACATGATGGTATGTCGTATTTAGCTGAAATCATGTTGAGGAGACAGTGGTGAGAAAGAAACTCCCTAAGAAACCTTGAGAAGAACCAGACTCAAAGGCTAACCCATCATCCGCGTTACAGTATCCAGGAGTAGAAGAGTAAAGACAAACAGTACTAAACGTATTGAACGGATATTCAGTACGAGCAGATTGGGATTCAGATCTCAGACTTCAGTGTTATTGAGAAGTTATGAGTAAGTTACGCACGTTGGGAGTGGCGTATGCCTAAAACAGAGGTGTGCCTCAGTTATGTTTCAAAACACTGGCACGTTGTCTTTACAGCATCGCATTGAATTTTATTAAGTCATAACTGAGCCATGAGGCGCAAACTGAGCTATAGCAATGCCATGTGTTCTGGAGATTTGGTCCGAAAGAGAAAATTAACAGTGAATGCGATAAACAAAATGTTTGCAACAAGTAATTTATATAATTATCTAGTCATTTATTAAGCTCCAGATCTGTGTTCTTTGTGCTCGGGTGATTTTTGTGATTTCTATATGCACTTGTTTACCTTTTCTAACCAATGAATGAAAGAGTTTTATGAGTATTTCAGTTTACGAGTATTACGAGTATGTTTTCAGCCCTACCTCAGACATCCTTTTTTTTGTTTTAAAATGATGTGCAGTGTGAAATCAAACCAAACCAAACAACAAATGAACCAATTTCATCTGATTCAGAATTACGAATAGACCAATAGGTGTGAAAATCCTCAGATGCTCTCAGACCTGGTGTTTTTAGCCAGAGCCGAGTGTGATTGTCGTTTTCTCACCTGCCTAAAGAACCAGAGTCCAAGTCCAATGAACTAAATGCTGCGAAAGCACCCTTAGAGTGATACTTTACAGGTATTTTATGCACTATAATGATTATGAATTGATTATTATTTCAAAAAAGGACAGACAGCTTGTGCGTAAAAAAATAATTCAGATTTTTAAACTGATGGGTAAATAATTAAAAATGCTACTAAGGTCACTAATTTGCCCTTGATTCTGATACTTAAAATTAATCTACACTGTCATCATTTACAAAATAATGGTAGGCATTTTCGAGATTCTGATATATCTATCGGAGGCTACTAAATTGAATCGTGTCATGTTGGAGCGTAGCACATTCAGTGGTATCATCAAGTTAGTACCATTATTTCCTGACAGTGTGGGATTCAAACTCACAACCTTCTAGTCACTAGGACAAACCTTACCCGCTGCTTCTTTACGTAAACCATGCCATACTATAAAGCAATAAAGCTAAAGCCTCTCTTTCCCTTCCTTTCTCTCCAGAATGTAATTTTCTAAGAGGTGAGCCGGCTGCTTTATTTAATAAATCTCTATGAGATCGCAGCCCCTCAAAGTAGCGTTGAGGCCCGAAGAAAAGCAAGACGTCTTAATTCCTTGACGTAAACATAAGCCGCGGATTAATGAAGGCCCTCAAGATCTGGCAGAAGGGCGAGAGATTGCTTATCGATCCATATCAAAATTTTCATGCTAATCCCAGAGAGGAGGCCCCGGCGTCTGCTATCAGAGTTAATAATCTGATTTCTAGGCTGTCTGAGACAATTCCAGGCAGTGTGAGGCTCTAATCAGAGCCTCCCGTCTGCTTACACTCCCCCCTCCGCTCCGGCCCCTGGCCCCTGCCACCGGCCCGGACAGTGATTGAGGATATGATGGAAGCATGTTGACAAATTAAATTTTTTACATTTCAGAGGAGATTTGCAACAGCAGGGGTTGTTTTGAGGTGGAGTGAGGGGGGATTGTAGGAGGAGGAGAAGAAGAAGGAAGAACAAAATAAGAAGTAAAAGAGGGAGGACCTAGCAATCCAGTGACCTCTATATAGCCGTGATTGGAGAATGCCATAGCTACCGCCTGGATCAATGTTTTTTTTTCCCCTCAAAACCTTCTCATTTGACCTCGTGGGGTTACACTAATGACAATTCAACACTTAAGTTGCAGTGAATAGGAGTAAAACGAGGCTGAGTTAAGAGCTGCATATGAGTCACCTGTCCAATTCCCAGTCGGTTAAGTGATGCCCGAAAAGGTGACTTTCTTTAAAGAAATTGGAGAAATTGGAAAGCTCAATTGCACAATGCCATGTAACCATTTAGGCAGTTTGCAAAATGAACGCTTTTTTTGTGTGAGCTAATTTAAACCTTGTTTTTTTTTCTTCTTTAGACCGTGTCTACACCTGTTTCATGCATCTCAAATATCAGGATGTTGTCCTGGACGGGGAATATCCACATCAAAATGCAGGTCTGAACGCACTGAAAGCGCAGTTCAAACATTTAAATCCAATCACCCGAAGCACTTTAGAAGGTCTGAAATGTTTTTCTTTCCATATTATACAATTATAAAAAGATCTGTTTCTCCAAGCCAGCAAAACTCCTCCAAAAAAAAATAAAAAATCATAACACAAATGGGTCATGACACACATAGTTTCATTAATTTCACTTCAAATATATTTGTATAGAAATGTAATAATAGACATTGTCACGAAGATGCAGATATACTGTAGATCTCTAATGAACAACCCAGAGGTGATGCTGACACTTCTGAGATGACAGTAGGGAACCCATCCTGTACTGGGATACACTGTCTAGTGCAGTTATAAATCATTAGTCTTCTACAACTGTGTACTACGGGCTGTATTCAGAGTTGATGACTTAAGTTCAGAATTTAGGTCAATATTTATGCAGAGAAAAAATCACCTGCATGTAGTTCATGCGTCCAAGGTGGCCGGATTTTTTCTCCAGTAGAAGTATCAGAGACAGGGTTTGTCAAAGACATCTAGCCCACTGTCTTTATACTAATATACTTTAATACTTGCCGTTAATCCTGAAAAAAATCAGGGATAGAAAATACAGACAGAAGAAGAAAATAGCTTTGCCATCGAATGTGATTTGCTCTAAGAAAATAAATAACGTAAAGATATATATGATTGAGAAGATGGCAAACATTGAAATAAACATCTAATTGGAGTCAAGTACAGTATATTACCAAAAGAAAGTATGAACAGTCCTAATTCTAATCCCGTTAATCACAGGAAATTTGGTTTAATTTAAAAATATGGATTCCACAATCTGTATTCAGCCTATAAAATAGCACTTGATCCAGCACATCATATTATTTAGCATTTTCTTTTTCTTATATCATGCGTCAACAATTAATTGAGAGGTCTTCAAATCATACAACATGTACAATGTAAACTATTTTGTCACACTTTTAATATGCTATTTTGATTTGTCAAATGAATTAAATAATGCCCGTGTTTTTATTAATCTGATGCTCATTCTTGTAAAGAAAACATGGTCATGGTTTGAAAGATAATTTGACCAAGCACTCTTCTGCTACATTTACAGCTCACTTGAACTTAAATCATAACCTTATCCATTAAAAAATTCAGTACTCAAGTTAATATGTTAATTTCATGATATGCTACTATTGATTAATTGTGTCATATTTATGTATTTAATATTGTTCTTGGCAAAAAAAAAAAAAAAACAGCCAAAATCATGGATTTCAGGATGACATATTGTGGTTACATCAAACTGGCAGACAGTGGCGCTCCTTACTTGATCAGATATTGTGAAATAAAATAATTTTAATTATTCTAAGGTTAGAATCTTGTGTAACTGAGCCACACCTCTTTTTTATTTGTTCAAATTTTTTTTAAGGAAAACTCCTCCCCGTGTGTATGACTCTCACTCAACTGAATAGCGCTTAATTCTGTAGTTATGTCTGAGGTCTGAATACTGATGTGCGTAATTTCTGTATTAAATTCTCACTGTGTGCGTAACTCAACTCTGAATACCCTGCAAAGTCAAACAATAATACTGTGATGTGTGATTCTTTTGCATAGAACGACATAATTCAAAGAACAACACAAGTTTTTGGTCAATTATGATGAGGATTTGGAGAGCACACTCACACACACACACACACACACACTGTGAGGAGAGGTCGCTGATGTGCTGCAGTTAGTTAAGCCCAGATCCTCCATGCTCATTTTCATTAAATCTCGAGTGCCACTTGACATTTGCATCACACTTCTATGAAACAGTAGCTTTCAACTTAACTCCTTTTCCTCCTTTGATACACATATTCATTAAAGATCTTCTCCACCCTACACACACACACACACACACACACACACAGATATGAGGAAATCGTATATCCTGAAACATACTGCATGTCAGAAATACTGTACAAGGCATAGGAATGAACATATACTAAAAGAGAAGCCTTAAACTTTCATCTGGTCAATTATGTGTATTTATGTATCACTTGAACAGAATTTCAAGACATATGTACATTGAAATGCTTTTGGTGAGACTCAGGTAAATTGCTTATGTAAGGAATAACACACATTGGGAAAATAACCCATGCTGTGATGTCATGTGGGCTGGGGTGAAAATTATTATTCCTCTATAACTGCATGTTCCAAAGTGTGTTATTCCTCTTATACCACAGCAATTTGCCAACAATTACAATTTTTAACTTAAAGAATGTCATGTGGTGCTGTTTACCTCTTTATAGCTACATAGTTTGATGTTATGGAACGTATGGAACTAAGTAAGAACATTAAGTGACAATGGACTGTTCAGTGTTCAGTGTTGAACTTCCTCGTATGTAAATCCTCATGCTCGTACTGTGTCACCTTCCAGACGAGAAGGCCATTCGGTCCGGGAGGATGAGCGCCACATGATGCTGGACACAAGTTCGAACATGACAGCAGGGCGGGAATGGAAGCAGTCAGCGTTGCTTTAGCTTTTCTCAATAATCAATCTGCTCATCTTGATGTTTACAAAAAAGAGTCGATAAGCAGCTAGAGGACTTTGTGATTGGCTTTGATTTCTCGTGCTGGCCAAATCAGACTTTATTCTGGCCGTCTATGACATTGATAATTCGTAATGATCCGGAGCTCTTTGCGCACAATGACACAGGGGGCGCGCTGCTGACTCCTGCTCCCCTGTCCTTCATCAGCATCGGCTACGGCCTTGGCTTTTCCTCTTTCTCAGACTTTTAGATACATACCATCACTCTGGAGTAGAGCCTACACAAAGAAATGCTAACATCGGAAATTGTAAATGAATCAGTCAGTTTTAATGGTCAGAAAATTTGGTTTTCTTAGACATAGATATTAAATGAATAAATAGTGAAATTATGATTCATTAGGGACTGAACGGTATACTAAATAATCACATGGGGATGTGCTGCTATAGGAAAATAATCAATAATGGCACGACGTGATGAAGCAGAGTTACTGTTACCACCCTGAAGTTGACTACTTTCTGATAACTGCATGCTCCAACGTGTTTTATTCCTGTTATACCACAGCAATTTGCCACACGTCATACTTTTTTATCCATGCATAGTTACATTTAAGGTTGTAGAACATCTGCAAAAGAAGTTAGTTCCTATTATAAACTAAACAGTCGTTCAGTCAAAAAAATGCAGCTCGTTATAAAGAAACCGCAAAATACATCGTCCTTTCTTTTGAAGACTTCCCTATGGAAGAAGTGATGTACAGGTTTAGTCGAACTAAAACTTCTGACATAGATAATTGGACTGAATTTCTATTTAAATACAAGTTCTTCATGATCATACAATATGTAGAAAATATTTATTGTTATTTCAGATTTGCATTTTACGTCACAATTGACATCTCAGGTCAAAATGTTTTGATGATTATAATATATATATATATATATATACATGGACTTCACAAGACCTCTGAAGGTGTGCAGTCCTGTAAATTATGAGGTGGGGCCTCCATGGATCAGACTTGTTTGTCCAGCACATCCCACAGATGCTTCATCAGATTAAGATCTGGGGAATTTGGAGGCCAAGTCAACACCTTGAACTCTTTGTCACGTTCCTCAAACCATTCCTGCAGTGTGGTAGGTCGCATTATCCTACTGAAAGAGGCCACTGCCATTAGGGAATACCGTTGTCCTGAAGGGGTGAACTTGGTCTGCAGCAATGTTTAGGTAGGTGGTACGTGTCAAAGTAACATCCACATGAATGCCAGGACCCAAGATTTCCCAGCAGAACATTTCCCAGAGCATCGCACTGCTTCCGCCGGCTTGTCTTCTTCCCATAGTGTATCCTGGTGCCATCTCTTCCCCAGGTAAGCGATGCAAACGCACCCAGCTGTTCACATGATGTAAAAAAACGGGATTCATCAGACCAGACCACCTTCTTCCATTGCTCCATGGTCCAGTTCTGATGCTCACGCGCCCATTGTAGGTGCTTTCGGTGGTGGACAGGGGTCAGCATGGGCATTCTGAGCGGTCTGTGGCTATACACTGTGACCGGTCAAGCCGTGAAGCAGTGTGTGTTCTGACACCTTTCAATCATAGCCAGCATTACCCTTTTCAGCAGTTTGTGCTACAGTAGCTCTTCTGTGGGATCGGACCAGACAGGCTAGCCTTCGCTCCCCACGAGCATCAATGAGCCTTGGGCGTCCATGACCCTGTTGCCAGTTCACCGGTTGCCCTTGATTGGACCACTGTTGGTAGGTACTAACCACTGCATACCGGGAACACCCCACAAGGCCTGCCATTTTACAGATGCTCTGACCCAGTCATCTAGCCATCACAATTTGGCCTTTATCAAAGTCGCTCAGATCCTTACGCTTGCCCATTTTTCCTGAGAACTGACTGTTCACTCACTGCCTAATATATCCCACCCCTTGACAGGTGCTACTGTAACGAGACAATCAATGTTATTCACTTCACCTGTCAGTGGTTTTAATGTCTCATTTATATATATATATATGCTTGCTTGTTTGAATTTGTACTAATTTTTATTTTTATCAGTTCAGTATTAGTTTAGTGTTGTTCCACTTTTAGGGTGATCTAGGTGCATCTCTGAGGTATTTTGTAAGTAACACTTGTGTTCACTTGTAATAAAGTCATAAATGAGTAACTGTATGAAACTGTTGTGATATTCAGTGTAGTTGTTTATTTTTATTTAGAAAAATTCTCTCTCTCCCTCTCTCTCTCTCTCTCTCTCTCTCTGTGTCACAGTCCCTCTTCAGATGTCCAGCTTGTGAGAGGACAACCCCACCCCCTTCTCTACCTGCTTGTCAAAACATTTGTGAAATCCTATTTTCCTTTAATAAAGTATAGTTTTGTCCTGCACATGCATGCTTGGATAGGATGTCATACTCTGTCTTTGTTCAGAGTGGCGCCCCACTGATGTTCCTCGGCAGTGAGAAAATTGCCTTATTGAAACACGTTGCCTGGACTGACTACAATGCCATGTTCAGAGACAGCATTATGCACATGACATATTCAGGACCTGGCAGTGGGAAAACTATGAATATAAAGTAATCAGGCAGGGAACACACACACATATACAGATATACACACACACACACGCACACACACACTTTTTCCTGAGTGGGATCGGCTTACTGGCATTCCGAATTTGTGTCAAATATGATGCTTTCTGAGACTTCCAGAGTTGGAAACTTTTCCTTTCAGAAAAGACTGGGTCATGGGTGATTTGCGTTTAGTTAGTTTTTGAATTTAAAAAGGCAACCTGGAATTACATATTTAGTGTGACAAATATTAAATGTGGAATATTGTGTGGAATAAAACACTAGGGAGTGTGCTGTTCATCAAAGAAAACCATGAAAGATAGTTACTGTTACAACCTGGCACGTCCCTGAGTACTTTATTCCTCTTAAACCACAGGAATTTTGCCAATGATTACATTTTTTAAATTAGTTAATGAACAACATGTTGTATTTTTATCCATTTATAGTTCCATTTAATGTTGTGGAAGGTAGTTGCTGTTATCGCTTATGGTATGCAAATGCAATGCGTAAACTCTTCTGAAGACTTTCCTGTGGCGGAAAACTTTCTGAAACTGGAGACTCCTTTGGTAAATGCTTAATAAACATCTCTTTACGGTATATCAACAATTATATGGTTTCTTTGCTGAATAAAAACACATTTTTAAATCTAAAATATATTATTAGTCTTAGAGCATCTGCCATACAAGTCCAGGTGAACGAGTTGTTGCTATAGAAACGAGAACATATTAGAATGAGCACGTGATTTTTTTTAATAGAAAAAATAATCAATTAAACAGTTTCTGACCAATTAGAATTAAGAAATCCACATTACTGTGGTATAAGTATACAGTATATATACAGCACTTCTGCATACAACTAGAACACTGAAGCAGCAATGCAAATATAGTGGTATTTTCTAAGGAAACTTATAGAGTTGTTCAGAGGATTGCGTTGCGCTTTTTGTGGTTTATGAAAACAATATTATCATGTTAACAAGGTAGATAGTTATATTAGAGCCCTAGACAGACGATACAGTGCGCAGTGTAAACGCTGTTTTATTTAATATACATGTCATAAAAAGTATTTTTGCATTTTGCAGAGAACAACGTCTGTTTTGATCATAATATAATGAAAAATTCTCTCTATATTTTTTTACTTAAAAACTTGAAGATACGAAAAACTTTCTATCTGAATCCCAATACACTGTGACTTGTGGTTTCTTATACACTCTTAAATTCATGTGACATTTTTCAATATGAATGAGTTTTACTTGCGTACCAAAAGAAACAAAAAAGGCAGTCTAATCTAGAAAGCTAACATAGCTGGTGAATGTTCGTAGGAAAAAAAATTGCTAGCCAGACATTGCAAACAATATTTTGTTTAAAGCTAGACGATACAAACCCAGTTGCACAACCAAACTCAGTGACTCTTGTAACTTGTAAAACAAGGAAATATGTTTTTTTTTCTAACAGCATTTCTGTTTAAAAATTGCAGATACAGTTAATATTTCATAAAAGTTGCTTATCATGACTAAGCATACAATCATCAGCTGTCAAGTTCTGTATATTTAATATATATTTATATTTATTTATTTTTTTTAATTTTAACTATATTTATAACGATTTCAGGTTTCTTTATCATACCGGTAATCGTCACAGATCTAGCTGATATAAAGACAAATGAATTTTTTGTTGTTAATTGCAAAAATGAAACCACTACCAGTCCCAGCTGCACAATGTTCGAGAGCTTCCTCTATGTGTGTGTGAGTGTGTGTGTGTGAGAGAGAGAATAAGCTTTTAAATGGAGAGAGGGGAGCATTTTTAATGTGTGTGTGTGTATGTGTGTGTGTGCATGCTCAGTAAACAGAAGCACTAAGCCACCCCAAGTGTGCACTGAAAATCAGGCTGGTGCGTTTATTACGATTTCAAACAAAATGCTAATGCCATTAAACAAATGAGGTTTAGGCAAATTAAGCAGGAATTTGATATTAGCCGAGCCTATGATATAGGACATCATGATCCGAAAGACTGAGTTGAAGCATCATTCTCCCGGCTCGGGCTTTCATCACGGCCGCTCTCCAGAGAATATTTGTAATTAGCGTCATTTGCCTAATACTTTGGGTTAATTAGAATATTTAATTGAATAGCTGTAATCTTCGGAGATGACTATATTATAATCAAATTAGTGGCGGCGGTGCGGGGCTGGGCCGCGAGGAGAGCAGCAGACTGGCGCGCTCGTGCTTCCAAAATGCTCGACGCAAATCTGTCCCAGTCCAACACTCTTCTATATTTAATGGTCCATTTGAAGTGAGCCATCAACATTTGATTATTCTTCAAGAAAAAAAAAAAAAACTAAGCAACTATAACAATGACAATAAGTGCGGATAGAAGTGATAAAAAAAGGACGGCTGAAGTTCCCATATGGCGACTCAGAGGCAGAAAAGCGCAGAGATGATACCCTTGAGACCGATGGATGAGTGTGTGAGGGGTGTGTGTACCCCCTCTGTTCTTCTCCCCATGGCCCACTTCCTTTTTAAAAGCGTTTGACCGCACCAGGCTGTTGCGTGAGCACTTACCAGGGAACTATTCGCAAGAATTGGGGACGTAAATTGATTTTTATAATCAATTACAGAAGAGAGTCCTCATTTTGTAATGTCTCTGGCTGTCGTGTCGTGTCTTTGAGAAGTTTCCAGACCTGCTGTGTTAATGTTAACGGAAAATTAAGCTCCATACTGGTCTGAAGTGAATGAGCAGCCTTTTTGGCCGGCTGTCGTCTTTGCACTTGCGTTAATGTGGCGTAAATATGATGAGATTGTAAATGTATATGGCACATTTACGAGAAGTATGCACACGCAAAGACCCTGCGAATGTAGCAACACAGCAAAACATAAGCGAGAGAGAAAAAGAGAGAGAGAGAGAGAGAGAGAGAGAGAGAGCAGATCGAGTGATCTCATTGTTGTCAGAAGTGAGGAAAACAAACCAATAAAAGGAAACAGCTAAATATTACAGTGCGCGGAACAGCAGTAAACAGATGGCGGCTCAATGAAATGAAATTGCGTATACATTGTCTTTGCTTTATGGCTCCTCGCTAATTGAAGCCTTTATAACTCCTACCTTTCTGCCATATAATAAAGAAGGGAATGAGTCCATTTAGAGGCGGACATGTTGAGATGACTCTGATCAGCGTCGCATGTCCAGAAAGCCGTCAGCGTAAAACCGTTTTCCGTTTCCCTGCTACATGTTTCCGCTACAGTTTCTTTAAATAGATAAAATATACTCTATACTTTATTACTGTGATATCTGGAGAAGACCAAAGAAGTCCCACGGCGAATCGGTAGCCATATGCTGGAAGACGGACAATGAAAATGTCGATAGCATTCCTTAGGCCTCGAATCATTGGCTTTGGCAAAACAGCTGCAGCTGATGTTGCACAATAGCTGGATTAAAATGATAATGAATAAGACAGTTGTCACTTCTGGCCACGGTCTGTAGAGAAATAAACACGGCTCCATGTGTGTTATTACTGGTGTAAGCTCATAATCGAGTTCATCGTCGTAATCGTCGGAGATGTGTGAGAACGAGGAGAAGTCGCTGACCCACAGAGTTGTATGGAATAGAGCTTTGGGGTTGTGCTCTTATAGGAAAATAACTACAGTGTGGTGTGGTGGAGATTATTTCTCTTATACCATAGCAATTTTCCAACGCTAACCATTATTTATAAATTAAAGACCAATGTCATCATTTTTATCCATTTATACTTACATTTAATGTCTGGGAACATTCACAGAATTAGTTAGTTCCTCTTATAACTTACGTTATAGCAACTATAAACAGGCTTTTCCTCACCATCCTGTCTTTTTTCTCTTTCGTGAAGTTAATAAGACAACAAAACAAAGCTTTTTAGTGAGAAGCTGCAAAACATCAACTCTTCTGTCTTTCCTGTGGTGGAAAACGGAAAGATTTACATGGTATAAAAGTACTGACACAAATGCTAAATAAGCAACCCCTCAGAGTAACATTCACCATATCAACAGTTAAAACACATTTTTAATCCATTTATGTAGAGCGTCTACCATACAAACGCATTAATCTTAATCTGGAATTAGGAACTATTGTCCGAGCTGTTGTTATAGAAAATGAATCAACACCTTCTGACCAATCAGAATCAAGAATCCAACAGTGCTATGGTATAATGATACATAAAGTATTGGGGAAAAAATAGCTAGGATTATTAATTCGTAGTTACAAGCCTGATTTGTTTGGCACATTTGTTCCCTACATTCACACAATCCACTTTACCTCAGCTCTCCGTAGCCTCTCTCAGGATTGTGGGTAATTTGAAGCTTATGCAGGGTCGACTGTGCTGTGACTCGTCTCATCGCCCCCTGCGGAGTGTGATTAGCGCTCGCTGGGAGAAATTGAGAGCTTCTTCCAACACCGAGTCAAACATTTGCTTCGGCTGTTACAGTCAAAAAGTTATGACCGATTGTTCCTCCCCTGCAAGCAAATTGCCTTGTGCCATCAGCACAATCAAGAGGTAGCTGTCGCTTAAGTGCCACTTGCACATTTCACTCTCTTTCTTTCTGTAAACAAAGAGGTTTTGATTGGCACTTGCCTTCCAGATTTGGTGAGAGAATGGAGGGATGAAGCCAATATTGGTCGCCACAAAAGACTGGAGTGAGGCCAGACCATTATTTCCAATTACATATGGAGAAAAGTGCTAAAAGCTTTTTTTTCCCCCTTTTCTTTCCTTTTTTTTTTTTTAAAAGTAGATACCGCTTATGCACAAAATAAATAAATAAACAGGACTACAAAAATGTCAACACGGTCGTATCTTGAAATACAATGTGTGCTAGCAACTTGGTAAGGTAACGTAATTGTATTGAAACCACTTTAATTGCTACCATTTGTGCACCATTTTTAAAATTTGCTATTTAATTTAACTGCAAGACAGTTACAGAATCGTTTCTTGCTTCTAGCCTCGACGCTTTGGCGATGTTAAAGGCAGAGAATGTGGACACCCACACAGTGGGTCCTTTTCTCCGCGTTGGAGCTAATTAAAAGGTTGAACATGTTTGTCCAAAGGTTTCTGGGTTATGATCATGCCCACAGAAATCTCATGTTCTCATAAACGTTTTAATTTTAGATTATATTTGGGCGATTACAGACGATTAAAGCTTCCCTAATTATACCAAATACTTAATTACCTTAGACCGGCAACATTCTTAATTTGAAACGTGTGGAATAGCTGCGAACACCAGCTGCTTGGAATGTTTTATGCTTTCACACAAAACCGTAGCGAAGCCACAACAAACAATGGGCTTTTTGCATACTATATCATTGTTTCCATTCTAAAACAGGTACATGTTGTTTATGGTTTTATTTACTGTATGGGAGGCCTTTAGTGGGACATAGCACACGGTATATGATGCATATAAAACACACACACACGGCCGCATGCAACACCACCCACACTTCATAAGAGCGGAGAGGAATAAGCAAGCCTGGAGTAACACACACACACACAATGTAAATTTACTAAAGATGCATCAATACCATCTTTTTCAGACAGAGTACAAGTATGAGTACATGTTTTTTTGGTACTCCAGCGTGACGCTGAATCCAAAATAGTAGTATTAACCTACTTAGTATTAAGCACTCAGGGGCATCATGGAACAATTTATTTAGCTCTGTTTATGTTCGTTGCTGCCTAGCACTGCTTACAATGAAACACTAGCTTTAAACGACAGTATTAGTGAGAGTGGTCATTAAAATCGACTTGCTTCTGGCGAGTGTGGGGCAAAGAATGTGCAAGTCCTGTACCTCAGGGCTCAGTGCTCGCAGAAGTGAAGTGCTCGCTCTTTCACTTGCGACAATTTCTCTGTGCGGTCGCTTCACTGTTCCACGCTCGCACATACCTTTGTGCAATCCAAACCTTGTGCTCATTATGGCGGCCACCCATGCACTCGCTGTTTAAACGCCCTGATCAGGTTTCTTGTATCGCAGGAAGATACTGGAGTTCTTGCACATGATATTTTGGTGCAGTTTGTAGTTAATTGTAAAATACGTGCAGCTCATTCATTACGTGATTTGTTCATAAGAAGGACAATGTACACTAGGCTTATGTCACATAGAATCCGAAGGTATTGGATGTTGTACCAGTAACATTAAAAATAAATAAATAAATACATAAATACATACATAAATACATAAATAAATAAATAAATAAATAAATAAATAAAATAAAAAAATAAATAAAAGGAAGGTCCTGATATCATCTCTTTTTGAGTTTTTATTATTATTATTATTATTATTATTATTATTATTATTATTATTATTCTGTTTGGTTCAAATAATTTTTTTTCTTTGGAGACAATTCGCATCCCCACAAAAGAGCACCATGAAACAGCTTCTTGCACAAACTATAAAAGCCAAGTGCCCCCTGTGCTTTAATGTTACAGCTACAGTTTTCTAGTTAAAAGTTTCCCTCTCGCCTTGTTCACCTCTGTTACCCTGAAGTGCTAGATCTGGGTTCCAAACTCCCAGCAAAGGGATCAAAAGCAAAAAACGAATCAGATTTCCAGTTGAATTTGAGCTGTTAGAGCTGCAGGAGCCCCCGGTGAATGAGTGTTGTGTTGGTGTGTGTATGTTTGTGTGTGTGTGTGTGCGCGCATTTGGGACGTTGTGGGCCATCTGAAAGGCGCTCAACTGTGGCTTTGATGGAGTATGTCAGGCCAATCAAGGCGGGCAGCCGAGGCTGATTGGCCCTGCCAGCGTTGGAGGAAGGCCTGATATTACCTTTACGTCTGTCTGACAGCAGCACCAGACGCCCTGACCCTGGCTGTAAAAGAAAAAAAATCCCTTCCGTGGAACATGGAAACAAACTATGACTTATGTTGCGGCCAGATTTGTTGATGTAGCTGAAAACGTACAATCCATTTGAATCAGGTGACCTTTAGAGATATGTATATGGAATATCTACATGCACAGGGTACTGTATCTTTTGTACCTACAGCAGGTATCTTTTACCTAGAAATGTGCATATAGTAGACATTTACAGCTTTACTATAAAAGCCTATCACAGTCTATTCAAGCATCTTAAATAATTGTTTTAATTTCAGGTGAAAGATATATGAAAGATACAAAAGCTGTACCCTAAATGGTATGATCTCAGTGAAAAGGAAAGGTATAATATCATTTACAAATTTTGTATCCATAGTAGAGGCGTAACACAATGACATTATCTGTATCTGTATCTGTTTAGTGCTACAAATATTCATATCTGTATTTGTATTCAGATTTAAACCTGAAGTGGGTGTGGCCTAAAACAATTTTTTTTTAAAATTAAATATGAACCCTACCACTATTGTTATTACAATAATATATTTGTACTTGGTTACACTCTTAATCCATATTATGTAAAAGAAAATAAGCATTTTTTTTTTTAAGGACAAACAAAATCTTCGGGCCTACAAGTAGTTGAAAACGCTCATTTTCCTCAAGGGAACGAGGTCACATGGGGTGAAATCAAAGCTTTAAGAGATGTGCCATCCAGATTTGATGAGGTGTGTCAGGCGAGAGGATGACCCATTTTAATTAATGTTGAATTTGGTTTAAGTGCTCTGCTGGCGCTGAGAAAGAAGCCCTGACAGTGGGTATTCCCATTTAAACATGAGTTTCAATTATATGCTCCACTTTCTGCAATCTCACACGCTGTGCATCACTTCCATAAACCGATATTAATGACTGCTCCCTGGGTAAACCTCAGGGTGTTTGGACACTCTGTGACCAATTTCATCCAGTCTTATGAGGATTGCACTAAAATAGACACTAAAATAGCTGAGGCCAGTGCGAGATGAACCAGAAGCTTCTGTAATTTCCTAGTAAAATGAAGCTTTATATTATATAAAGCAATATAAATATAAATAAACAGTATACATATTGTTAGTGTTTTGATTAGAGATACATCGATACAGCATTTTTTTTCGAACCGAGAGCAAGTACGTATTTTGGTACGCATCATTACTCATGGATACTGATGCAGAAATGAGTATTAAGTAATCAGGGTGACATGGAACATTTTATTTAGCTCTGGTTATGTTGGTTGCTGCTTTGTACTTGCTGAGTTTTATGTTTAAGATGTTATTTCATTTAAACAGTAGCTTTAATAGATTCTCAGTGCTCAGTGCTCGCCGAACTGAACTGCTCCACAAGTGTCACTTTCTCTGCATGCTCGCATCGCTGCTCTGCGCTCGCAAATACCTTTGTGTGTGCATTGCATGGCACCTTGCGATCATTTTTAGTGACCATGCTCACTGAAACTGATCTACATCAACAGGTCACGCTCATTTAAACACTATAAGATGGTTTATAAGGTTACTTGTATTGTAGAAAGATGCTCTAGTTCCTTGTCTGGATATTTTCATAGCATAGTTTGCAGTCTGATTTGCTTTGATTGCCATTATTAATCGTGAAATACATTCATGTCATTTCATCTCATCTGTCTGTTTATTAATGCAACATTTGACACTAGGCTTACGTCACCCAGTGTCACGTCATATCGGTCATATGTTTGTATCAGAGCGAGAGAATGAGTAAAACCCTCATACTGATATAAACCCTTAGCAGCCATGTGTAACTCAACTTAGCAATGGAAATGTATTGGGCAGTGGTAGCTCAGTGGTTAAGACGTTGGGCTACTGATCGGAAGGTCATGAGTTTGATCCCCAGCACTGCCAAGCTGCCACTGGTGGGCCCTTGAGCAAGGCCCTTAACCCTCAACTGCTTAGTTGTATAAATAAGATAAAATGTAAGTCGCTCTGGATAAGGGCGTCTGCCAAATGCTAAAAATGTAAATGTATTCCTTTTTTGTGAAAAAGCAACATACAAGTTGAAACATAAAAGGTCCTGCTACTGAACCTTGAGGAATGCCATGTTTTTAACTCTTTCCCCTGACAAACTGACAAGTATCAGTCGGATTAGACTCGAAACTAAGACAAGTCCTAATTATTAATACATGCTAGTACTAAGGAACTGTGACACCTCTCTGCTTTGGCTTTGTAACATGGCTATTACAAATAGCAGGAATGGCAGGAAGCTGAATTACTACCATATGAGCTCCTTAGGGAAATTCTTGAGGATGCAGATTCCTGCTGCTTATATCATCACTCCTGCAAAAATGTTGACTACACACACATGCACACACTCATCTGTATGAAAGCTGAGTTCAGATGGACTTGCTTTATGAGATTATGAGATTGATTCTGTTAACTTAGCGAAGCTGATAGTTTGAACTGTAACTGAATATATTTTGGTTCGGCAAGCTTTGCAAGCTCAAGATGCTACGCTAGTTAAAAACAGTTAAAGAAAAATAGTAAATACATAAAACACTTACCAAAAACCAAAACATTGACAACTGTTATTTTTTTGCTATACATCCATAAAAACCTTTCCTGATGGAGCTAATTATCAGCAAATACAAGCAATGGGATAAATTGTATGCACAAATACTGTGAATCCTGCAACGTGCTAAATATGGTTAGTCATTACTCGTGATAATAAACCCGTTAGTAAATAAGCTTGCATGTTTCTTGTGGGTGTCATCAAGTTTGCACATGTCCACAGGGCCACAATGTGCCTGCTGTAAAATACTACAAATTGCCCTTTAGCAAGTGTATAATTCACGAAGGCCCCTTTCACACACTCCAGGAACAAGGTGAAAATAATAGGCTATGATATAATTACTTCAAGGTCACAGGCTACACTTCTGTTCCTCATTTCTCAGTAATTCAGTGCTCTGCTCATAGGAGGCCTACATTCCCTCGAAGCTTCCGGACAGATCGCTTCCTCTCTTCATCCATATCTACAAATCGGATAAAGGACACGGTACATGTGTGCCAGGACGCGTCCCAAATGCACACTGCATAAAATGGGTGTATATATATATATATATA
>CM075023.1:2968499-2998501 GCA_037576675.1 Pangasius sanitwongsei
CAATTCAATTCAATTTTATTTGTATAGCGCTTTTAACAATGGACATTGTCTCAAAGCAGCTTTACAGAACATAAGAAGCAGAAAAACATGCAAACAAACAAAACATGCAACAGTCCTAGATGTTAGACAAAATTATCCCTAGTGAGCAATCCTGAGGCGACGGAGGCGACTGTGGCAAGGAAAAACTCCCTTAGATGATATGAGGAAGAAACCTTGAGAGGAACCAGACTCAGTAGACTCATTAGTCAAATGAGTCTTCAAATGAGTCCCACAGAAGGAGGTGTGGCTTCTGCGCTTATCAATGTCACAGAATGAGGTGTGGCCTGTGTGATTGTCAGTCCCACAGAAAGAGACATGGCCTCTGCACTTGTCAGTCATACAAGAGGAGGCGTGGCCTCTGAAGGAGTCAGCCTCTGTGCTTGTCAGTCTCACAGGAGGAGGAATGGCTTTTGCACCTGTCAGTCTCACAGAAGGAGGTGTGGCCTCTGAAGAAGGTGTGGCATCTGTGCTTGTCAGTCCCACAAAAGGGGGCATTCCCATTGAAGGAGGTGTGGCCTCTGCATTTGTCAGTCTCACAGAAAGAAGTGTGGCCTCCAACTCATAAATCATCCTCTATAGGCATGATAAATAGTTATTTTGGCAATTTCTGTAGCTATAAACAAAAATAAAAATAAAAAATAAGAATAATAACTAACTATATCTATCATGCATGTTCAGTGTAGTTTCAAATCAACACAGCTTATGAATGCACTTAGTTTTCCCAAGCCAGCAAACAGCCACACACACACACACACACACAGACACGCAACCACAAACACTCTCATTTTTCCTTTCTCCCTCTCTGAGCACTGCGTGTCCGACACAATGCGGAGGAACATTTGTCATTACTTATCAGGGGGTTGATATATTGGTTAGCCTGCAGAGAAACAGCTGTTTTGCTCTAATCTTGGGGTGCATAGGCCAGCATTCATGGCAGCCAGCTGCAGAAAATCACAGAGGAGGAAGAGTCCAGCACTGTGAGAAGACAGACACACACACACACACACACACACACACCAGCCGTCTGCTTGGCAGATGCAGCGCTTTATTATCCCCCTCTTGATTTTTTTTTATTTCCGTGGAGTGGCGCCACCTTCGCACCTGTAAACACCTACACTTTACATGAATACGCATGCATGAACAGGGTTTTCTCTCTTTTTCTGTTTCTCATACGCCCATATCCACACACACACGCGCTTAGATATTCTATAAAACATTTACAGACGCGGCGCACACATATACACGGGCATACATTTTTCCCTTCCTCTCTTGTCATCCCCATACATTAGTTCCTCTATTGCTGGTTTAGTTACTCTCTTGTGGCCTCGTATTGACAGGCCCCTGTGATGAAATTTATGTCACATATTTAATATGGACATCGGAATGATTATCAAATCCATAGATGCCAAGAAAGGCCAATCAGCTCTAAATAATGGATGAGAGGAAGATGTGACTCAATTTGTGAGCACAGAGCAGAGGGAGAGAGGAAAGGAGGGGTCGATGCCTCTCTCTCTCTCTCTCTCTCTCTCTCTTTCTTTGTGGAATGTCATTATTCTGGTCGATTTTTTCTCCCCTCGCTTGACATCATTCAGTGTAATCATCCTTCAATAAAAAAGCTGCTCGTAATAAAAGGAACAACCAGGGTCAATAGGAGGAATATGGAGAGGGATGACCTCTCGCGCCAGACAGGGTATAAATGGGCTCCTTCATCAGAGCAGAGAGGCCTCCAGCACTTTAACAGGCACCAGAGCACTACTATCACACACACACACACACACACACACACACGCTAAAAAAGGTTAGCTGCATTAAGGAATCAATGCTCTAATGAAGCATCGGCTGCTGCATTGGAGTGAAATACAGGCACAATGGAATATAAATATGCAGGAGGCACTTCCTGATTTCCCCAACTGACACACTCTCATCCCTCGCTCAACACATTTTACAAAATGGCCGACACAAAGTGAGAACGCCACTGTGCATATCGTGCTATTTATCATGGCTACACCACAGCGCTGTTAAATTCTCAATTCTGATTGGTCAGAAGGTGTTGATTAACTGTCTAAAACAGCAGCTCTGACAAAGGCAAATCGCAATTTTATATGATTGTACTCATTTACGTGGCATTTTTGGAAGGAGTCTCCAGTTTCAGTGCTTCGTAACCGTAACGTTATGGTTTCCGAAACATTTTCAGAAGTTTGCGATTTCTCGGTTTTCATTATTAACTTATTAACTTCAAGAGAGAAAAAAGAGTGGCTGGTGAAGGAACGACTTTTGCTTTTATTTTATTTTTCATTGATTATATTTTTACATTGATTAATGTTTTATTTTTTATTAATTTTATATCCTTATACATACTGTTTATGACTGTATATTGTTTTGTTCTTTGTATAATTTTCAATATTTTATGGGCTAACACTCCATTCAAAATCCATCGATTTTTCTTCTTCTTCTTCTTCACTACTGAAACAAGGGGAACCTCCAAAGTTAAAACTGAGATTCAGAACATTCAGAAACCATCACTGTCCAATTATTTACGGATTTCACTGTATCTTTAGGTCACGTTTTTTTTTTCCACACGTACACTTTCACATGCAATCCTGTACAATTTCCCTGCTTAGCATAAACTCACTAGCAGAAATTCACTCATCCTCAGTGCTGAATGATTTACATTGTCCAGCTCTGGACACCAAAAATCCTGGACACACTGTCTTCAGGAAGGACGTTTGCAGCTCAGAGTATCAGCTGTTGTAGGCTTCGTCAGGTTACGAGGTCAAACAATCTAGCGGAACGATGCTATCACGACTCCATGCCGAGATGTTGATTATCCGTGGGCCGACATTGTTTGTTTATCAAAAATGCTAATTGCTTTTTTTTAGTGTTTGAGGAAAGATTAAAAGTTAATAGGAGAAACTAAATAAACAGAATGAAATTGCACAAAGGCGACGTGAGATGTTAATTAATTTGTGGCCACCTCTGAGCTAATTAGCAGAAATAAAGGGAAAAAAAAGGAAGTTAATGAGGCTTGATGTAACTGACACGCTGGGAAACACCGACGATTGAATTTATGAATGTGTGAACAAATGATAAAAAAAGAAGTTGCTTCCTCTAAACTCTTTTCACAGAGCGTCTTTGGGTTTATTTGAATGCAGCAACACATGAATACTGTATACGAATGTTTTGTAATTTAAATTTAAAATATTGTAAGTATTGATATATTAAGTATTGCTTACACATTGCTACTGTACATTGCTGTAATGTTTCTACAGAAAAGGAAGAATATGTAAGGAAAAACAATTTGGAGCATGCTGTTATAGGAAAATAATCAACGACGGAGTGATGCAATGCGTCCCGTTCAAAGCGCAGTTACAGTCACCGCACCAAAGTTGATTATTTTCCTATAAAAGCACATCCTGAAATATTTTATTCCTCTTACACGACACTAACAAACTTTTTCTTAGTAATGAATGTCATACTTTTTATGTGTTTATAGTTACATTTAACATTCAAACAATTTAGTTCCTGTGATCTCTTGGCACTGGAGACTCCTTCCATAAATGCTAAATACGTAGACACTTTCTGACAGAAAACTTCGCCATATCAACTAACTATGCATGTTTTTAATCAGTTTATGTGTCCTTCGTCATACAAGTCCAAAGTTAAACGAAATGCGGATTTTGTCAGCATGTGACTCAGCCTCAGTGCTGGCCGAGTCACACGTTTTGTCGCACGCTGCTCCGATCTTCCAGCTACTCTGTCATTTACGGATTACTGTGTCACTCTGCGAAATCACAGCTATGAAATTGGGTTATGGCTGACTGAAAGGGCAGGCCCTGATCACTAAGCACTTCTTTTTTCGACACTCTCTGAGCACTTTCATCTCTCTTTTTGTCGCCTCTTTTTCCCATGCTCCTTTTCAGATGCCGCTATAGATTTGTTGTCATCGGGCCTGGGTGATCTTGCTGACAGCCCTGTCAGAAAATGAATTTTTCAGCTCACCCTTGATTGACTCCATTTGTAGCTCGGGACTCTATCAGGACACGGCACTCTTCTCCCTGCTCATTGTAGTAAGAGAGGGAATAGAAAGAGGGATGAGGAGAAGAATGAAGACAGGAATGACTTTTACTGCACCAACCAGCTCGAAATGACTGGCTGTACTTTGGCAAGTTTGGCTCGTTATATGATTATAATGATGTGTTAAAGCTGAAATTGCACTTATCAATATTTAGACTTATCATTAGCTACAGACAGCTCAGGAAGTTTGCATAAAATCAGATTTTGATCGATATCCAACAAGGGGCGGTATTACGTCCGATGCCATTGTGCGACAATTTGTTGTAACCACAATATTTTACTCTGAAATTCACAGATGGGGAAATGAAAATACACACAAAACTATGGAAGCTATTTCATTGGATTCATTACACATTAGATATGAAAATATGACATTATAAAGAAATTAACCCTTAAATGCATGGGGTTTTAAATAACCTAACACACCTCATTAGTGATCGCTAGTTTTCTACAAGCTTCAATAAATGACAAAATTTGCAAACCAATAATGAATTGTGTTTTTTATTTCAATTTTTTGTTTGATATTTTGTTAATTACTTAATGCAGATACTACAACAACTACGTAGTAAGAAAGTGAAAATATCTTCAATATAGTCAAATTTAGCAAAGCTTCCCAATTATAAGATTATAATAAACCAAATATAAGATTATTAAACATACTTCTAGACATTTTGTTTACTGATTTCAACCTTTAAAGTTTTAATTCTACAGTTTTGGCAGATTGTTTTGTTTCTTTCTAGAAATAAATGCTTAATAAGAGCAAAATAGTTTGGCAGACTACTGCATTTCAAGCTTGAAAAGAATAAAAATGTCTTGAAATTGTTGTAACAATGATATATTTGGTAAATTGTAATCTCATAAGAAGAAATACTAGATACATGTGATTATATACCATATTGATTCAATATGTAATATTTGCAGTGTTACTGTAAAAACATTTTTTTCAATATGTTCAATAGATATTTTTTTACAATTGTGTAATGAGCTACACATTCACAATACACTTATTACACTTACACTCATTGTTTCTCATTGTTTCTTTGTGTGTGTGTGTGTGTGTGTGTGTGTGCGGGTGTGGTTGTGTGTGTCAGGCAATGGTCTAAAAGTGGTCTATAATTGTCTTCTTCTTCTTCTTCTTCTTCTTTCGGCTTTTCCCTTCAGGGGAAACATCGAATCATCACTCTCCACCTATCCCTATCTATAATTGTATTATATTTTATTTAATGTTCTATTTTATTATTATTTAAAAAAAATAATTTTGGCATTTCTGTATAGGTGAATTCTTAAACACCAAAAGGTTGAGAAATACTACAGAACTACGTAACTAAAGAAAATGGATGAGGTAGAGAGGGTGAATGAGCTCGTGGGTCACTTTAGTAAAGAATACCTGGCAACCTCGGAGACATGAACTGCACACAGGCCATTTTGATCATTACAAATGAGCAGCCTAGAAAATGTAGTGAAGCTCCTGCTTAGCCTGCATATCTACTGACGTATCTTTTGAACTTAAGTGATGTGATTTTGAATGTGGGATAATGTCAACTACTTCATTCAATTAGAAGTTTAGAAAAACAATTATACATATAGTTATACAATTATATCTTTATTTTAATTGTACATGCTGAGATGACATGATCATAGAGCATATGCTATAATAACATCAAGTAAAACCTTAGTATGTGATCATCAGCATGATATATGACATACAGTTATGTTTAAAGCAACGAAACAAAGCAATAAGATATAAGCGTCTCAGAAAAGCACCGTAACTTATGGTGACCATGTCTTCTGTTTGTATTTTCGTTCTCTGTTTTCAGCCCAAGCCTTATCGGCGGAGAGATCGAGAAAGCCGTCCGCTCTCATTCTGCTATTAGCGAGCACATGTCAGGACCTATTTGCCAGTGGTTACTTTAAGAGTGACATCAGCTGTGACCTTTTGACCTGGTCTGACAGGAGAAAAGGTCCGGTGATAGTTTTCCATTATGGAAGCTGAACAGC
Source organism: Pangasius sanitwongsei (assembly GCA_037576675.1). NCBI lineage: Eukaryota > Metazoa > Chordata > Actinopteri > Siluriformes > Pangasiidae > Pangasius > Pangasius sanitwongsei. The sequence continues at coordinate 2,974,611 of CM075023.1, forward strand.
ACTTGTGCTTGATAGAGAGGAGAAAAAAAAAAGAATTAAAAAAGCTAGTTGCATTGGTGTTCCTTGTGACATTTATTTTTTTTTTTTTGGTCTTTTGTTTTAGGCTTCAAACAAAGCTTCACCTGCTTGGATGCTCCGACATGCACTGATGACTGATGACTTCCCGGAGTGAGAATTTTGTTTTTATGTTTTTTTTCTCTCTCCAGATTGAACAAGACTGTGTATTTATAGCTGAATCTACAGTAGTAGACTCCAAATTGGGGCAGATCTTGTTTTCATCACGCGTCTCAGTAGCATATCAGCCGGCTTTGATATCAAGGAACTTTCCACTGATGGCAAAGAGAGAGACATGGAGGTTGGACACACTTTTCTAGCAGGAGGGCCCGGCGGTGTGCATTGTGTAACGCTGATCGATGCTCCAGCGTCAACCGATTAAAAAGATTTTGCTCAGCGAGGGCCTCACTAGCAGCGCCGCTTTAACCAAATCAATGCAAGGCAAAATGGCACCAATCATAATGAGTGTGAAGAGTCGGAGAGATATGAGACCACCGAGTCTCACTCATCCTCATACATTTGGCTTCATGGCAGTGAACGGAGAAATGAAAAGACCCGAGATGTCCATTTGCGTGCCTGATTTATATAATATGACACTAATCTGGCTGTGAGAGCCTCCTGTCCCATCTGTCATTAAGAGATCCTCACGACTGGCTCATAAACCCCCTCCGGTGTCTTCCGCTGAACGTCTTTACAGGTCGAGATCCGACTCGCTGCTCGTCTTCACCGGCTCTCAACTCACGCTGATAAATCACATTTATGAAAGCCGCAATTACCTGATTAGACTCGCTCGCGGAGGCCTCGGCAAGCCCGCGCAATTCATTACAGCCTGTAATCGCATTCAAACGGCGTGTGAAGTAGACAGAACGTAAATGCTTCAGAAGACATGAGTGTATAACATCAGGTGTAAAATCTTGTCCAAGTCAATAAATATGAATCCATTTGACACAAAACGTGTACACATTGTAATGAACAAGAGTGGCTTTAACCTCAATCAGTTGCAAACCTTCGCAAAAGCTCTGAGATCATGTTGAAATCGAAGATTATAAAGAAAGTTATAAAGAAAAGTTAAGTGCTATGTGAACACACTTTACTCCAAATGCATGGATCTTTTCCTTTCAGCACAACTCCAGCAGAAAACAAATTGTTTTTCTGAAGAACATTTAACAAAATCCTAAAATTATTCCGAGATTCTGAACAGCTGCGTATAAATTCCAGATGAGCTTTCCGACACGAGAAAGCATTCGATACAGACAAGTTTACGCTTTCTGTTTTCTCGCTATCAAGACAAGCTGCGACTTGAAAGAGGGGTTAGCATAACACACAATCTGTTGCTTAGCTAATCGTAGGGCACACAACTGTTCTTATCATACGCACAACTTCTCTTTAATGTCCTTCTACAACCTCTTCACCCTGCACTATTATGCTAACTGTGTGTTCAGTAGGCTAGCATACAGTAGGTATGTTATTAGGTAGTTATAGGCGGTGCTAGCCACGTTTTGTTGTTTGGTTTGTATTTTGAGTGCTTGAATGGATTAGATGAGCAAAAACAGACCACAGATTTGTCACGTAAAGAGTTCTGTTGTGAGTTGGTCCACATATTTTTGAAAATTTATCACTGAAAATGCCCTCAAAGTAGAGAAATGTAAAGATTTTCACTGTTTTGTGTTAACAATGTCAATGTCTGAAATTATTCGTCAGTTCGTCAGTCCACACACTAATCCTTGTCTATGTTTGTTTCTGTTGGTTGTCCTCTCTAGCGCTCAGTACACTAGTTATTCATGAGGTGTTGGACGTAACAGTTCATGACATGCTATCGCCACCTATTGGGCTGGCATGCTCATGTGAGAGTTTTTAAATTTGCATTTTCACCTGTTGGTGTAATTGTTTTTTTTTAAACAGAGGGGTCTTCAAAGAATATATACATGTGGACAGAGCCTTAGACGAGACAGTCATGAGCTTCTTGGATAAGAAACTCATAACAGAACAGTTAGAGACTTTAAGCGATACGTGAACGCGTGTTGTTTTTGCTTTTTATGCTCTCAGCAGGGAATAATAATAATAATAATAATAATAAGAATAATAATAAGAAGAAGCGAATATGGAGGACGGGAGGAGAAGAGCCTGAACTGAACCCCAGCCTGAACTGCACATGACCCTCTCGCCACCCCTGCAGTCAATTGCATTATACCAGAGTAAATGTGTGTGCGTGTGTGTGTGTATGAGAGAGAGAGAGAGAGAGAGAGAGAGAGATAGAGAGAGCTTTTCAAGCTATGCATTACAGCATGGAAAAAAGAAGGATAAGCCAATAAGTTTTGCTGGACACCTGGACTGTTTGGTTAAACTAGCTTATAGCACCAGTTCTCAAAACAGTATAGGAAAATGATCAATTCAGCGTGAGATGGTTCATCGTATGCATGGTGTGTCTTCAGCATGGCTAATTACATTTTCAGGGATGAAATCAGCCTTGATGTAGTAGTTAAGCACGACATTTGGTATTTTGAGAAAGCTGGCGTTATTGAATATGTACATCTGCGAGTGCATGTGTGAAGCGTGAGGTTGAGATAGAGATTTCGAGATTAAGAGCCAGGGCCGGTGGGCTGTGTGTGTGTGTGTGTGCGTGTGTGTGTCCTGGTGCTGCTGTGGCTCCGCGGCGGGGGGCTGATGGGGCTTTCAGGCCGGCGCGGTGGAAAACACAGCTGCTAACAAACCACTCCACTTCACTGAGGAAGGACACAGATGCCATAAATGACTTGACATGATGGGCGAAGGGAGCTCCATTCCAAACTAAATCACCCATTCAGGAGCGAGTTATCAGGAGGGCAAAATAGAGTGGCGAGACCTTGCCGATCTCAGAAACTCCTGTCTACAGAGATCAAATCTCCACGGAGGCAGAGGAGAACATGGCAGGGTTTTTAGACTGACCACCTGTCTTATTCTGTGTGTCTGTATACGATATAAAAACATTAGCTAGGCTAAAGCAATCAGAAAAGAAAAGTTAGATTCCTGGGGTTGTTAACGGTTAGACCACCGACCAAGCAATAAAATTGACTACGAAAACAGAAAAAAAGACGAATGGATAAAAAGTATGTTTATTCATTGCTTTAAGTTCAAAAAGGATGTACGTAATCTGTTCAGAGGCTGTGGCGCTAGTCAAAAGTGGTATCTTATTTATGCTAATATCTTATTTATGCTATTCGTTAATGATGAAAAAGCAACGATTGTCACCATTCAGTCATGTTAGGTGTTTACTTCGTAAACTTGCATAAATGGATCTTTAAAAATTTTAGTTGAATCTAGACTAAGATGCTGAACTGGCATTAGCTCTTTGTTACAAAATAAATAAAATTGTTTTATTGTAATGGTGACACTAAGTGGTGTTTTCCACATGTACAAACATTTTTGTTTTGCATTACATTACATTTTTGTTTTGGATTTTCAAATAATCTGCAATTATTTGCTATTAACTGTAGCAAGTTTTTAAGAAATACTGACTAAAGGACATGGTTGATGTTCATATCTTTCTTACGTTATGAAATTCAACAAAGCTGCTAATCACATCTCCTGAGAGCTCTAACACGACCCTCCGATTTGCCGCAGGTGATCCGAGCAAATTTTCTTCTCTCCTTATTAATTCCAACCAAGAATTAAATGATCGGTCTTATACAGCCCTAATTTAATAAACGAAGCATAAACCGGTGCTCAGTATGCCTAATTAAACCAGAGCCATAAAGGGAATTCTCCATGGCCCTTCAGATAAGCATGTTACCTTGTCTGGCTTTGAAGCAGAGTGATCCCAGTTTGAAGTAATTCACAGTGTAGGAGGAACTCCTTCATTAGCAGAGCTCCACCAACAGCGAGTCAGGATTAGCGCAGGGATTCTCATTAGCGTTAAGACAAAGGAGCAAAAACTGGTGTTTAATATAGATATACAGTATGAATGAGTGAAGCAAAGGAGTGTTGAGTAACAAGCCTTTTGGACAACCAACACACACTTACACACACACACACACACATACCAACACTAAAGTGTTGTGTAGTGCTGCTAGCATTCATGCGAGCATAGAGGAAGGAGTCTTCGGTGGTGTCAGTGCCTTGTAAAACTGTAACTATTACCGACAGAGCAGTTTGCGCTTTCCAGTTTCTCAGTAACATGAGGTGTTATTTTTGTCTCATTATCTTCAAGAGAGGGAAAGAAGAGGCTGGTGAGGGAATTTCTAGTGATTACTTGTTTCGTGGATGTTCCACAACATTCAGTGTAACTCTAAACTGATAAAAAGTACAACATGGGATTCTTGAATTAATAAAAACATTGTTAGTGTTGGCAAATTACTGTGCAATAGTAATCAACTTCAGGGTGGTATCAGCAGCTCCGCTTCATCACACCACCCTGTCATTCATTAATTTCCTATTACAGCACAACTCCATGTGTGTATTCCTTACTTAAAACATCACTGATGTAGTGAGAGCAAATTCAGAGTGCCATGCAACATGGATATCTGAAAAATCTGGAAATAATGGAAAATTATAGAACTTCAGAAAGAATTTTGAGAAGAAATGGGTATTTTGATATTTTACTAAAAATCCAATATCTTTAGACAGCTGTCTTCCCTCATATTTTTGGACTATGACAGCCTCCCTTTTGCACATCCCATGATGCCAAGTCACATGGCCTAGGTCACAAATATTGTTTTAGGAAGATTATGAACATAATATGAACATAATACGAACTGTACATATTATAAAGGCAGAATATAAAAAAGGCCAAATAATAAAAACCTACATATCTGTGGAATCCATGATGGATCGTGTAGCAGTAATAGAAAGATATTTCTGTCTGCAGTAAACCTCGTGTTGAAATAACCCAATCGGCCCGAAAACCAGGGCCTATCAATGCCCTTTACGTCTCACGGCCATGTGCTGAAAAATGGACTGCTTTTGACGCCCGTTACTGGGTCTGTTTTGATCATAGTCATGCTTCCCAAGTGGGAGGGGCTCAAATTGGATTTTTCTGAGGCCAAGAGGAAAGGAAATCACCCAGTACTGGCCTCACAACCCTCCCCCTATCTATAACCCCCTACTGACCACTACACACACACACACACACACACACACACACACAAAGCATTTACAGAGGTTTAGATTGTGCATGCAGACAAACACATATCATTATTACTATCATCCACAAAGCTTGCTGTTGTGTGTTAAAGAAAGATGAAAAAGTAGAAATGTGCACACACACAAACACGTCAGATTATCTTTATGAGGACTGCACTGAATTAATAATTATTAATGCAGATAATTATCTACACTAACCCCAACCTTAACCGCAGTAACAAAAAGGAAACATCTTGTCTCACTCTATTAGATTTTAAACTTTTCTAAAAAAAAAAAAAAAAAGGCAGTTTATCTCATGGGGACTATAGCCAAATGTCCCCACAAGGTCAAAACTTTCAGATATTCCTATCCTTTTGGGGACATTTGGTCCCACCGCAGATATAAAAACATGCCCCTACACACAAATCAGTGTTGGCTCGAGAAACTTTTTTAAAGTCTTTTCAGCATTTGTTCTGCACACTTACCTACGGCCACTCGGCGGGGCCCCGGTGACTGGGGTCCCATTTCGAGCGCAGCGTGGGGCCACTGAGCTCCTCGGCTGTAAAATGAAGGCACCGGAGCGCAGTGTGAGAATGTGTTAGGCTCGCTGAGATAAAGGAAGGCCGCAGCCAGTCGTGCACGCCTTCAATGGGAAAATAACGGCCAGACAAATTGTTTTTGGTACATTAAGTACCTGTTACTCTATTTCACAGATGGAAAACAATAACGTTGGGGCCCTGGCGTGAGCCTTTATCGAAATACCCACAAATTCCCTGTGCCTTGCTTTATATGCAAAGTGATTTTCCTGAGGACTTTTTTTTTTAAAGCGTGAGCTCAAAAGGAAAGTGAGCCGATTGACAAATATGGCATATGATGATAAATGACAAAGTGGCTAGCGAGCTAGTCGATGCGCTACTGAGGGAAATCATACGGAATATCCATGTTAATAAAAATAAAATAAAACTAGTCGGAATGCGCTCGCGCAGCAAACGGGCACGGGGATTTTTCAATTAATAAGCAGCGGAGCCGCGCAAATTAAATGAGTGTGTCAGATGCAGGATGATTTATCCGTTCGGACTGATCTAACGGCTCCGTGGAGCAGCTATGACACTCTGACAAGGCGACAATGGATATGAAAAATGAGGCAATAGCACAGAGCTAAATCAGAGAGTTTCAAAGCCAAACACACCACCACCACCACCCCTACCACCCGCTGAGTCCACCTCGAAAAAAGAGAGAGCTGTATAATGAAACAACTGAATATAAAATTCCCCCTGTAGATCAGCTGTTTATATTCAGTGAGCGATGAGGACAAATTGGTCAAAGTGTTTCTCAGACATTTGCGCTGTTAGCGAGCCAACAGTCATAATTGGCATTGTTGCTTTTTTTTCAAGTGCTGCTAGTAAACTTCTTGTTTCCAGGTCATAAGTTGGAAATTTTACGATGCCTGTTGTCATTTATAATGTTTACTGCACTGGCACTTGAAGACAAGCTTCAGCCATTTGAATAAAAATGCGTAGCGTCTGCTCTGGCATGAATGAGGACAAGTAACGGTGCTAACGCTGACAAAATGGATGTATGCGAGACTTCAATACTTTTGCACTGAAAATATGACAAAAAAGTTAGCTACATTTATCTGCACCATATAGCTAGAGATTAGATTTGCGTAGAATCCCAAGCATTTCATACAAACTGCTAATTAGCTAATTAGTTAGCAAGCTACAATTTCTGTAGGACCTATCCACAACAACCCGGACATACTCTAATAAGCTCTAATCAAACATTTGGAATATTCATATGAATGCAAGTAGTCTGTTTGCTAATGTTAGCCATGAAGTAGACTACCTGTTATGCTAACCATAAAAGTTGCTAGCTAGTCTGGAGGACATTACAATAGTATTATAATTATATATTAATATGAATTCATGGTAATAAAATTAGACTATTGACGAGAAAGAATAGTGTTGTTTTATTAGAAACATTTACAACCTTTCAAGTGTGCAGCTAGCATCTTTTTTTCGTTCGTTCATCATACTTAGGCAATGTAGCGTAGTTTACTAATTAATATTTGGCGATATGTAGAGAAGAGCTGGTACAATTTTAATATTGTTTGACTGTACTTGTAAGGGGAAGGGGCGGGCTTTCTGCAACTGTCAATCATTCCAGATTAATATGTTGAATATGTTCTTGAAAAACAAACAATCTTTTGGCATATTATTGAGTGCTAAAAGTCGATATTGATTCGATAGAACTCCGATGTTAAAATAAAGAGCTCCTACGCAAAATGGATACGCAAAATGGTGTTCACTTATGTGTCTTCATCTCTATACATATTTCAAAGAGTTATAATAAAAATAAAATAAAAGTTTGGGCATCGGCAGTAGGAACACTTAGCAGGCGATGAGGTGGCAACATGTTACTTGCTTAAAGTGCGCATCCATCATGAGCACAGGACAGCCACAGAGACAGAGAGATGGTCACTCTATTACGCCTTTTCTTCTTTTTTATTTTCTTAGCTCTGATGAAAAAGGGCTGCTCGACTTTCTCTGCACTCAGCAGATTTAGAGGAACCAATTACCAGCTCAGCAATGTGAGCTCTCCTAGCCCGCAGCTCTGCAATGATGACGTCTGAAAGGGTTAAATTTCATCGGCGTTTTTATCCCCTCGTTCCCCTCGCCATGCTTTTTACTTTCACCAAACATTTCCTGGTTTTGATGGAGGACGAAGAGAGCAGGAGGGAAAAAAAAAAACAATAAAGAATATGAAAGGCCCATCTTCACAGAACATTAGACAATGGCAAACATCCTACAGCAATGATCGGATAGATCAAATCTGACAAGTTAAAGTTGATTGTTGAGCGCCTGTTGATTGAGCCGTATTTCACCGAGACAGCTCGCCTCATCTCCAGCCTCGGCCGAATATCAGCGCCTGAGAATCTGCTGCTGTGGGGTTCAAAAGGAGCAGAATGTTTCTTTTCTTTAGACTGAATGATATGAGTTTTAAAACACAGGCTATGAAATGAAATGCTTGGACAGAAACGGTTTGTTATCAAAATGTTTAAAATGTGTATAATTTAATTAACATACAGATGTAAAGTTAGCTTTTGAATAATAGGGCTATATAATATATGTAAGGAATAAAACACTTGGTTGCGTTCTGCTACAGGAAAATAATCAACCATAGAGTGGTGTGATGAAGGGGAAGGGGAGTTACTGTTGATTACTTTACTATAACAGAACGTCCTAAACGTGTTTCATTCCTCAAACCAATCTGTCAATGGTAGAATTTTTATTATTTTTTAACTGTTTATAATTACATTTAATATGCTAATATAATAAAGTAAAAACATAAGTAGCTAGCAAACTAATAGTGCCATAACATAAGGTAATCTTATATACTTAAAAAACTTAATATTATATTAGGGGCTGTCATTAGTGTAACTAAATATATAGCTAAATAACTAGCTGGCTTGTCAATCTGTCAATCTACACATTAAATAATATAAGATATACACATGTTAGTTCCTGTTATCACTTAGGTTATAGCAGCTATAAATGTTCCGCCATTTTAATAAGACAAAAAAATGCAGATTGTTACCAAGAAACCACAAAATGCAAAACCTTCTGTCCTAAAGTCTGTCACAAAGCACAGACACTGGAGACTCCTTCCATAAATATGAAATAAATTAAACATCTCCTTACTGAAAATTTCACCATATCAGCAATTTTTCTTAAATAACAACACATTCATTTAATCTGTTTAATATTATTAGTCTTAGATGTGGACTGTCCACCATACATGCTTGGGCTTGGTCTTTGTCCTTTGTTTTGGTCCAAGACTTCTCCCTGTCTCCTCCCCTGTCCTGTCATTGGTTTGTTATCACATTGTGTGCACCTGTTCTGTATTATCTCCTGATTAGTTTGTCTATTTCTACCCTGGTGTGTCTATCTCGTTGCGAAGTCTTGCCGATTGTTTCACATGTTTCAGAACTTGTTTTTCTGGATTAATCTGGAAAATGATCAACTTTGGGGTGGAACAGTAACTTCATTTCAGTCAGATCACATCACACTACACTGTTGTGGATTATTTTTCTAAAACAGCATGCTCTGAAGTGTTTTATCCCATAGTAATAACAGTGTGTGTTTTTTTTAAACATGGGCTTTTATGTATATATCCTCTGCATACTGACAGACTGAGGGATCTGAAGGAAAAAGAATGAGAGAGAGACAGAGAAAGAGAGAGAGAGCTAGAGCTCAAACCATTTGAGTGAGTGTGAGGGCCAGTGAGGCGTGATTGAACAATCCCATTCCCAGGCCTTTTTCTTAGACAACGGGCAGTGGCTGTATGAAGATTGATACAGAAGTGCTCGCCTCGCTTTGCTGGATCATCAAACGGATTGATATTATACTCCCGCTCTGGATGAAGACAAAGTAAGTGTTATCATACTCAATAGACGGGCATGTCAGGGCCGGAAAATCAGGCCGTGTCGCTGGTTACAGGAGCGTAGCGCTGACTGTCATGCGGATTTATCGCGCCGGGATGCGGGATGCTGAAAGAACAGTGTTAGGCTGCGGACTGAATTACACACACATGGCGCAGGCGTCATCTCTTGCCACTTTGTCATGGTCAATATCTACGGGAGGAACACACATCCTGTCATCCAGAGAAAGAAGATAGAGATCCTGCTCACACTGAGATTTATTATGCAACATGCAGCTATCGTACATGCACATACACATACACACCAGTGTATAGCTAAATAACTAGCTAATGTTTGTAGTTGTTTATGATCACTCTGTAAATTAAGAATTGAATACAGTAGGACCCCCGTATCCATGGGGGATAGATTTCAAGCCCCCAGTGGATGCCCGAAACCACGGATACATATATATAAAACGGCTGGGTAGCGTATACAGCATGGACACGCCGGACAAAGGGATGATTAACGTCCCAGGCAGGATCGTCACGTTACTCAGAACAGCATGTAATTTAAAATATGAATGTTTACTATATTTCTGGAATTTCTATTTAATTTTTTCAGTCAACTACAGTTAAGTGAAACAACGGTAACTGAAACAGAGGATATGGGGGTTTTACTGTATAATGAAGTAAAAAAATAATTATCAAGCTAGCTAATAGTCTATAACATAATCTAATATAGCTATATATATATATATATATATATATATATATATATATATATATATAATCAGTCTGTCAAATTACATTAAATAAAATAAGATATAAACATTATAGTAAGCTAATAGTGCCATATTGCTAGATAGCTACATTGGGTTGTCATTAGTGTAGCTAAATATACTGTAAGCAGCCACATAGCTAGCTAGACTGGTACTTTCACTCTGTAAAATTAGCCATTAAATAAAACTAAATATAAATAGCTAAATAGCTAGCTAAGTATATACATAAATAAGTACATAATAATACATTAAATTAAGGTATTAGAGGTGTTTAGAACATAATGTATTAAATATAGCTAGTGAGTGTTACACTCATTAGAACACATAGCAAAATAGATAGCTAACATAGAAGTTAGCTTAAGTGAATAAGGTATTAGATATGCAACTGTTAGGTGCTAGCAGTAGCTATCCACTACCCATATATCCTTGCTAACTAGCTCAGTGCCGTTTATGAACTTTTCTGTTTTCATGAATGGAAACAGAATATGAAACATGATTAAACATCAATAAAATCAAGTGTGTAAACTACACTACTCTGCTCCACTCTTCCCTGGAAATGTGTGTGTGTGTGTGTGTGTGTGTGTATGGGCAAACCCTGTCCCTATAAACCAGTTGATAACATCCTCTGCTACTGTGTGACATTACGGGCTACGCAGCAGCGTGAAAGGCCTCTCTAATATAAGTGTGTGTCTCTGTGGAGCGATTTTTATGATCATTGTAAAGCTGCCAGTCACCTCGGTCTCGCTCGCCCTGTAAAAGCCACATCTGGGAAACTCACGCTTTACACACGTTTCTCCTTGCATCCATCATTTTAAACGTCCTCCATAATAATCCTGGGAGCTAGAAAGAAAACGTCGGGACTCTTTATCATAGTTTTGGGGACGGGTATGTTATTGTCACGTAATTATTCGATTCTATTTTATTATAGAAGAGAAGAAGGAAATATGACGGCACTTCTTTTTTGTTCTTGTGTGTGTGTTTGTGTGTGTGTGATTGTGTGTGTGTGTGTGTGAGTTATCGCTTTCCATCAGAGGTCAAATGCCCCACAAATGGAGAGGTCATGTGCTTTATACTGGATCTGTTGCATTTACTAACTTCCAGCGACTAAATACAGACACACACACACACACACAAGCCCCCTGCCTTGCCACCAGCTGGTATCCGTTTGCTGACGGCGTGAAGCGACACGGCAGCAGTGTTGGTTATGATGTGACCCCGTCAAGCCGGTGACCCGGAAGAGTGACGAGGTGATTGGTTCCATGTCAGCCAGCGCAGGGAGTTGGGAAATGTGGGGGAAGACGAGGGTGTCGGTGGGGTCACGCTTCTGTAGCCGCATGATCCATCTCCCTTTTTAGCCTGTGTCACGATTGCTTTGGATGATGATGATTTGACAGTTAGGGCAGGCTTACGGCTGAGAAAGAGTGATGACGAGCAGCTTCTTACCACACTCTCTCTCTCTCTCTCTCTCTCTCTCTCTCTCACACACACACACACACACACACTCTCTCTCTCTCTCTCTCTCTCTCTCTCTCTCACACACACACACATATTCTCTCTCTCTCTCACACATACACACACACACGCACTGAAGCAGGTAAAATCAAAATATTGACTCAGTATATACGTTAATATTTACTCAGTTGACGATTTAATCCAAAATGACAATCCAGAATCCAGTCCAAGCCTAGAACATAGTTGGTGAAGGATAAGGATCTCGCAACCTTCTGGCCACCATTAAAGGAATACTCCTGGGTTTTTCCACAAAAATAACAACAACCCAACATTCTGAATGCAACTGTTGAAAAAGTGGGTGGGGCTAGTGATGCAAAAAAAAGTTCACAGTGTACAAATGACACGTGATCTGGTGACTACCAATGGGAGTAAATACACAAGCGATTTATTTGTCTTATACGACAGCAGTTTGCCAGCGATGACCATTTTTATTTCTATAAGGAACAACTGTATTAATCTGTATTAATGTTATCGCAGCTATAAACAGTCATCCCCTCACCAGCCTCTCTTTCTTTCTCTCTCTCTTGAAGTTAATAAGACAAAAAAAGCGAACACTACAGCTTTACATTTGACTTTACATTTGAAAGTGCTCACACTGGAGACTCCTTCCAATATAAAACAAACGTCTCCTTCGAGAACATTTCATCATATCAACAATTACACAACAATTAGCCATAGATTCTGTGGAGCTTCTGCTATACAAGTTCCCGTGAACGAACTACAGAAACGACAACGTATCAGAACGAGAGCATTAATGTAAAGAAAATGAATCAACACCTTCTGACCAATCAAACAGCGCTGTGGTGTAAGAATGCAGCCTTGAATCCATTTTACATGAGTGCACAGTTCTAATAAGTTGAATCATCAACTGCCTTCTGACTTCTTTTATAAATGAGTTTTTAGTTTTTCGGTTCGTCAATCAGTACAGTGTGTTAAAATCCTTGTAATCACATATACACAAAAGATGTAGTAGATGGAGATTAGGTTTAAAACCCCTGGTTCTAATGCATCTCTATGCAGTATAGATGAATAGATGAATAAGTCTATGAGGCTGTGATAAAGATTTTATCCATAAACCAGCGATTGTGGTCAAGGTGCTAAGCTTCAGTACTTAATATCAGCACAAGCAGCTGTTTAGCTTTGTCTCAATTCCATCTCTGTCCCCTGTGAGGCCTAACGTCTCGGCCTCCACCAGCGCCTCGTGTAAATGAGCCCGTTCTGCTGCATTAGCTTCATAAAACCATAATCCTCCGGCCATAAAGCATTACGCTCACTGCAACATTTTCAGATTTATGGCCCAGAGAATCGATGAGGGGGGAAAAAATAATAGCGATAAAATTATGCTTGAGTGTCCCGGGGATGATATTACGATATTGAGCAGAATTTAATTGTGATTTGATTCCTGTAGCCGTTTGCCAAATGATGAATGAGAGCTCGCGACCCAGAGAGCTGCGCCGCAGAGAGAGTCTTTAATATGACAATTAAGTGTCGGCCTTTATGTTTTATCGTCTCTCTCTCTCTCTCTCCCTCTGTCTCTCTCTCTCTCCCCCTCTCTCTATGTCTCGCTTTCTCTTTCTTTCCTTCAGATCACTTCATCAGTACAGTGTAGCTTTTTGTGCAGATTAAATTGAGACTCGGGTTTGCTCCATCTCCGAGCACTTACTTATGTTTTATGACACGCAGTAAATCAATTTTATGCCTCTATTGATTTTTCTTCCCCCTCTTTTCTCCTCTTTATTCTCTTCCTCAAGCGTCTTGCTGCTTACATGGAGGAGACGCTCTCTCTCTCTCTCTCTCTCTCTCTCTGGACATCTGTCCCCTGTGACCTTCAGTGTTTAAAATCAAAAAGAAGAGCAGTGTGTGTGTGTGTGTGTGTGTGTGTGTGGTCATTCAGGATATATAGTGCTCATAGTGCTCATAGTGTTTCCATTTCACTCGAAGCTTCTTCGAGGTGACGGGCAGAAATGAAGCGTATGACACGCTGGCCAGAAGGTGGCAGGTTCAACTCAAGTGTGCTTCATGTTTTTTTTTCTTCCCTGGTGTTTGTGTGAGTGCATGAACAAAATGTGTGTAAATGTATTTGTATTTGTCCAAGTGTTGCATTTTTTACAGTCGTGTTGCAAGTTGAAAGGAAAACTTTATTGCACTTTATACGACATCGCTATTGTATTCTCGATTCTGATTGGTCAGAAGGTGTTGATTAATTTTCTGCAACAGCAGCTCTGACAGCAGTTCCAGCTGTAATTCAGATTGTACACAAATGGTAACATGTACACTTCAAACACACTCCGTTAGTGTTATTGTGTTATTGTTTTATGTGCATACTGTTGTTAAAGCACAAGAATTCACACGTTTGGATATTTGGGCAGTGCAAAAGTTTGCATCCCCCATGCTTTTGGGGGTAGAAAATGGAAAATATATCTGGAACTTGCAAAACTATGGATAAAAATAAGGAAGTCAGAAATGATTTTTTTTTGTAACGCAGGAAAGAAGTAGATAGCACTTTATACCTCAGCACTGTTATATTCTTGAATCTGATTGGTCAGAAGGTGTGGATTAGTTTTCCATAACAGCAGCTCTGATGATAGTGCAGATTTTACTGAAATGTTAACACATACAGTACGCTTCAAACACACCGTTAATTTTACTCTGTTAGTATGTTATTGTTAGGAAGTTCACATTGTTGGAGGTTTTACTTTTCTGCACAGTCTATACAGTGCAAAAATTTGCACCCCCATGCTTTCTGGGTTAGAAAATATATTTGTAATTTACAAAACAACATATAAAAACAATTCTAAAATAAAAAGTCAAAATGAAGTCAGAAATAAAATGCGTATTTAATTACTACTACTACTACTAATAACAATAAAATGCTGATGTATGTTATTAAATAAAAGGGTATGGGTTGATATTTAGACTTTTTCACTCTTAATATCATAGCATACAATATTTCTCTTTCTTTCCTTACATTTTATGCAAACTTTTACACTTGACTATAAATAAGGAATGACAAAATTACTGGATTCAGAGTTAATCCGGCCAATTAATTCTACTGATTATCTTAATAATCCTGGATTAGAGCTGGAGTACTAGAGTACTGGAGTACAGGAACAGGAGGAGGGTTTGTGCACACTGAGTACATCTGAACTTTTGACACCTTCTTCTTCTTCTTCTTCTTCTTCTTCTTCTCTCTTTTTTTCTTCTTTTCTTTTTTCTGTGAACTGAATGCCCAGTTTGGGTGAAAGGTCCCAGACGATCAGCACTTCCTCTCAGCAGACTGGTGATGTGTGACCGGCATGTGTGTGTGTGTGTGTGTGTGTGTGTATGTGTGTGAGTGTGTGCGTGTGTTCCTTTCACTTCTGTCTATTCCTCAGACTTCCTTCTCATTCCATTGCATCATTTGGTGTCATCAGTTTGTGTGTGTGTGTGTATGTTTGTGTGTGTGTGTGTGTGTGGCAGTGGATGTGTGGCAGTGTGCTAGAGATTTTCATTTCAAAGCAATTAAAAACTCAACTAATATCTACTGACAGTCTCATCGTGCATGCACTTTATTCTAACGGGCTGAAAAGTAAAGAACTACAGGTACTCACAGTACAGTACTTGAATACCTGGTTCACTACAACGGTACTTTTTTGAGTATAATACTGCTTTTACTAGAGTTTAATTTTTTTAAACTCAGGTTATTCTCAGCACAGCATGTCCTGAAGAATTTTAATCCTCCTCCATCATTAATAAGTAAAAATTATTAATTAAATAACGTCATGTTGTACTTTTATCCATTTAGAGTTACATTTAATGTCGTGGAACGTCCATGAAACTTACAATCTAACAGCTTTAATCAGTTGTTCCTTCACCAATCTCTTTTTGTTTCTCTTTCAAAGTTTATAAGACACCCCCCTCCCCCACCCCCCACCCCACGCAGTTTGTTGTGCTACCAAGAAACCAGGAAGTGATTCATTCTGAAGACTTTCCTGTGGTGGAAAACGGCTTACACTGGAAATAAACATCTAAATAAACATCTCCTAAGAGAAAACTTCAACATAGCAATGAATACACATTTTTTTTTTTTTATGCTGACAAGTCTATGAGAATAAGGTGTTACTATAGAAATGATAATGTTTAATGTTAAAGCTGCTGTTATAGAAACTTAAACAGCACTTTCTGACCAATCAGAATCGAGATTTCAACAGCGGTATAAAATGAAGAACAGATGCATTTTAAAAATGTAATAATTTATGAAATATAAATAATGATATATAATATTTGAGTGAGAGAAATAATGGTGTTACATGTTATGAGCGTGTGTGTGTGTGTGTGTGTGTGTGTGTGTGAAACTGGTTTTCCCTTTCTAATATGATGTGGATTGGCATGTAGCAGCTGTCTGCACCCCGCTCCTTCTCTCTCTCTGGCCTCGTTCGCCCCCTCTGCCGCCTCTGACAGCGCTATGATGGATTAGGAATTGTCACCTGGGACGCTTGTCACTTGTTTACAAGACGCCCATCGCTCATCTCCCAACACGGGGGTTAGAATCCAGCCGAGACAAGGCGATCCCATACAACACAATACATAAGAGCAGCTTCCAAAACACAGCCGAGGTGTGTTCCAGCGCATCCATCATGCTTAATGCATTATTATATTTGCTCAGCTCCTTGGCCGTCTCGTCCTCACTCGGGTTTTTAGCCGTGTCTTCTTTCACAGCGGGCTGCACAACAACGTCTCCCTCGTGCTTCTGTGTATTTGCATGTGCTTCTGTGAGTGTCTCTCTCTACGTGCTCGCATTTTGTGTGTGAAAACCAAACTGAACAAATATCTCTGTCTTGTTATTGCTTTTGTTGCTTTATACAATAGTGTGTAGAAAAGGAATTAAACAAAAATGAAACAGTGATCACAATAAAACAGCATCACAATATGTTCCGCCATCTTGGAATTGTGGAGATCACATTATAATTATTTTCATTGTTTTAAAAAAAAGGTGTTTTTTTTTTCTTATCCACGCTGCAGTGCGGAAACTGTGCTTTCAGCGTTATCAACTGTGGAGAGTAGGTTAATTTTCGGTGATCAAAATTGTCATTTTAGAGTTGGATCAAAATTCAAATGGATTTGAAACAATGGTTCAAATTTTCAAATTTACCCGTGATATTGTAAAGAAAGAAAAGAAAGAAAGCAAGCAAGCCCATGTGATCACGTCACGACGTCACTGTCTTTGTCCTCTTGCTAGCCGGAGCAGCTTTGAGAAATGTGTGTGTGTGTGTGTGTGTGTGTGTGTGCGTGCATGTGGGTGGGTAGGTGAACGTGTGTGTTGGTGAGTGTGTGTGTGTGTGTGTGCATGTGTATGTGTGCATGTGTGTTTGTGAGTGTGTGTGGGTGAACGTGTGTGTGGGTGAACATGAGCATGTGTGTGTCTCATTGTGTGTGAGCGTGTGTGTGTGTTGGTATGTGTGCATTTGTATATATATGTGTGTGTGTGTGAGGCATGCAGTGTTACAGCTCTCCCCACCGCTCCCTGTATGGCCCTTCCCGGGGCCTGTAATGGCTTCCTATCAGGCCTAATGGTCCTCGGCTGGGCCTGAGTGCTACAGCTCGCCTCGTACAGCAAGCATATTGTGGTTAAATGAATTTTTTTCCCGCCGAACGCTCCCTGGCTGGTGGCATAAACGGCGGTGCGAGAGCGATCATAATTGGCTCGGAACACACGCATAATTGCCTTCAGCTGCTGTTCCCTTACAGTTGACATTGTTGGGCGGCGGTGAGGTGATCGCGATTTGAATACGCAGCTTGTTTTTTTTTCTGTGCCGTAATTGAAATATGCTACGTGTGAATGGAAGATTACATTAAGAGCGGCAGATAATCACCTGACAGGGGAGTAATTGAGTCTGCAATCTGCTGCTGTGTCGCTAAGAGCTTGGGGGAAGTGTGTGTGTGTGTGTGTGTGTGAGGATGGTATCAGGATCACCACTCTTGGCTCACGTCCTCTCAAAGCAGCCATTCAGATATACCATGCCTTTCTTTCTTTCTTTCTTTCTTTCTTTCTTTCTTTCTTTCTTTCTTACTCTCTCTGTCTCACTCTCTCGGTCTCTCTCTCTCTCTCTCTCTCTCTCTGTGTGGTTACATGAGAGGCCACTTCTCCATGAAGAGCTAACAGATGGCTGCTCGTTGATCCTTCAGTTTCATTTTCATAATCATTCATATTCATGTCTCCTCAGCTAGCTGAGTCTGTCGTTCACACTTCGTAGGCTGCCTACCGAGGGCCCCGCTCACTCACGCCCGCTCTAATGATTACTGCTGTCTTTGCCTTATTGGGGCTGATGGTTATTGCTCGTTTATGATCATCTTCCTCGCGCTCTCTGCTTATCAAAAGTGTTTGCGCATCGTTCTTTTTGCTCATCTGGTTCATGAAACTCCATTAACACTCATGAACATTACTGCTTTACGGCCGATCAGTCACAGTAATGCACTCATAGTGCTTCCACATAACAGTGTTCAAATATCACACATGATTATAGCGAGAAGAAAGAGAGAAAGAAAGAAAGAAAGCATGGATGAAGGGATGGATAGATGGAAGGATTTATGGAAGGAAGGTAAGTAGAAATGAAAGAAGGATGAATGGATGGATATATTTATGGAAAGAAGGTAGGTACGAAAGAAATAAGGATGAATGAATGGAAGGAAGGGTAGATGGGTGTAAAGTTGGATGGATGGAAGGAAGGGAAAGAAAGAAAACATGGATGAAAGGATGGATGGATGGAAAAGAAAGAAAAAAGAAAATAAGAAGGAAAAAGAAAGAAAGCATGGATGGATGGATGGATGAAAGGAAGGAAGGGAAAGAAAGAAAGAAATATGAGGATGAGACGAAATATGAGGAAAAGGACAAAAAGACAAAAAGAAAGAAAGACAGACAGAAAGATGAGAGATAAAAAGGAAAGATAGAAAGAGAACATCAGGCATATCTTGACTGGAGCTGTCACTCTTCATTTCCTGTAGAAGTGTGATGTGAAATGAAGGCACGTGAAAGAATGACGTGAGGTTTTGGATGAGTGACGTGTTCACACACTGAATCAGACACGTTTCTCATCATCGGCTCAAATCATATTTCTTCAGTTCACAGCAAAGGCTTTACGTCACTTCGGATAAATCTGTGTGTCAAATAAATAAACCTAATGCAAGACATGTAAATGTGTGTGTGTGTGTGTGTGTGTGTGTGTGTGTGTGTGTGTGGGTGTGCGTGTGTGTGAGGGTGTGCGGGTGTGTGTGCAGTTAGTGAGTAAAAGCAGAGGAAAGGCAGATTTATCCTTTTTCCCTTTTCATCATTATCTCACGTTTACTCTCAGCCTCCTGATGATATGCAATTAAAAATAAAGATCATTTGAAGTCATGGGTGTCGTCCTAATCACTCTAATCACTCTCACTGTGCCCTGGTAATGAGTGCGCATGCCTATCGATTGCAGCCGAATCTCCTCTTCCACTCAGGGAAAAAAGAAGCAGCTAGTTACTCTGTGTTAAATCATTAATATAGTAATGATTTTTACAGAACATTCTCAATTAAGAGCAAAAAAGGAAATGAGGCAGGGGAGTGTGTGAGCTCACGCTGCTGAGTGACCATGCATCGGGAAGAACACACACACACACACACACACACACAATAATTTAGTATTTAAATAAATGCATTTGTGCTATTCATGGTTGCCAGGTCCCGCAGATAATATCCATGTATTGCAGACAGGTACTGAATATCATTTACAGAAATGTGCACTTGTTTTCCATGAAATGACCGGAAAAAAAAAATGTAAAAATGTCTACTGGTTCCTGTGTCCAATCATGAAAAACTAATTTCAAGTCCCTTTGTTTGGATTTTGAGTTATAGTTAATGTGGGGAGTTCATTTTGCTGAAACCTGGCAACCCTCACCACAAGCTTCTGCTAGAGCTGTTCTGTAAATCTGGGCATCAGGTACGATTAGTCCTTTTTTTTTTTATCAAGATGAGGTCTCTAACAGTTATGTAGGTGGGTTTGACATCTAAATTATTATTTTTTTACTCCTTGAGCCCGCCTCCCCATTCCTGCCCATGTTCACAAAACTCCGCCCCCAGGATTTACGCTGGCCCTTGGAGTGTATATAAAATGAATGACAGGCGGTGCGTCCAATCACAAACAAGCAGTTTTCTCAAACACTCAGTTCACTTGTGCTGAGGTCATGGCTTAAATCATGTTCTAAATATCTTCCAGGTTATTTGTACAAGTAATAAAAATAAAAAAATTCACCTACTGCACTTTTAAATCTGCACATTAAAGTAAAAACCTCACGCGACTTTCATTATAACAGTGTTCAAACACCACGCATGATTACTGAGAGAAAAGAAAGAAAGAAAGACATAGAAAAGGCAAAATGTAAGGATGGAAAGAACTGAGAAGAGAAAGCAAGAAGAGAAGAGAGAAAGAAAAAAAGAAAGAAAGAAAGAAAGAAAGAAAGAAAAAGGCAGATAAGAAAAAAATGAGAATGGAAGGAACAGGGAAAGGAAGTAAAAAAAGGAAGGAATGAAAGAAGGAAAGAAAAAAGAAGGACAGAAGGAAAGAAAGGAATGACAGAAATAATATAAAAAAACATGAAAAAATAGAAAAGGGAAAGAACGAGAGCGAGCGAGAGAAATACAGGAGAAAAGAAAGGCAAATTGCATCAGACAGGAGTAAATAAATAAATAAATAAATAAATAAAGAAGAATTGAGAAGAGAGAAGAAATGAAGGTAAAACAGAAAGAGAAAAATAGAATGAAGGAAAAGAACAGGAAAAAAAAATTGTGTGTGCGTGTGTATATGTGTGTGTGTCTCACACACACCTGTCTAACCTCCTGCTCGACCCCAAAACCACACACACACACGCACACACACACACACACACACACACATATTATTCCAGCACCTGTGAGACCATGGTGCTTTGATTTCACTGGCATCCGAGTGTTTAGGGCCGTGCCAACCTGCGGCCCGAGTCGCCATGCCAACACACACTGCCTCACTGAAGCATGCAGGTCTGGAAGCTTCATCACACACATGTACACACACACACACACACTCCTCATAACACTCAGTGGAACAAAGGAAGCTTTTCACGTGTGCTGTAGCTCCAGTTTACAGCAAGTCGCTTTTCAGATGCTTGACATTTCCTCAGTTCTGTCTCAGATGTGCTCACCGGGAGCCATGCGTCATCCCTCCATCTCTCCATCTCTTCTCTCACTCTATCACACATAATAAGCCACTTTTCCCCCCTGTTTAATGTCATCACCCGGGAAACCAGGAGAAGTCCGGCAACAATGTCCAAGCAGTGAATTTACACACTTACACACACTCCGAACGACATGTCTGATACGTCACTGTACAACATCAGTACACAGATTAGTCTCTCAGTCTCTTCGCTACATTTATTACATCTCAGATTAATTATGCTATAAAAGTGAAAAGTGAAGATCTGTAACTATACATTTATTGAAGTTTATTGCGTTAATCACCATTGACACACTGGACTGGAGTTTCACTGCTCACACCAACACTTACACTTTCAGTTTTACACAAAACATTTGTCCAGTTGTGTTCCTAAGAACACACAAAACAAAAATTCTTTCACAAAACATCTCCTTTCCTGTAACAGCAAAGCTGCTTTTACACTGTTTTAATCACATAAAGGATGACAGATCTTAGCTAGGGAAATGAAAAGAAAGTAAAAGAAAGAAAGAATTAATAACAAGAAACGAGAACAAAAAAGAAGGGAGGAGTTGAAGTAAAATAAATAAATGAATGAATGAGTGAATGAATAAAAAATAAATAAATAAATAAATGAGAAGAAGAATGAAAGAAGAAACAAGAAAGAGGAAGAACAAGGAAAAGATAGGACAGGTAAATAAATAAATAAATAAATAAATAAATAAATAGGAAAGAAAGAAAAAAGAAGGAAAGAAAGAAAAAAGGAGAAGAATAAGAACAAGAAGAAGAAGGATGGAAGGTAATAAGTGAGTACTGAAAGAAAGAAGGAAAACAAAGAAAGAAAGATAGATAGAAAGAAAAGAAAATAAGAAAATATGAAAACAAACAAACAAATAAATAACAACCAAAATAGGAAAGAAAGGAAACTATGGAAAGCAAGAAATTATTATTATTATTATTATTATTATTATTATTATTATTATTATTCAGCTGTAATTATTATTATAATTATGTATTATTTCTACATTATTTTGATTAAACTATGAATAAATAAGGGTAATTCTTCATGACCAAATCCAACAACAACGTGACCTTGCAATCTTGTAGGATTTTGTGTTAACGTTGTCTCACTGTTAGACGTCTTCCACGCTGTCTCCTGCACGTACGTGACGTGTGGTCTGAATCTGTGCTGATTTTTCACGTGGCAGAAGACTGTCCACGTGCGAAAGGTCAAACCTCCACCTGCTCGCTAACTTCAGGGAAGTTTCAGTCAAACAGGATCTTTATTTACTTGGAAGGACATAAATGCATGTAAAAAATAACTGGAAGGATAAAACACGTCCCCTGCAGACGTGACCTTTAATAAAAAGCAGCTTTTATTTCATTCTTTCAGTCCGTGTGAATCCCGTCGAGTGGATTTTCCTCCTCAGGTTTATTTACGACGCAGTGACACGGCCGCGAATCGCAGCACAAACTGAAACTCATATAGTTATCAAAAGCATAAAATTCCATTCACTTTAGGTGTCAGGGAAATGAAAGAGGTAGTCATAAAGGCGACGTGAGGCGTAAATCAGGCGAGATCCGAGCAGGACAGAGAGATGAAGAGGAGGAGCATGGCCACGTTTGTCACGTTGCCAGTCTGATTAAATATCGGAAATTAGGAATTTCTGGAAAAAAAAAAAAAAGCAGGAAGTGAGGGTGATGTACAGGTATTGCAGTCGGGATCCGCTGTGACTGTGTTGTGGATTGTGCATTTATTTATTTACTTGTTTTGTCCCTTCATAGATCATTCTCACTTTATTTCACAGATTTGCATGTATGTGTGTGTGTGTGTGTGTGTGTGTGTGTGTATGTGCATGAGTAACAGCATTGGTTTGACCTAGACTTTCCCAGAATCCACCATTCTTCCTTAATACAAGTCAAAAATGGTGACTGAAAACAGCAAGTGTATGATAAAAATATGTTGATTGATGTCAAGTTTAAGCAATTTTTTTTCCTCCAGTTTTATTCCCCTTACACCACATTATTACATTTTTTATTTATTTGTATGCATTTAAAGTTACATTTAATGTTTTGGAAAATCCACAGAACAAGTTCCTGTTATCACTTATCACATTACAGCAGCTATAAACAGTTGTTCCCTCACCAGCCTCTTGTTTTACTTTCTGTTAACGTTAATAAAACAAAAATGTAACTTCCCAGTGGCAGGAAAACTTACGCTGGAGACTCCTTCCAAAAAATGTGAAATAAACATCTCCTTTTAGTTAAATAACAACACGTTTTTAATTGATTTATGTGGAAGGTGTTACTACAGAAATTTGAAAAGTTACATCATTCATTTGTTAAAGATTGACACATCATACTTTTTATCCATTTATAGTTACATTTAATGTTGTAGAACGTCCATGAAACAAGGTAGTTCCTCTTCTCACTCATGTTATAGCAGCTATAAACAATTGTTCCTTCAGCAGCCTGTCTTTTTTTCTCTCTTGAAGTTAATAGGACAAAAGAATGGAGCTTGTCACATGGAAGGAAGGAAGGAAGGAAGGGAGGAAGGAGGGAAATGCAGATTAAAAATGTAACGATGGAGGGAATTTAGACAGGAAGTGAGAAGCAAAATAAGAAAGAAAAAAGAAAGAAAGCATGGAAGATGGGAAAGAAAGAAATATAAGGAAGATAAAGTTTAAGGTTATATATATATATATATATGTCAGGTCCGGAAGTATTTGGACAATGACAGAGTTGTGGAATTGAATTGAAATTAAACAATCAAGATGTGATCGAAGTGTAGACTTTCAGCTTTATTTTAAGAGGTTCCACAAAAATATGGCATTTACCA
>CM075023.1:2998601-3019715 GCA_037576675.1 Pangasius sanitwongsei
ACTTTGTCCAAATACCTTTGAGCCCCTGAAAATGGAGGTACTTTGTTGAAAATGGCTGTAATTTCTAAATGGTAAATACCATATTTTTGTGGAGCCTCTTAAAATAAAGCTGAAAGTCTACATTTCGATCACATCTTGATTGTTTTATTTCAACTCCATTGTGGTGGTATATAAAGGCAAAATCACAAAAACTCTGTCATTGTCCAAATACTTCCGGACCTGACTGTGCATATATATGGGAGGAACAGAGAGAAGAAGGAAAAAATAAAGGCAGAAGAAAAGTGAAAAGGAAAGTAATCAAAAGAAAGAAAGAAAGAGGAGGAAGGAGGATTGAAAGAAATAATGTGTTAAAAAAGGAAAAGGAGAGGGAAACATGGAGAAATAGAAAAGCGAAGGGTACGGGATATAAACAGTTGTTCCCTCTCTTTTTTCTCTCTCTTGACGTTTATGAGACAAAAAAAAATGAAGCTTGTCATGTTACCAAGAAACTGCAGTCGTAAAGTCTTTACAAAAAACCGACACTGGAGATTCCTTCCAAAATTGTTAATCTCCTCACAGAAATCATGCTTTTTTAAAAATCTATATAATCCTATAGAACCGATAACTTATTAGAATGAGTGCATTGATATAAACGTACAGCCGGGACTACTGTTAGAGCTGCTCTTACAGAAAATCAACACTTTCAACACAAGTCAACCTTTATTTATCAACACCTTCTGTCCAATCAGAATCAGAAACCTTCCTGGTACTCAAGTATACTTTATCCCACTGCAGCGTCACGAACTCATGCTGCTATTCTCCCAGCATGCTTTACTAAAAGAACATGGATCTCCTAAGTGGTGTCCTGGTCCCGACTCACGTCGCTGATTTCACGCTTTGAAACAGCTCAGTCACGGTGTTCAGATGCAGCTGAGTGTGGCAGGAACGGTTCACGACCTCTCACCTCATCCATCATGACGTGATTGACATGGGAAGCCGGCCAGTGACATGCCAGCGCTTTGGGGCGGAGCCAGGACCGAGGCAGCAGATGGAATCTATTGAGTCATATCTATATGGTGATAAGTTTGTATGAGTCCTTGCTGTTTAATGAAATGATGCATTCAGGTCAAAATGTTACCAGATATATTTGGAAACAATCTTGGCTTAAGATATTACTAATGATATTAATATTAAAATGTATTATATAATTTTAGTACTATATGATCTATCTTAAGTTAATGGCACATACATTGGTAGACATTGTAGAATATGGCTACCTTGTAAACAGCTGATCAAACATTTCTATATTTAAAACTACAGCACCGAAGCTTGGCGTGAAATGGCTTACATTAACAATTCTTGACGTAAATCTGTCAGTTTATTTAGTTCTTGTCGTCACAGTTAATCCGAACAACTCCTCGATGTGAGGAATGTGAATTTGTTAATCACAGACCCGGTCGAGCCCAAACCGCCGGCCCTCTGCTTTTTTTTTTTACAGCGTCTCTCTGGGCCACTTATTCCTCACTCCATTGAAAAAGTGTTAAACATGCGAGCCAAATCCATTAATCTTTACAGTCCGCCACTGGAACTGGCGAAGTTTTGGGAGTTCGTTAGTGCATTTGTTTTTCACTGAGTTCATTTGCAGAGCTGTGGCTGTCCTGGGTCAAGATGGAGAATAGAAGAAATTAAAGTGTGGATCTGAGAGAAAATTCTAGAAAGAGATGAGAGATGATGAAAAAAAGAAGACTTTTAAAGGTACATGATTGTTGGTACATGGACTATAATCCAATTTGGACCCATCATACAAACTAATTAACAACTAATTAACAAATCCATCAACAGAAATCCCGACGCTATTGATGCATGAAAGGTGTGATACATATCATACATATCTCATCACCATGTGTCTGCTTAAGACTTCTTCAAAAATCTGCTTTGTTACTTCCTGCGTGACCGTGTTCAGATGCTTGCCTCCATCTGACCTGTCTAGCTCTGTCTAGACACGGCTTACGCATATTTTTATGCTGCTATATGTCTTTCCTTCTTGTGAAAGTTCAGTGTTTAAGGAAGTTCAGCAGGCTGTTTCCTTCTCAGTGTGGCAACACAATGCCTGTTACAGTACTGATGAACAAAAAATGCTCACTGGCACTTTCTCAGTTTTTTTTTTTAACTTGTTCATATTAAAGCAGAAGTTGTCCTAGACTTGTACTGATTCTTATGGCTACATACTTTCCATATCTGACATTTAATTATCTATCATTTACAAAAGATGTTTGTATAGTTACAAAATAATTTATAGAACATATTGAATAATATGCTTTAAGATAATAAGGCTGGAGTCATTGTTAAAGCTAAGTAATCTTGTAACGATGCATTTTCTGCTAAATACAAAAACAAAATGGAGAGGATGTGCTTTTAAGATTAGCTTCTTTGCAGGTTAGGTTGTAACATTAAAGTTTCTGGGAGGTTCTGAAAACATTTGTATGTTGAATCATGGTTAGATTGATTTGGTTTATAGAATGTCACTTAAACTATAGATGAAAAAAAAAGCCATGAAGGAAATATTCCTACAGCTAAAATGTTTCAGGAAAACTTATAGGAACTTTTATTAATGTTCTTAGTGTAATTAAAGAGTTCTCAGAAGACACAAAGATAGAAAAGTTCTAAGAAACATAACGGTCTTAGATTCTCAGAAACTTAGATTGACCAGAGCCTTGCCATGGGATTTCTACCCTTATTAAAATTGCGACTGTATAAGCTACATTCATTAAAATAAGTGTTATTGGTGAATGACGGATGTTTAAGATCCAGGTTTAATGTTTTGACCCACTAAGGACAGAAAAAAAATCAGCGTTACAGATTAATAACTCAAAGTTACATTAACATTTATGCAGGGAAAGTTACTCGTATTTAGATTCGGGTTATGTGGCTGCTTAAGTCAATTTTCTGGGCGTCCAATTTAGATGATCAGTTTTAGTGTACAGGTTACAGAAATTTTTCTTGAGCAGATCTAAATCTGCATCTCAAATGGGAATTTTCAATAAGCATATAAACACAAGAACTTTACAGAACTGTACAGAAAAAGTACAGCTTTAATCACAAATGTTCTAATTTGGTATAATTTGACAATATGGCTTCCAGCCTCATTATTCAGCAGCTTATAAAATAACACTTGATCCAGCATATCTTTTAATTTTGGTATTGGAGAAAACATGGCCTATATTTCAGGAAGTCCTGATAAACTACATATTTCAAATCATTATGGAAAGAAATTACTTAGCATGTCAAACAGTGATTGTAGTGACTGTCACATTCTTTTAGAACTGACACAAAGATATGATATTTACAGATTTTAGAATAAACAAATTAGCATATAATCTATATAAAGTAGTTGACCTAGCATAATGGTTAAATGATGAAGATGTGTGAGGAAAGGGATGCTTTAGGCTCATCATCGTGCCCTCATGTCTGTATCTTGTTTGCCTCCCGTGTGTGAAATGACAGGATGTGCCAACAAATTGCACCAGTGGTGGCGGAGTGTCTGAGGACAACGGCTTGCCATATGCCAGCCCGGGGAAATGAATGGGCCTCATTTGTGTTGGCCTGCCTGGGACTGGCCATGGCACACACACTTCGACACAGACAGACGAGCCTTTGCGCTGCCATTTGCAACACATGTACGCCACACAACACACACTGAACGATCACTGCTGACAACTTAGTGTGTACAGGCTAACATGATCAGGGTTGAGGTAAAAATGTAAAATCGGTGTGTAGTACAAGAACTTAACATCACAGAAAGGCTTTCCCCTTTGTACAAATAAACTGATTAGGTATTTAGGCAAGGATGCAAGGTAATGGCTTTTAAAGGTGACAATGTACAGTATCTTGCTAACAACTTAGCATCAATCCTTCTTTGGCTAGTTGCTATTGATGGCTGAGGGTCCTTGTGGCCCTTGAAGACATTTACATACAATTACTTACTAGCAAAAAAGCATCAAAGAAAGTCCTTCCCAAGGACAAAAGTTGTCAGTGTACAATCCTTTTGCTAGCAAAAAAGAGACTCACAGAAAGTCTTCCTTTTCTCCCAAATTACTTGACTCACAAATTAACCTGAAGGTGCAGGAATTCCACTATTTGTCCTTGGCATACATTTCCTTGCTAGCAAAAAAACAAACTTTTCTCTATTATTATTAAAAGCCTTTCTTTTCTTACAAATTAACTGACTAGCTGTTGTCACATGAGACCAGGTAGTCACACTTGAATCAAAACAAAAGATAGCAAAAACATAAGATTAGTGTCACAGAAATCCTTGTTTTCCTACAATTGAGCTGATTAGCCAAGCGCCCAGGACACAGGCTAATCACTATGATGGGTACAATCCCTTGCTAACAGAAAAAGGAACTTAGCATCACAGAGTTCCTTTTCTCTCAAATTACACGATTAGCAGATTAACCAAGTGTGCAAAAAGCAGGCTAGTTGCCCTTGAAGAAACTTGGTCATGTTTGTGCCGGTTGTGTTGGTGGATTTATGGCTCTGTGTGTGTGTGTGTTGTGTGTGCGATGATAGCAGATGATTAAGGAGCAGGCGCTCTGTTGACATGAGATACTAATGAGGATGAAATGAGAAGGTCAGGGCTGGTCTCGGGATGTGCCGCCCCCCTCTTCAGGACAGCCAGCTAATCCCCTACTTAATCGCCCCTGCTGCAGCACGTACACACACACACTCACACACAAACGCACACACCACTCATCAGCACCCTGCATCCTCATAATTGCAGTAATTAGCAACACAACAAGTTCGTCTCAGCCACCGGCCGGCTGTTATGATTACTGCCACTCTGTTTCGCTCTCGCAGGACTTTGCCACCTTTGACCACATTAGTGTGTCAACACACAGGCATACATCAGGTTTCTGTCATGGCATGCTAAAAAAAAATAGGAACACAAGGATGGGTGTGGACTGCATCCAGTAAAGTGTAACAAAATGCTTGAGTGTGTGTTTGTGCAGAGTGATGACAGGACTGGAAAGAAGGTTTGGGTCTCTATCAGTTCAGTGACCTAGTGACCCTGTGGCCAAGGGAAACACTTTACTCAAAGTGTGTCATTTTTCACCCGGGGAAAAGTGTGTCATCTGCTTTTGTGACAGAACTCCATTTAGACAAGGAGGGATGCTCTCCTCTTTCATCAAACCCTGATCTCTATCATCACGCTGTCTTACGCACTCAACCAAACCCATCATTTTTCATAACCACCGGACAATAGAGATCTGAGGGTCAAAGATGGAGGAGTGCGTTTGCCTCGGTCAGTGCAGTGTAAACAATGTGTATATACAATGGATGGAATTGAGCGGACCACCAGTGCAGATCAAAGGGGATACGAGTGTGAATATGAGCAAGACGGACTAATAAAGAGAGAGCAAGAGGGAGAGTGTGTATCAGAAAAATGAGCCTGCCAGTGCTTAATTGAGCATACCGATTCCTAATGTGTCAGGCGGTGGCCCCACAGATGAGGGATGGCACTTTTTAGCGTGCCATTGTCCCTTTGTTTCCTCCCGCAGGCTAATGAGGAAGGCAGATCGCTGGAGACCTAGCGCATACTGTCCCCATTCACAAAATATTGCGGTACACGCATGTCATTAGACCCCTGTGAGAGCAGGAAACCGCCACTGACTTCATCACATCTTCATGATCAGAAGCTTGAACAAAATCATTATTCAGGATTGGTACACTCTCAGAAATTAAACAGAACCTTTGGTCTGGTTTGGTACCTTTTGCAAGGGTATGACTTTTGCACCTTTCGTCACCTGGTGAAGTGTATCATAGTGTACCTTTCCAACTTCCTTACATAATTAGACCTCAAGGACCACAATTGTACCTTTGGGCATACATCTACATTGTTTCTACCTCAGGGAACAAAAATGTACCTGTGCAGCAACTTTTTCCTGACCACGTAGCAAGATTTCTAGCTAACACATTAACCGTTTCAATCCGGAGACCCAAGGTTTAATCTTCTGTTTTGATTCCAGAGACTCACCATAAATCTATAAACAGTGTCCTATTGGAGGATGGTGCTTAAGATCAGTTTTGGCATCTTACCCAACCCTAATCCCAGCTAATCTGAAAAAATGAATAGTATGATGCCAGACTGATCATAATCACCAAGCACTGGTTACAAGATCTAAGGGATAGTGTGGTATAATTTACTGAAATTCAAGATACTGAGGTTAGGCCTAACTGCCTACACATTATGGGGGCAATTAGGGGACAGTGGGGGTTGTTGGTGGGGAGGTGTATTGTTATATTGGCAACGCTGGCATCGGGTCACTCTGGGGGAGGTATGCCCACCCCACCTGCCCACGTCCCGACCCTGCATGCTAACTCCCGGGCTTTTTCAAGGTGCTCCACAGCCATATGCTTGCTCACTGGGGAAGCGGGCATGAAGGGCGAGTCTCGGTGCCCTTCATCCAGGTGAGGCACAGGGATGCGCAGCTGGGTTGGTGCCAGTCGAGTGGGGACAAGGAGAGGGCGCGCCATGGCAGACGCTAGTGCCCATGACGTGCCAACCCACGGCACAGTCTGCCTCGCCAGTGCAGACGGCCTCCGGCTCTTTATAATTTCCACATCTTCTCTCTGAATCATTGATTTGGTGAGGACTTAACCAAAATGAATCTCCATGTTGAGGACATAAGTTCTGCGTAGCCTGGTCTCCTTCCATGAAGTCTTAGCAGCTCAAAACCTGGCATAGTTCTTGTTTGGAAATGCTACTCTTATAGCATAGAATGAGGGTGAGAAGCATATGATGGAATGGGCCAGCTGGGTGGTTTCTATCACTGATTGAGACCCAGCATCCCCAAGCACCCAGTATTGAATTGAGAATTTTGACTATCTTCAAAGTGGTACTTGTTTTGTGATCTTTGCAGCATGGGGTGCAATCCGAGATACAGTCTTCTCAAGTTTCCTGTTGAAATTTGGATTTAGACATTGTGAAATTAGCAAGATCTTGAACTAGGGCTGTCTACTGCCAACTAACCCAAGAGTGCAATCGGACAGAATGAAACTGGGGTGACTTTTCTTGGGTCAGTCTCTTAATGATTTAAAGACAAAGGAGCAACACAAATTCTGCCTTGTCACTAGCTTATGACACTATCTCATCACTTATCATCTTAAATGTAGATGCATAATCCTCTTTTTTGTCTTGACCCCTGTTGCCATCCTCTTGACATTTATTAGCAGGTCATGTCTGGTAAAGGTAAAACTTTTACTCTCTTAGGAACAATGGTTCCAATTAGAAATATTCTTCAGTTTATCCCTCTGGCAGAACCTATAAAGGTCCTAAAAGCTTCCAAGCAGTGCTCCTTTAAAAAGATAAAACTATTAGCCATTAAAGGAACCTTGTATTTAAGAGTGTACTGCACCATACATTGCTTCAAAACTCAGACTACACAAGCATTTTAGCATTGACTGGCACCAAACTCTAGACACTTCTGTCTGAATATTGGAGAATTAGCTAGACCATGTGTCTCCTGGATTAAAGATTCTTGCCTAGAGTTACTCCTTGACACTTCCCCAGACTGTGAGAAGGTCCACAGAGTGTGTGTATGTGTGTGTGTGTGCATGAGCTTGTATGAAACTGGCCTCTGCTGAGTCCAAAGCTTCTGCATGGCTTCCATTTTGACATTTACGGATTCATGTTTCATTTCTCTGTTTCACACGGGACCGTGGCTGCCCACGCTGGATTTAATGTGTACGCGGGAATGTGGCGTAGCTGGAGGCAAAGGTTATCACAGCGTGCGCCAACCTGTTGTACCTGCCATAGCAATGCTGCAAACCACAGGGAGTTTCAGATCAATATATTCTGCTAAGATCTTTTCCAAAAGCCCTTTATATAATGCGCAAAAGCCCTTTTAGACCAACAGGAAGTAGAAATAAACCAATGATACACTGTGGTTGGCTTCTGTTTTGGGAACTTAGCTTGGAAGATGGCAGTGTCATTTGGTTTGTTACTTATTTGATTTGTTCAAGTTTGTTTGTAAGTTTGGTTTCAAGTGGCTTGTGTTTAAAGAGTGTAATGTGGTCCTGGTAGGTGAGCAAAAATGAGATGATAAAATGTTGATCTTTAAATAGGTTCTAATTGTTCATACTTTCAGTCTTGAAGTAAGATTAAGCAATTATTGTGATATGGAAATGGGAATGGAAATGGGAATTATATATATATATATATATATATATATATATATATATAATATATATATATACAATGTGTGTGAGTTCAAAAAGTCACTTATATCTTATAAAGGCTCTGTATATCAGCAAGAACTAGTTCCTTTAATTAGTTAGCAAAGAAATGTACAGATTAAAGTAAACAGTCTACCAAAAACAGAAAAAACCTGACTCCTTGACTGTTAATGGACTTTAAAGTGTTTGAGCTCATCTGAAATGGTGTGTTCCTCAGAAACTGTATCCACAACACTTCTTTTATGAGAGCTCATTAAATGCAACTCAGGCTTTAATCCAAATTGCATGTCGGACATATTAACATTTATGATTTGGTTCATTGGTGCTTATCAGGCGATGGTATCTTCCACTAGAGAGCATAATATTCTTTCCGAACCGTAAGTGTACATACTGTATATGTGTGTGTGGGACACTTATAGAGAAACAAGAGGGAGGAATTCGTCCTTACAACATCGCAGTGAGTGACAGCTCTCTCTTTCAACATCTCCCCCGCCCCCATCGGCCTTATTTTCCAAGAGAGATTAAATATTTCTGCTTGAGAACACCCTTTAAATTCTGAAATGACTGCTGTCACTGACACACAGACCCACATCACACTCTCTGTCTCTCTCTGTCTCTCTGTGTCTGTCTCACACACACACACACACATTCTCCCCCTCTCATAGCTTGGATGGATGGCTGGGAGGGTAAAATATAATCTTTGAAAAGAAAGGGGCCCTGTGGGTTTTTTTCCCTGTGGGACCTCTAGGGTAACGGTGTGTGTATGTGTGTGCATGTGTGTATGGGGGGACGTTGCGGCCACTTCACACTGTAACCCGACCCAATGGGGGGCCAATCTGTCAAATAATTAGCCGTTTGTGCGTGACAAAGGTTTTATTTGCAGGAATTTCATACAGCTGGCTTTGAATAATATGGCTGTGTATTGTGCAGGGTCATGGGAACATCATCTCTTACTGGTGGGCCATAAAAGACAGCCCAATGATAATGAGAAAAGGGGCTGGTAATTTAATGCCTAAAGCATTTCTCTCTCTCCACCGTCTCCTTTTTGTACACACACACACACACACACACAGTCAGTCATACTCTCTTTTATTCTTTCACTTTAACCTCATGAGTTAATTAGTAAACTTTATTTGGACCTGAATATTCCTTCATGTCTGAGGGAATATCAGTATGGTGTGAAGGAACCCTGGCGTTTTTGAGCTACAATTTGTTTTTGCTTTCTTTTTCACAAATGACAATTTTGATAATGAGTTATTATTTAAAATTGTGTTTTTATTATTTGGCTTGCTTACTCATTAACCTTTAGTGATATTGGGGATTTTTACAAACTCAAGCCAAAAAACAGTTCTAACTGAACAATAAACAGTGTGTCCCAAAGTGTTTTATTATGCCACCTCTCATACCACAGCAATTTGCCAACAATTACAAATTTCAATTTAGTAATGAATGACACATCATCCATTTTATCTGCTTATAAATACTTAATGTTTTGGAGTGTCTGTGAAACTTTTTTTTTCTCTCTATTGAAGTATATTAGGCAAAAGAACACAGCTTCTAATGTAACCGAGAAACCGCAAAGAATTAAAAAACCCTCTGTCCTGAAAACATTACAGCTTTACTGTTGACTATTACAAAGCGCTGACGCTAAGACTCCTTTCCTACATGCTAAATAAACATCTCCTCACAGAAAAGTTCACAACATCAACTATTACATGTTTTTCCAGAGCGCCTGCCATACAAACCCCTGTGTAAGTTGTTACTGTCTTGGAGCCAGAACTATTGTCAGAGTTGCTGTTATAGAAAATTAATTAACAACCAATCAGATTGGAGAATAAAACCGCACTGTCATATAAACTCAAATAAACCTTTAGGTAATTATTGTTATCTAAAAAGTACTTGGACTGAAAATCTAGGCTAAACTACTGTTAAACCTCTGACAGCTGCGTGACATCAAAGCAAAAATGGAAGAAATAGTCTTCTGTGATGAAAAAAATCGTATCGATTGTTACCTTTGTCAGTTGTAACAAGGTATTGGTCAAACTTCGCAGCTGCTCCAAACCGACCTGGTTCCACTGGATGGACTGGCGTGCCCTTTGACCCCTGTTGAGGAACAGAATCAGGAAGTAGGGCGCTAAGAAGGATCGATCGGTTTGCTGTCTATGAATGACTGTTTATACCGTGCCATAGCTTAAGATTGACCTTTAGTGACCTCTTTTTGGACAATTCAGGAGAGAGCCTTGACCCATATCCCCCTCAGAGGGCACTAATTAGCAAAGGTGCTAGTCATGTAGCACCAAAGCTGTAGATTTGATAATGAGCCTAAAAAGTGCACTTCAAATTTAGTATCATGTTATAGTGAACTTATCATTAATGATACTGTATCATATATCAGGTTCATTAGTGGTACATGCCAATTCAGTCTCAGGAATAGCCTGGATTAGTTTTAAATCTATTTTGTTACAACAATTATTAAATCACCACAGAGCAGAAAAGTGCTTGTGTTTAAATGTGACTATTAAAATTTTGCAAATTGGGATCTTGCTCTAATTATCGGGCGTACGAGCGTACTATACTCCTGGTCATTACTCTACACGGACCCTTTTTTTTCCCTTTTTAGCTTAATAAGAAAGTGCGCTGGAGCATGACAACATGCAATAACTCTAATTTCTGCCTTTGCCTCTTAGCTATTTATAGACGAACAAAAGCCGACAACTATCGTCTCCCTCATTAAAGCTGCGCCGCACTAAATCCCCAACTCACGCATGTGCAAAATACAGAGATGTGGCGTGAAACTTTTGAATTGTCTTCAATATAAGATTCTGCACATAAAGTATAACAAATGTGTTACTTAAGTAAAAGTAGAAAAGTACGAACTAAACATACAACAAAGAGTCACAAATGTAAGCAACTCAAACAAAAATAAACTGAAGCTAACTTTTAAACCTGCTTGGCAACATGATTTTAAATGTTTAAAAACACAATTTTACTAACGATATGCGATTAAATTAACATTTAACAATGGTACATACAAGAAATATACGTATATCCCTAACTAAAAACTATGAAAAACCCTAGAGAAGTGTGTAGGAATGACAAACTGGTGCATCCATAGCGCTTTTGTTTTTACAGAAACAATGAATCATGAATGCTGTGTTGTGTTGTTGTATTTTGTACACAATTTCTAGCGGCAGGTACGATTGCGTACACTCCACTGCTACGTCCTTTCTTCTAGCTAGTTTACAGCTACATTGTTCTTCTAGCTAGTTTACAGATGCTACGCTGTTCACCAGAGCATGGTAGTTCCTCTGGTTTAATACAATTATTAAAATGAGCTTTACTGTCCTCACATTTAATTGCAGACTGTTACACAACAGCCAGAGTTTTTTTTTTATTAATTAAATGTTTTCTGGTCATAATTTTTTCAGGTGAAGCTTGGCAAGATCAGATTACCTTTGTCATATTTTTCAAATTTTTCCAATATTTTTCAGGTTTTGCTCATGCTCAGGCACAAAGAGGCAGGAGAGACGTCTCTTTAGTTTCTGTGGTCAGGGTAAAAATGGAGCTGATGTAAACACATGGCTAATTTTGATTGTTACGTTGGTATCATCTAGAAA
The DNA here is from genome assembly GCA_037576675.1 of Pangasius sanitwongsei. Lineage (NCBI taxonomy): Eukaryota > Metazoa > Chordata > Actinopteri > Siluriformes > Pangasiidae > Pangasius > Pangasius sanitwongsei. Next base: position 3,010,433 of record CM075023.1, read on the forward strand.
AAAAATGGAAATAGATAAAAGAAATTCTGAAATCGCAACAACAATGTTCAAAACTAATTCTAAAAATGAGTTACGGCTTTAAAATGTTAGCTAGCATGATAACTTTTATACAGTAGAGACATTTGAAAAAAAAAAAGTTTTATTTATTTCAGTGCTTTATATTTGAGGGAGATTATGTAAATGTTGTTTTAATTTTGTTTATTTCTGGGATAAAACTTAGATGCATGTGTACCAGCAAACTATCGAACGTAAATTGTGAAATGTATGAATAAATAACATCAAGAAATCTTTTGCCTCCATATTCTTGTTGTCACTTTAGATTCGTTGAAAAAATTTATTCACATGCTTAAAGCAATCATGATGACGCAAAATACTTTTTTTTTAATGACTTAAAATATATATAAATATATATATATATTTATATATATATAAATATAAAAATATATAAAGAATTGATATTTGAAAAAAAAAATACTTAAGTACAGTAATAAAGTCTTATGAATTGTAGTGACTTGTGAATGGATGATCATGACCACACACACACATACACACACACACACACACACACACTCCCACTCCTAAGATTATAGCCCTCTGGATTACAGTACATCTGACAGTATTTCATGTTGGATTTGGGGATAATGGAGGATTTTCTCTTGAAGAGCTGAGCTTATCAGCACACTGAGAGCCGGTCTCGACAAGACGCTGATTCTCTCTCTCTCTCTCTCTCTTTCTCTCTGTCTCTCTGTGTGTGTGCGTGTGTGTTGATTTAGCTCCGAGTTCTCACTCGACACAGCGCAGGCCGAGTCCTGAAGGAGTTAAATAAAGCTGACCCCCTTGCAGAGTCATTCTTCGCCGTTACTCTAGGGGACGCCGAACTGAGGTGTGTTTTAATTAACCGACTCAGTGGCTTCAGGAACACAGTCACACCAAAAAAAAAAGAGAGGGATTTTTTTGTTAGAAAAAAGCAATTGTGAACTGCTTTTTGATAAACTGAGAAGTCCAATTAGGCAAAATATACAGTGTTGCTAGTCTGTTTGTTTTGTCTGGGTTCTCAACTGAAATCTTTCCATACAGCTATGTATGACATCATGATAAACAATATGGCATAGTTTAGCTTTGTGTCTGCTAATGAACCAGTGAAAAACATGTATGTATATATGTCATTTTTTTTTTAGAGCTGCCTGCTGTCCATGAGGCAAATTTTTATTGCAATGAAAACATTGACAAACCTTTGTCTTCATCTCCAATCGACCCAAAACCCTCTGTAAGCCTTGTGACTTCCTGTTTATGCTAATATTCATATACTGTATGATTACATTAGCAAGCTACATGCGACAGGTCATATAACATGTATAACATGATACACAACATGATTTCGATGACAGCAGCAAGCAACAAATTGACATGCGTCATTTGAATTGAGATTTCGTGATTCTATGCAAATTAGGTTGCCTAATTAGATTGGCTCGAATGATTCCTTTGACCAATCATATGGTGCGCTTGGTACGACGTTTCTTCAGGTCGCAACTTTAGCTCTCTATTTACACTTTGACACACAGAAATCGACGAAAAGTATATAATCATCTTCTCCTGTCATATACGAACTCTCATTAAACGTGTAAAGAGACATGACAAAGAGCTTGGAATGAAGTAGCAGAGCTTGTTGATGCCTCTGGTGAGTGTACATAGCTAATACAGTTAGCTTGCTTTGCTAATCTGTAGGGGAAGCTAGTATGAAGCCTAGCATGTAACATGAAAATAAAAAAAAAAGAGTTTCATGCTGAGTTGCTTAATTTGTGCACAGCCACTGCAAAGTGAGAAAAAAAATTAAATAGAAAGTTTATAACAAAAATATGATTATAATAAAATACATTGTGATTGTCTTTGCTTTTATATGATTCGAGCAGTGAAAATAATAATAAATAATAAAATAAAGACAATAAAATAATAATAATTAATTAAAAATAATTTTTAAATAGTATAGTATTGTATAGTGTTTAATTTATTTAATCAAAGGTTTTATATTGTTGGTTTTAATTAATTTTTAATTATTTATAAAGAAATGTGTGTATATATATATATATATATATATATATATATACGCTTATGTTAATATTTGATCATGATATTTTGAGAGAATTGTGATGCATCTGTGAAATATACATCAAACAGTGATGCAAGAGATTCATCATCACACACACACACACACACACACAGAGTGGATGTCAGTGACAGGAGAAAAACATGGCTCCCTTCATCCATCCCTTCGCCTTTCTACTGCAATGCATGTCAACCTGCGCAACCCAGAGAATGAAATAAATAAGCTGCTCTACCTGAGAGGAATCTTTAACTCTCGTTTTTTCCAGCCACGAAAGATGGATTGCCTGAATTCTCCACCAATCACAACACAACACATTGGCTGCAGCATTGATTGATGAAGTATTTAAGTCGTCAATCTCGCATCACACGTTTTTTTTTTTTTACCCCTCTCTCTTCTTTCTTTCTTCAGAGAGAAGCTGCAGTGTCCAGATGTGACTGCTGCAAAACATCACACACTTCAACCACTTTGAGCATTGTGTGTGTGTGTATGTGTAAATGAAAGAAATAGCACGTGTAGACTTTTACTGTAAAGCGTCTCATGAATAAATTATTAATAACAGACAGCAATGTTTTTTATGATTGCAATCAGTTTCGTCCATCGGTTCATGGTGAACACACACTGAGAAGGTTATGCAAATAGGCTAATGCGCTAGCTGTTAGTGTGTGCAGTATCATTGGTAGCAGCTATTGTTGTTATGATTTCAGTATGGCAGTCTGGGTCCCAAAAGTCCCAAAGTGTTTTATTCCTCTTAGAACACAGCAAATTTCAAAGATTACAGAATGTCACGTTATACTTTTTAATGGTGTGTGTGCATGCACGCACGTATGTGTGTATGATGTTTTAGTATAATTACTGCTTCACAGCTCCAGGGTCCTTGGTTCGATCCTGACCTTGTGTTACTGTGTGGAATGTTTTCCCTGAGTCCATGTGGGCTTCCTCCAGGTTTTCTTCCCACCTCCCAAAAAACATTCTAGTAGGTGGGTTGGCGACTCTAAATTGCCCCTAGTGTGTGAATGAGGGTGTGAATGTATGTGTGCCAGCTCCCCTGTGATGGACTGGCATCCCATCCAGTGTGCATTCCCATCTCACGCACAGTGTTCCTGGGATAGGCTCCGGATCCACCTCCACCCTGACCAGGAGAAAGTGCATACTGAAGATGAATGAATGATGTGAAAATGTACTTACTCTGACTCCATGGTGTAAATGCTGTGAGTGAATTAAAGACAGAGCCTTAACTGACCACACACACTTTCATTACATTGCCCATATGCCTACCCATGGCAAAGAGATTTCAGTTTCACACTTGTTACGGCGCACACACACACACACACACAGACACACACAGACACACAACCACACATGCACACACACAAGATCATTGTGTGAGGTAGTCATGTGTCATTTACCTTCATTGTGGGTAATGTAAACCAGCTTTTGGTCCCCTGTGAATTCTGGGAAGTGGATGGCTGCTCCAGCTGTGGAGCTTAATTGTGGGTTTGGAATCCGGATGCGTTCATGGTCTGGTATCGACAAGCGCAGAGGAGAGGCGGAAATCAATCAGCTAATCAAACAAATCAATGGCATGAAACCGAAAAAGAAGTGGGGCCATTCATTTGGCCGGACAGGAAGATGTCACTGATCACACTGATCCGACAAGTGGTGCGATAAGCACACAGATAACAATCATGACCTCAGGTATTAAATATTATGAAAAGTTATGAAGGGTAGGGTTAGGTTTAAAGAGTGGGGTTAGCATGTGCACCTTTTCGTATGATTTATTCAAATGAAATCCCATTTGCTCACTCGAGTTTGTATGGATTTTAATGGAAATCCTTTCGACGTTCATATCTCACCTCTTTCCATTATGTCCTTTAGAGTTCAAATCCAAGTTAAACATGAGGCTCGTTATGAAATTATGCATTGCATGCTGTGTGAGTGGATTCCCTCACGTCCATATTATTGTCAGTCCCCGTTATCATTACATGCAACAGCATTGTGTTAAACACGGACTTGTGTTTCCTGTTGAGGACAATGTGACATTATTGTAAAAAAAATCATTGAATTGCATTGAAGAGTGCTATCGACCCTCTTCCTCATACATGAACTCACAGATGCTTACAATTGGCTAGTATCACTGTGATTGACAGGGGAGAAAGAGTATGCCCCGCCCACCCAGAGAACATGGCTAATTTGCTCTCTTGACTTGGATGGTTGTGACATCATTGGGGTTCGAACTTGCAATCTCCCAATGATAGGGCGAACGCTTTTTTAAACACTTTTATTAAAGAATGACATGCTTTTTATATAAACATCTGCAAAAGAAGTTACGTTATAGCTGCCCTCCGTCTTGATTATTTTCCTGTTACAGCATGTCACGAGGCGTTTCATTTCTCGTACAGCACAGTAATTTAGCCAAAACTAACATTTTTAACTTCTTAATGAATGACACGTCATACTTCTCATTGTTTTACGTTTAATGTTGCGGAACATCTGAAAAACAAGTTAGTTCCTGTTATCACTTACGTTATAGCAGCTAGAAACACGCATTTCCTCACCATTCTGGTAACTAGAACTCACAAAGCCCTCTGTCCTGAAGTGTTTCTGTGTCTGAAAACTTAAGTAAACATCTCTTTGCAGAAAAGTTCACCATATCAATGATTTTTTAACCTGTTTACCTGTGAGTAAATCATCACTACACAAACGATAGCGTATTAAAACGAGCATTTTAATATAAATATGTGAAAATGAATCAACACCTTCTGACCAATCAGAATCAAGAACTCCACAGTACTGTAATAATAAATTCTGTAATCTGTAAGCTGTCACATCTCTTTATCACGGCTCCTGTTCTTCTTTCAGACACTTCTCCGTGTTTATCCAGCTTGTGGGAATTCCTGTTCCACGGACACAGCGTGGAGATTCCCATCCTGCCCGACAGAACTACGCCCTTATCTCCCAGACAGACGATAGGAAACCTGTGAGTCACTCTGACCCCGCCCTTTCTGAACGAGACAATCGCTCCTCTTTGAGCAGATTGTCATAAAAGTGTGCAATGAGACTATTCCTTTTCAAACGACTCGTCATTAAAGCACGTAATTAAATCTCGTCAGACTTTACTTCATCACTGGCTTTGTAAAGCATGATGTAATGAATCCTGAGAGACAACATACTTATCATTCAGCAAATCATTTATTCTATTCTGTTCTATTCTATTCTATTCCCAGGACAATCTTTCTTTCTTCTCTGCTGTAGTTTCTTTCTTTCTTTCTTTCTTTCTTTCTTTCTTTCTTTCTTTGCATTATGCTAAATTACAGTTTTGCACATTAATACTTTATTTTCCCCTTAGTATTTATTTATTTATTCATTCATTTATTTATTTATTTTCTTCCCAGGACAATCTTTCTTTCTTTCTTTTCTTTCTTTCTTTCTTTCTTTGCATTATGTTAAATTACAGTGTGTACACATTAATGCTTTATTTTCCCTTTAATTTTTATTGATTTGTTTATTTGTTTGTTTGTTTACACCTTTGTGTTAGAAGTGCACTATGAATCATTATTCTAAAATTGTTTCTAAGATCACTTTTTATGAACTTTAATTTTGACTAGAGTGTTAAAAATGACTAAGATGCAGGAAAATCCTGTGTTCTGTCTAACAGTGAACTGTTTTCCAATCCTTCTGGTCTTGATCCACTTTGGATATTAATTAGCATCTCTCTCTCTCTCTCTCTCTCTCTCTCTCTCTCTCTCTCTTTCTCCTTGGAGGCTTCTTCTGCTAGTTTCCTGCTCTTTCATGTCTCTCCGCGGTGGTGTGATGATTATCAGAGCTGTACTGTACCTGTAAGTGTTTGGGAAAAGCGAAGGCACTGGATGAGTGCGATTCAGAGAGATAAAGAGCGACAGAAAGCCCAGAGGCTGAAGACTAGGAGACGAAAAGAAAAAAAAAACACTAGCACCCAAACCACAGCAGCTAATTACACCTTCGTCTGAGAGAATGTGGCAAACATTAGAGCCTGAACTTCCACTAACACTCAGATACTGTATGTGTTCATTCTCTCTAAACTAAATAATGTTTCTCTGTGTGTCTGTGTTTAAAGCATTTATATATATATATAAATGAGCATCTCTATTTGTCCCTTAATTTAATTCATTCATTCATGCATTCATTCTTTCATATATTTATTTATCTTCAAAGAAAGATAGACACTTTCTTTCTGTCTTTCTTTCTTTCTTTCTTTAACATTTTATGTTTAGTAAGGCTTTATTTATTTATTTATTTATTTATTTATTGTTATATTTATATTTTATACTTTTATTTCTTTATATTTATATATTATTTATATATTTATATATAATATTATTTATATATTTACTTATTTACATTTTTATGTTCTAAGTGCACTGTGTATCATCATGTATTACAGTTTTGCTCTGTAACCCTTTATTTATCCCTTGATCTTTGTTGTTTATTTATTTATTTACTATTTTGTGTTAGAAGTGCACTTTCAGATTTTTATTTTTCCTCTTAATATTCTTGTAAACCCGTTCATGAGAGAAAAAAAGAAGTAAACATGGAATGATGTGATTGTGATGTGATGATGTGATGAACATTCCTAAGATGTAAACATTTTTTTTGGGGGGGGGGATAAACAGCATTCTGACACAAAACAGCCGTGCTGTCATTGACGCGTGCTTCTATGTTTACTTAAATAAAAAAGATAAAATCTAAGAGGGTTCTGGTGTAAAATACTACAGCAGAGAGTTTCGCTGTGAGATTTTCTAGTGTTTCTAGCAGAACCCATTGTAGGAGGATGAGAACCCTAATCAGTTCGAATTACTCTTTCATACACACACACACACATGCACCGGAGTGTCAGAGCTGATCACCTGACCGGCCACAGAAACCAGACAGCGACGTGAGAGCAGAAGTGAGAGGTGGAAGCAGGACGGGATGTACGAACAACTTTCAGTCTGCTAGCTCCTTAATAACACACACATACACACACACACACACACACACACACACAGGGGGATGCTCACATCATACCATCTTCTGTTTTTTCCTCAGTTCTCTCAGAGTCACAGAACACCTCCACCTCAGCTTCAGAGATCTTCCTGGCGGCAGGTGGGAGAAGAAATCAATGATGCAGGGAATCATTTTACTTTTACACACACAGCTCACTTTAGGGACAAAATGACAAAAAAAGAGTTGTGTAATGCAAATAAAATGATTTGTCATCGTTATCCTAGAAATTATGAACACAAAATTGAAGTGGAACTGATGAAACGTCACACTGCACTGAGCGGGCATTTACAAATCACCCCAGAGTGTGTGTGAGAGAAGTTTAACTTATTCTACATTTATACATATGTATATTAAAAAAAATACTTATCTTGCAAAATAAAAAAAAATCTGGCTTAAATTATCTTGCAACATATCAAAAATATTTTTTTTTAAATGACAAACTACACTGCATGTAAAATATGTAAAATTTAAAAAAAAAACTTATTTTTTATAGACTAGAAGTACAAAAATATATTGCAAACTTTACACAAAAATATATTGAAGTATTTATATTAAGTATTTATATTAAGTTTTTAATATTATAACTTTATATTAATTTTTTTATATTAAACTATACTGAATTGAATTTTATTTTTTAAATATATTACAAATATTTAAAGAAAATCACTTCAAACACCTTACAAAATAAAAACATCAAAAATATGACTTCAAATATTTAGCAAAATTAAAAAACAAAGGTAAAATGACATCAATATGTACTGCAAAAAGTGGAAATATTTCAAAGTATGACAAAGCACATCTTCATTTTAAAAAAAAAATTTTTTAATCAATTTTAAATATTTTAAATATCTAAAAAATATAACAAATCATTCTGAAACATGTTTGGCATTTCACTATGTTGTATATAGTCTGTTGTATCATGATTGGGAATTTTATTTATTTATTTATTTATTCATTTGTCTTTCTGTCTGTCTGTTTGCTTGTTTATTATTTTTGTATTTTTCAGAATAAAGGCTGTGTTTTTTTTCCCCTTGTTTTGTGGCGAAAGTCTCACAACTCATAACTCCATTTTAACCACACTGGCCTTTAAGGGCTTTGGTTCAATCAGGAAGTGAAACTACAAATCTGTCTAATCTATAATATGATCTATTTGATGACTTTGACACATTGAAAACAAATGTTACAAATTGGAATATTTAAAAAAATGTCAAAATGCAAAAGAAATAATATGATCTGCAAAAATATAAGCAACATAAAGCAACACAGTTGAGTAATGGAGAGCACTGACTTTTAAGTATAATTCTTACTTTATTACTGTATTTTAAACCTTTCATTTATTTTGAAAGCATTTCTGTAAGCATTTTTTAAACTCTACACCACCGTTCCTGTTCCTCTCTCCCTCCTACAGCCAGCGTGAGAGGGAAACTCGACGTGCGCGTGCCTTTAACCGACAGGAAATGGGCACCACGGCGGCACAAACGCTGGCACAAAAGGATCGGGCACGGACGCAAACGCAGCCTTGTCAACACGACCCCCCACAGAGGAATTTCAATTTCATATATTTAATTATCGCTGTCAGACAGGAGAGCTGACAAAAGCTCCCTTTTGTACTGCAACTCCATCTCCCGCGTCTCTCGATTAATTTCGGCGTACGAATATGACTAATTGTCTCGCCCCGGCTCCGGAGTGGGATAAATAATCGTTTCGCCCCGGCGTTGGAAGGAGGTGGATCCACGGACATTCATGTGTCAATTTTATGATATTTGAACACAATGGGCTGTGCATAATTCAGGTGATGGTACAAGCACACCGATGCCACCATGCACACACACACACACACACACAATCACAAATCCACATCTTTTCACAGGTTTTGTGGCCCCCTCAATGGCTCTTTTGTCGAGGCAGCCATTTTGTGTCCTCATATCAGTCATTGAAATTGCTACTTTGTTTAGAGTGCTGATATTAGCATCATAATTAGTGAGAGAGAGAGAAAAGGAGAAAGAGCAGAGTGATCCGTACACGTTTTTAACCGTGCACAACAATCACTTTGGCGGGGGGGGGGGGGGGGGGGGGGGGGGGGGGGGGGCGCGGCCGCGGCGCGGGGGGGGCGGGCGGGGGCGCGCGGGCGCGGGCGGGCGGGCGCGGCAGAGACGC
>CM075023.1:3019725-3050188 GCA_037576675.1 Pangasius sanitwongsei
GGGGGGGTGGTGGTGGGTTTTTTTTTTTTTTTTGTTGTTTGTTTTTTGGGGGGGTGGGGGGGGGGGTGGCGGTTTTTTTGGTTGTGTGGTGTGTTTGGTGTTTGGGTTTGTTGTTTTTTTTTTTTTGGTGGTTTTTGGGGCCCCCCCCCCCCCCCCCCCCCCACATCCCCCAAAACACACGCAGACACACACACTGTATCTAGCACCATTATAGGCTACAATATAATACAATACATTTCCTTATTGACAAGTTTCAATAAGGATAAGGTTACATTTTTAACTGGAATGAAGTCACACAGTTTTTTCTGGTACATACTATTACAAAAATGTAAAAATAGATCAACAAATAGAAAATACTCTTACTTTTAATAAACAAATTCTAATTAAAAACCAATCTGAATCCAGTGAATTTCACATTTCAACATTTTCAACACAATTTCCTGTTCAGAAATTTCCGAATCGTATTTCCTTAACTGTTTGTATCAAATGTATCAAATACTATTGAAACTGCATATTATTCACTTCACTTTTACGGGGTTTAATATCATTATGTCATTTCTTTTAAACATAAAATAAATACGCAAAAATCAGTGTAATATTAAGGAACAAACAGAAATCTGACATGGCATACCTCAAAGCTATCCTCTAGGTCCGATGTTATTTAATCTGTACACATTCCCAGTTCTGTTTCTTTTATTTCTGATTGCACTATATTGTTCTATATGATTTAGGGATGTAACCGAATACAAATCTGTCATTCAGAATGAACAGATAATGTATTTTAAACAGATACAAATACAGATACGAATAGAAGACGCTGTTGTTTGTTGTTGTTATTGTTGTTGTTTTTTTGTTTAAACTCGCCAGAAAGCGTTCACAGGGGGATCAGGTTGAAACTAGCGGTGTGTATCAGTACCGGGATCCTGCAGGACGTAATAAAAAAAAGTCGTGCGAGGCTCACACAACAAATAATACAGTCACAGCCTTTATTTTAATTCTGACACTGTTAACATTTCTGCCTTTTTTAGAGCAGTTTTCAGTGTTTAGAGGCAAAGGGTTATTATATTTAATTAAAAATGAAATAACAGATAATTAAAAAAGAACTTCCCAGGTTAGACCACACCTACTTTGTATACAGATACAGATATGGATATTCTGAGAAGGAAACGGATACAGATACGGATACAGATAGTGTCATTGCCCTAGCGTCACACTCCTACTATGATTCTTGTACAAAGACCAAATTATTTTATTCAAAGTAATAATTGAAGGCATTTATTTATCATATAAAATTTACCCATCACATTGGGTAAAATTAAGTTTAAGGTGGCACTTTAAAGTGTTAAAGTGATACATATTTCCCTCAGAGAAAGAGTTTTCCTGTCAAGGATTGTTAACCATATTTGCATTACTTGCTCTGGAATGATATTAGATTTGCATTGAATATTCTGGAATTCTGTAAACTGAGGCACAGAACTTAAGTAATGTACACAAATGGTGTGTGGTCGCACCATTAACCATATTTGATCCTTGTTTTTACACAACGAAGTGAGAACTGTTAGGGTTTTGGAAATTTCTCCACACCATACTGCTCTGCTAGTTATGCTAACTGTAGTCAAAAACAATAATTGAGGGTTGATATGTTGAGATAGTTCTGGTGTTAGCACAAAACTCTCCTTTATTTCTTGTGGAAACATTTAGAAAGGATTAAGTTTGGGAAAAGAAAGTAAACACAGAAATGAAGTGAACTGTAATCTAAAATACGCAACACAACACTTGAGAGTTGAGAAAGTTAGAGAATTAGCGTCAAGCTATTAATGTGTAGCAGCTGAAAGCTGGTGCAGGTTAAATAATCAGTGTTATAAGCTGTTTATGAGTAGTTCTACTTGGATGCAGGAAGTTGTGTTTTGATGGGAGACCTACGAAGAAGAATTAAACGTGGGGGAAGAAAACGTGACCGTTTACTCAGAACATAACTGACTGATAGATGGATATTCACATTTATTTATTCTTGGATGAGTGTGAAATGATAGATACAAACAAGGAGACGGTTTAAGAAAAGGCCACTAGGTTCAAAAACTGACTAAAAGGATGAGTTCAAAAAGATTTTGTTGTGAGAGAAAACCTTTTCAGGATTTAAAAAAAAAAAAACTGATAGGAGGTGGCTGTGGAGTTGAGGCACACACACACACACATACACAGACTCGTACAGTCACGCTGCAGAATTGTCTTCGTCTTTTGCACAGTTACCATGTTGGCATGGAGAAGGATGGAGTGAAAAAAGAAAGCGAGAGAGACAGACAGAGAGAAAGAGAGAGCAGTTTTATTACACACATTCCTCTTTAGTGGACACATGGACACTTCAGCAGTTGCCATGGTGTTAGAGCTCACCACATTTCATAATTCCCTCGCTTTGTCTTTTTTCTTTCTGTGCTTTTTTCCTCTCCCTCCCTCTCTATCTGTCACTACAAGTGCAAGAGTCACTTTTCCTCTCTTTTTGTGTGAGAACGCGACAGAAAGTTTTCTCACCGAGGTTCCCAACTCCATAAATAAACCAAACTTCATATGCAGCACCTGCTCGACAACTGTTTATTCCTTTCCATCTATTCCTTTACTTCCCCTTTCCTTTTCTTTTCTTTCTTTCTTTCCTTTCCTTTCCTTTCCTTCCTTCACATTTCCTTTCCTTCCCCTTTCCTTTCTTTTCATTTTCTTTCTTTCCTTTCCATCCATTATCTTTCCTTTCCCTCTATCTCCTTTCCTTTCCTTTCACAGCTCTTCTGTAAACCTCAGCAGATGCTGCAATTTGAAATAAAAAGGAACTTTTTTGATGTTTTGAGCGGTCTCTGAGTTTCGAGTGGGCCGTTATTAAACCTAAACTCTTGCTCACACACACGCACACACACACACAAACACATCCACACACATTAGCATAGCCACAGTCAAGTGGGAAATAACTGCTGCCAAGAGAGAGAGAAAGAAAGAAAAGAGGAGAGTGTTGGGGGGAGAGAAGAAAATGATTAGCATTCTGTGTATAAATAGTTCCAGGACGAGGGCTGTTAAGTTTGAAAATTAACATGTAAACAGTTGGAAAGTCCACCCGAGCCTTCTCTCCTCTCCCTCCCTCCCTCCGTCTCTCCATCCTCACCGGCCTTCTTTTTAAAACCTTGATAAATATACATAAAGCCCCAGCACAAAGGCTTCCTTGTGCGCTTAATGGGAGCGCGCTTAATGGAGACATATATTTCCAGGATTATATCAGCATTCAGTTGCAAATTCTGAGTTTTAATACTCCGCGCCCGCTCTATGAATGAGCGTATCGTTTGAATGCAGGGGGGACACCTGGTGCGGCGGGCTCGCCACTGACCCCGTCTCCCTGCCAAGGCCGCTTTTTCCCACACTGCCTTTCAGCCCTACGACGCGCACTTGTAACTTTATTCCCCTCCCCTTCACCTCTCTAGCCAAAAAAAAGAGTCCAAAGTAAAAAAAAAAAAATGGCGAAACGGAAGAAATCTTCTTATCGATCTGGGTTTGAATTCGCACGGGTCACGTCGGGTGCTGGGTTCGGGTTTCTGAGAGGCGAGCGGGGCGAGGGGACTTACTTTTCTCTGTTCCTTTACTTAGTACTGTAAAAAGGAGGGAAGGAATGAAAGGCAAAATGTTGGGATAACAGGAGCCTCTGTATATTGGAGGCACTCAGGGGCCCCTTTGTGGATTTATTGTACATTAGTCGTTTCGGTGTAGGCCTCAGTGGCGGAAGGGGTGTGTGTGTGTTTGTGTGTGTGTTTGGATGGTTGCGGGGGCATTTCTGGGTTGATTAATAGTAATTCTTATTCTTGCCACATTCAAGGCAAACAAAATCTAACCTGTATTACATTTAAAAAAAAAATGTATACCCAGGATGTTGTTTTTTTTTATATAAAAGGGAAAGATTTTCTCTCTCTCATAAGTGTCTGCTTTCACGAGCACGACTGATTGAGGCACACAAACAAAGCTTTGTTTCTGCTCTCTCACAGATGCATGGCCGCTTATACTCTCTCTCTCTCTCTCTCTCTCCTTTTTCTGTTGGCTCCTTTTGTTTTTAGCTCATGGCGCAGGCCCGGGGCATGGGATTGGGTGTTTGGGTTTGGGGTGATATAATGCCTTCTACTGCTAATAAAACCATCATAAAGAAGGTAAAAAAAGAAAAGATTAATGTTCAGTGTTATATATATATATATATATATATATATATTTACACCTATTGAATTCTAGAATCTGATTGGTCAGAAAGTGTTGATTAATATTCTATAACAGCAGCTCTGACTGAAAGGCAAAATCACATGTTTAAAATGAATGTTCTAATATGTTATCATTTCTATAGCAACAGTTAATCCAACTTGTATGGTGGACATGTCACATAAACTAAGTCTAATAAACAGATTGAAAATGTGTTGTTATTTAACGAATACACATATTGTCATTGATATGATGAAGTTTTTTTGTGAAGAGACATCTAACAGAGGTAAAGCTGTAACTTTAAGTTTATGCTTTCTCTGGACAAGCTGTAACATCTTCCTGTCTCATTAATTTCAACGGGAAAGACTGTTTTTACCACAATAATAGCTGCAATAACGTACATGATAAAAGGAACTATCTTATTTTGTGGACATTCCCCCACAACATTAAACGTAACCGTAAATGGATAAAAGTTCTACACATATCTTTCCTTAATAGGTAAAAATTGTCAATATTGCTGTGAAAAAAAAAACTTTTGTGTGAATCAAATAATCAACTTTGAAGATAGAATTTTGATCGTTTTCCTTTGCGTATTTTATAATTATTGTAATAAAGCTAAATGTAGTAAATGACAATAATCTCTATCATTTTTTTTTGATCGAATTCAGCTTAATTATATTTGTCATTTTGTTATAATCATAATTTCATGCACAAAGCTGCAGTAAAGGTGAAAGAGAGGGGGGAAAAATGGGAAAGAGAGAAGGAAAATGAAAGACAAATGCAACTATTAATAATTAAGAATGAGGATAGTTTTTGTCTTTTTCCCTATCAATATGCCTTTGTTTTAATAAGCCATTTGTTTTTAAGATTAAGACATCAGCCTGATTTCTTCTCATGAGAAAACCGTACAAGTAGCAATTTGAATGATTTGAATTGTTCAGCGGATTCATTCACAGACTGACCACTTTCACCTCCCATCAATGCCACTTTCTAGAAAATGAAAACGAGAACATCACGTCGACTGATTACGAATATTCATAAAGAAACCAAGAGTCTCATGACCATGTGAAAGCAGACACTTCCTCACAAATCTATTTCTTACATACATAAATATAGAAGGCATGCACTGTACACCAAGCTGCCAGTTTGTCCTTATATTTATCTCTGCCACTGGAGCGATGAGAATAAACAAAACAGAAATCTACCTCACTCAAATCCTTTTCCATAAACATATGCCCAATTTTTAATATAGTAGCTTTAAATTGTTTTGTAAAAATCTAACAAATCTTATAAGCTGAACTGTAAGTAAAACTACAGCATCATTTGCATCACTTTTTCAGTTATAATGTCACTTTCAGTCATTTCAGAGGCAGAGCCTAGTATAATTCACCAAATTTTAAACTTAAATTTACATCCAACGTATCTACATATTCTCCCTGCGATTTTACATTAAAATTGAAAAATTCTTAAAAAATAAGTATGAAATAACATAATGCAGCTACAAAGCTACAACTTTCTGGAGTTAATGCTACCAGCATATTGTTCATTCTTTTCCTTATTGTTATTATAACATCACATCCCAAAGTGTTTTACTCCTCTTATACTACATCAATTTGCCAACGATTGCATTTTTAAAAAAAATTAATTCAATAATGACACATCGTAATTTTAATATGTTTATAGTTACATTTGTTAGTTAGGTCCCGTTATCACTTTTTATAGCAGCTATAAATATTCGTTTCCACACTAGCATCTCTTTTTTCTTTCTATTGACGTTAACAAGCCAAAAAAACCCCACTTGCTTGTCATGAAACCAAAAAGCGTAAATTTCTCTTTCCTGAAGACTTTCCCATGGTGGAAAACCTACAGACCTTTACAAAGCGCTGACACTGGAGACTCCTTCCAAAAATGTTAAATAAACATTTGGTGTTTCACCATATCAATTATTCATCTTTTTATTTTCCAAACAACACCACTATGTTTTAAAAAAGTGTGAAGCATCAACCATCCAAATATGAAGAATTTGTTTCTATAGAAACGGTAAAGTATTAGAATGAGCGCATTACTTTAAACCTGTGGTTTGCCTTACTGCCGGAATTACTTTCAGAGGTGCTTTTATAAAAAAATAATGCCTCCTGACCAATCAGAATCGAGAATTCTGCAGTGCTGTGGTACAGTATAACTTATGTCATTTGAGTAAAAAAGAATTGTTAGCTACATTAGCCATGTCAGCTGATGGACTGCAGTTTGGGTGAGAGAAAAATTGCCTCCTAGTGTCTTAATGTGATGTCATCATATTAATTCGATAAGATCCATCAATGTGGAATAAAACAAGGTTTATTAAAATATTCAAAGTGTCATCGGGTTAACACCAAACACCACTTGATGGACGGATAATATGTGTGTGTGTGTGTGTGTGTGATGTGAGACATTCATAAGTGTGTAGACAGCAAAGTGACAGCTTGATCACACACGTCGCCTTGCAAATTTGGTTTAATGATCACCCTGTTGACATGTCGCCCTGACAATGAGGGCACACCAGCATATAAATAAATCTTGCGTGTGTGTGTGTGTGTGTGTGTGTGTGATATGCAACACCCCCCGTCTTTATTCTTTCAAGGTGACAGAGTTGAGGCCAAAGCCGATTATTAGCTTCCCTCCGGTCAGACACTCATACATAAGCAGAGCAGCCTGAGGCACATGCTTAGCATGTGGTGGAGCCAATCGACGGGTCAGTTATCACCGTACAGTTGCATCAGACCTGCATATCACCAGGTCACATCTACAGGGAGAACAGGACAAATCCACGTTTAATATACAACACGCCAGGGAGAGCGGATCATATCGAGCAAGTCAGAGAAGGCAGAGTGCGCTTCCCCTGGGAAAAGAAAAATGATTATTTTTTAATGCTCATCTTATAGGAGCTTGGCTCCTTTGAAAAATGTATTTTACCTTCCAGATATTAGGTTTAGGTGAAACATGATTCTTTGAAAAACCAGTAAACTGACTGTGTGGAGTTAGTATTTTGCGTTAATTAGCATTCAAGTTCAAGAATCTTTAGTAAGTGCTTTTTCCTGGTCAGGGTCACAGTGTATGCAAAGTCAAGTGGGAGGAAACCAGAGAACCCAGAGGAAACCCACATGGAAACGGAGAACCTGGAGCTGTGAGACGGCAACGCTACCTGCTGCACCACCATGCCACCTAGATCAGCTCAGCTGTACTAAATGGAGCGTCTCACACACACACACACACACACACACACACAGCCAGTAAAACGTTTTTTTTTAACACTGTGTATTAACATTTAACATGCTCTATAATCGCATGTGAAAAATATATGAATCTTGAAACATTGCATGGAGGAGTAAATGAATCATATGAAAACAAATGAATCATGTGAAAATCACATTCGAAAATAAATGAATTATGTGAAAATAAATAAATCATGAAAAAAGCACATGCCAAAATGAATGAATCATCTGAAAATAATCAGATGAAAGTAAAAGAATCATTTGTAAAAATCACATGAAAAGAAAATAATCGTGTGAAAAAAAAAGAATCGTGAGAAAATCACACGAAAATGGATGAATCAAATGAAAATAAATAAAAACACGTGCACTACATGTGAAAAATGTGTGAGACATAAACATGTGACATGTCTAACAAACATATAAATTTCACACGTGAAGTCTGTGTAACTTTGCTGTTAGCGGGGCATCACACACACGTGGAGGGGAAAACATGGGAGGGTTTGGATGAAGGGCCGAGTGCAGTAAGGAGCTCTTCAAATTCTTCCCTCTCTCCTGAGTCTGATGATCAGAGGAGTGGAGCATTACGAAAAGAAAAAAAAAAAAAAAAAAAAAAGCAGATGCTGGTTCTCCTTCGACACGCGGAGCTAGGTTTTAATTTAGTGAAGCTACTCGGCCCACGCTGGCACCCCTTCTCCACGCACGTGGCCACAATTAGCAGCCAGGCCCTCCGTCGGGGGAAGAAGGGTGGAAGAAATCCTCTCCTAAGCCTCTCTAAATCAGACGAGGACGCCTCCTCATCATGCATGGCTACTCCGGCTAGCCTAGCTAACGGATATGATGCATTTGATCCCATATTGAGGAGCTGGCAGGACGACGGGGCAGAGGATATGAGTGTTCATGCGCTTTTACTACATCATAGAGCGAAGGAAAAAATGGAAATATGGGATGAACGTCTCTCTGTCTCTCGGTCACGCTTCGCACTGGGGGCGCAAAGCCCTGGATCAGTCCGGAAGCCATGTCCAGTGGCTAATCGAATCCACATATTAGCCTGCGCGCTGCGGAAAACCAGACCAGGGAAAGTTTGCGCTTTGACACTTCGTGACTTCAGAATAATACGGGTCTGTCTGGAAATGTGGAAATCTGGAAAATGAATTAACCACATAAACGTCGTCACTTTATTCTGTGGTGGTAGTTTTTATTTTGCAGGTGCAATATTTGAAAAAATGAAAAGTTTGATCACATACACTTGGTTTTATAATCATCCATGATGAACGCAGTGTAGCCAGCGTTGTCCAATCAATACACACGTTCTCTTTACACTATGACCGAAAACAACACATTGGAAGCACCATTAGGGTGAAAAAATTTCGTAGTGGAATGCTACTATTGTAGCTAACATTAGCATGAAATATTACTGACATTAGCAAGTTATATGCAATGCTAAAGATTCCAGTGTAACCCGATATTGAATAAGTGACATTTTGTACACAACATAGCTAAATATTTTGTTTATTTTTGCTCTGCTGTCGGAAATAGATCCCAGAGAAGCTACACTCACTTTATAGCACATCAGCTAGCTGGCTAACTAGCTCACATTAATTTGTACATTCCCGTTAAAGGTGCTTCTGGTAAAATTGCCGTCCCTTCTTCCTTTTCATCTTCATCTGATGAGCTTTCATATTTTAAGTCTAAAAGTTAAATTCCTGAAATTGCCATGTCCACTGATGATATCACTAACTCTCCTGAAGTAACCGTTTCAAACTAGGAAGTAGAATTTTACGTAGCGAGCACAGACGAGTGGAGCGATACACACAGTGAAACGTCCCAGTGCAGATATACTAAATATAAACACTCTTGGAATGCCACTCAATCAATTTTTTTAATATTTTAATATATTTAGATGTTTGACGATGAAATGTCAAGAAAAAAATATTATGTTTAGGAACAACTTCAGATTTTAAAAAGTGAAATATCTTGTAATTTAGATCTTAGAGGACACATTCATAGAAATAAAACTTACTGAAAAGCATTTAGAATCATAACTTCTCAAAACGTCATTCTCTGCTCAGTATAGTGGCATTTAATTAATCAGTAAGCGATAACACACAATGGGACGTGCTGTTACAGGTAAATAATCCACAAAGCAGAGTTAGCATTACTACTCCATAGTTGATTATTTTCTTCTAACAACACGGCCCAGAGTGTGTTATTCCTCTTATACCACAGCAAAATGCCAACAATTACAATTTTCGTCGCACTTTTCTTTCCATTTATAGCTACATTTGTTATGGAACATATGTGAGACAAGTTTGTTCCTGTTATCACTCACGCTCCTTCACCACCGTCTTGTTTTTTTCTCTCTCTCTTTAAATGAACAAGACAAAAAAACAAAACAAACAAAAACAAACAAACAAACAAAACGCATCTTGTCATGTTACTGAGAATCTGAAAAGCTCGATCTGACTGTTACAAAGTGCTGACACTGGAGACTCCTTCCATTAATGTAAAAAAGAAAACTTCACCATATCAGTGATTACATGTTTATTTTGTTAAAAATGACACTACATTTTCTCAATCTTTTTATTATTATTCTTAGATTATGTGGACAAAAATGTCCTTGTGTAAGTTGTTACTATAGAAATGATTAATATAACAATCAGATCGAACCTTATAGAACCAAACAATATCTGAAAAATTTACTCTGTAATTGTCTCGGCATTCTGATAATGTAAATTTGAAGTGTAGCTAATTAAAAATTTCACTAGTTTAGAGTTTTGCTAGCTGGAAAGTCAAAACTTGTGTAACTCAAAATGGCTCACCACCCAAAAAGAATCTTACAATATTAGGATCATGACATTTTATAGTTTTCTACACTCTAACCTGGTCCTGAAAGCATCTTTATCAGCAGTATGTACATATTTAATTGAGATTCTATATTAGCATTTGAAGTGCGGCATGCAAATGAGAAGCTCACACATGTTACGACAAGCTGCGATTCCACACCACCAATTAAGGCTCTCCTGGCAGTGCGCGTGAACGGTTTCATTAGAGGAGATAATATTGCAGAGTGAAATGATAAGCAATCATTATGATGAATGTGCGGACATTACGGGGCCATGTTAATGAGGTGTAAATGATCTCATTATTTTGTTTGAAAGAGTGGAGATTAGATGAAAGTGGAGTGGACAGTGCTCAAGCGTGTTCAGACAACTCGCTGCTAATTAGGAGCCAATCTCCAGGAGCCAATGAGGCGCAACCCTTTGGTAAACAATTACGCCTTTGTAGCTCAGGGCGACGCAGACAGGAACAGACAGATGATGGCGTAGAGTTGCAGGGTGGAATCTATCTGCGGACGAGTTTTTCAGAAAATCGATGCATCTGGGAATAGAGTGATCGTTTCTACATGCCACTCTGATGAAGTTAACATACGAGTATAGTGGGATGTTACTGTACTACAAGATGAACCTCCATCACCTCTAAGCTCAGCAGGGTTGGAGTTGAAGAGTCCAAATCTGTGCAAGTGTAAATCACTTTTCTTACAATAATTCCACTGTTATTTCCTACAATTGGAGTTGGAGATCAAACCCTGGATTAGACAAACGGATCAAAAGTCAGGAAGAAATATAAAGAAACATACTTTATGTATGTTGTACTGTATATTGTGAGCTATTTTCATGTTTTCTTCATACTCATTGATATGTTATATTGATATGTTTCCTTTTCACTTTTATTTAAATTTAAAAAAAAAAAAAAGAGTAAATTTCCATTTTTTCCTTGAAATTGTTTGCAGAAGCTCATATGCTCACATCATTTTTATTCATAACAGACTTTACAATTAATTAATTAATCAATCAATCAATCTATCTATTTATTTATTTATTTTCAGTTGAATTTTTTGTTCAGTTGGACTAAATCAAACTGAGAAACTGAAAAGCACAAAGTCCTCCATCCTGAAGACTTTCATGTGGCTGAAAACTTAAAGCATTACATTTGACTGTTGCAAAGCACTAACACAGGAGACTCCTTCTATAAATATTAAATACATTTAAAAACCATATCAACAAAATTAAGTAACAAAACTTTTTTTAATCCGTCGTTGTGGCGTGTGCAAGATACATGTAGGTTGTTAGTATAGAAACGATAATGTATCAGAACCAGGCACTAATATAAACCTGTTGTTTGCCTTGAAGAGTACTCCACTCTTTCTGACCAATCAGATTTGAGCATTCAAAATAGCTGTGGTATTAAAACAATAATTTATCAAATTTGTCCTCGGCTTTTGAGTCACAACCTGCGTTCATGTGCACTGTTTATTCTTCAAATAAATAGGGCTTCCCTCATGTGCTAAAATGTTCATCCTTGTCTTCCATCTTCCAATTTTATCTGCTTCTGCTTCCTCTAATGAGTGTGCCATCCGGTGGTGTTGAAACAGAGTGTGTGATTGTCCACATTTGACTGTAGTATAGCAGCTAATATATATTCCACAGACTCCATATTTGTTTTTCCACAAGCCAATCAAATTTTACATGATACAACTGAAACCCCGCCCACTAAAATATATCATTTTTCAGGCATTTTGATCTACTGAATTGTGAATGTTGCAGATATGCTGTTGTACGTTCCTTTTTATCCTTCTATTGCTGGGGCAGAAATTTTCATACAACAGATACATAATTAGTGAAGCTTGTGTTTCATTGTCCCTATTGCAACGCTAGCGATAACCTCAGCAGGAAGACACGCTGTCTCTGCTATGAGTCTGTAAATGTAAACAGTACAGCTGAAGCCCTGTCCTTCCAAATATGCTGATTCATTCTGAAATTTTTTTCTTCAGAGTAATGGACTGCTGAAGAATTTACATTGTCTATTAGTATACCAAAGTCTGCATTCTAAAGTCTGAGATTTTAGCTAATCTTGGAATACTAAAAGATAACGTAAATTCTTTGGAAATATATGTCACGCTATGGATTTTCAGAAGAATTTCCGTTATTTTAATCATTGCAAGCTTAGCTAAAATCTCAGACATCAAGGTGAGAAGAGGATGGAAATATCTGTGATTTGTTGAAAATCTGTGACAGTACAGTGATAGAAACATGAAACAAAGACGTCCCACTTAAGAGTCCTGGCATGCGCACGTGGCTTTTGTTATCCATCGCTCTTTGAAAAACGAAGGGGCCAAAGATAATGGGACGGGGTTTTCATTCATTTTCTTTCAGTCTCTCGATCCTAACCACCATGCACACCTTTTGTTTCCAATAAAATAAAACGCCGGCGTCAAAATGACTTGTCAGAACGATATTTTTGACCTGACAGTGAAGTAAAAAAAAAAGAGCGTAATTACGTATTCGTGCTCAGTAACACAATATCCTCTGACCTGCGGAATTGTGAATGTCGCCGATGCACAGGTGTAAGTTCCCTTTTTCGGATTGTTTACCCGTCTGTTGAAGGTATAGAGATATTTGTTCGACAGATGTGTAATTTGTGAAGCTACTGTTTGATTGTCGCTACATGTTGCGATGAACTTTGGATTTCGTCGTCGTGTCTCCGTTATGAGTGTATCAATAAAGCCTGTGTGAGTGATGTGACATTTCTTTGGTGGCATCTTTGAGGGAGCACTACAATTAGGGGTGTCATATTGATGAAGGGTTAGGCCACGTTTCAAATACACACACACACACACACACACACACACACATACACATATACACATGCAGTTACAGATCTGCAGTTACAGGGAAAATGAAAGGCAGGTGGCTGAATGCTTAAGGATGACCAGACAGCTTGTGTTTTCATGTGCTCTCTCTTCCTGACCACACACACTCACACATAATTGATTTCCCCTTTTGTCCGATAGATTCTCAGATTATAAGAATAAAAGCGTTTCTCTAATCCGCCCGCAACTGCTGTTGTACTTTATCGATGATTGATAACGCTTAACTCAAAACCATATTTAAGCGACAGGAGTGTCAATATTTTGACGGAGGCTGAAGGTGACCCTCGGCCTCGCCGTGTTTGCAGTGTGTGCACGTGCTGAGTTTTGGAGGTAAATTTGTAAGGGTCCGCTTATGTGGCGAGGCTATTATGGATTTGCTATCTGGGCCTGAAGTGTTGGCTGCTGATTATGTGATTAAATCAATAATCATTTCTCTCCAGTTTCCTCAGCGCCTCCGTTTCATCTCCCTTCTTCCTGTGTAGTTAAGCGGAACGGCCTGGTGAACACACACAAACAAACACACACACACACACACACACACACACACACCAATCTCATCAACACGTACACACACATACACATATCAAACATGCTTTCTAAATGCAATAGCAAAAATCTCTGTAATATTTCTAAATATCACTCCTTTTTTAATGATTAAACTAATCTATTGGTCCCATTTTTAAAAATTTCTTATTTATACAAAATCAAGTGTCTTAGGGAGCACTATGTCCACTTAAGGACGCTGAGGCAAGATTATGTAAAGAGAAACAATGGCACAGAAAAAATAGAAAATAAACAGAAAATAAAAAAAATTCCAATGCATGAAAAATGTACATTGGTATCTATATTAATAATTAAATACAAATTATTTCCAAAATTTGTGAGAAAAGACCCTTTTGTGCTGTATACGCAAAGCACAACAACACTTTTACCAGTCCTAGCAACTATCAACTAACTAGCAACTAACTAACTAGCCTAGCTTTTTCTCTAGATTTGATGTATTATTATTATTATTATCAGTAATGCAGATGAGATAATGATTGGTGTAACTTTGGCGATGAGGAGGTTGTTTGCCTTGGCTGTGGCTCTGGAGGACTAGGACATGATCATCATGTAATGATGAATATCCCAAAAATAGACACGTTGTTATTTTTAGTTACATTGCAATGTTGGAATATTGGCAATATTTTCAATTCAACCTATATTAAAACTCACTAACTAAAATCTTTCACTGGTTTGTTTTCCCCCAACTTGAGGTCTGACAGGTCATAAGGTAAAACAAACAAACAAACAGACAAATAAACAAAAAAAACATTTCACGTCACACACAACTTTTCTGAAAAGCTGAACTTTGGCATCTTTGGAAGCTCCATTGTGACTGAAAAATGCCAGCATCAGCGTCACGTGTAAAACGTGCGTTGGACATTGAGAAAAATTGTAAAAGCAGTCTAATTTCTTTAATAGTGGTCTCAAGGGTCACAGCTTGTCATACAAAATGTGTGAGTAACTGGTGATTATACTGTATATTTTGTCTCCATTTACTTTACCACAGTTTTATCCCTTTCAACATAAAGTAGGTGGGGCTAATCTCGAGTACAATTTAACATTTTAAATGTAACCCTTACCAATCACAACGCTGTTGAGTCTGACATCTTTTTAAGGCTAAGAAACCTAGCAACATAAGGAAACTAGCGAGTGAAAGCTAGCACTGGACAAACAATAAAAGCTAGTGAGCAAACAAAAGCTAGCAAACATAGTGAGAAAAAGCTAAGTAGCAAATAAAAGCAAACGTAGCAAGCTAGGTTTGGTGTAGCAGTTTAATATTTTAAGTGTACATACAGTTTCATTTCGACCATCATAACACACTGCAACCGTGAGAAATGTACAAATCTAAGATGTAAACAACTTAGTAACAATGTTATATAGTATAACGTTAGCTATTTGATCTGTAACACATAGCTTGTGGTTATATTTAATTAGCATCTTTGGGTTGTCTTTCAATCTTAGCGGAGAGTCTTGATTTGATAGGGTAGCTCAATATCTTGCATGCTAACTGTTCATTGGCAATGAGCTACATTAGTACACCATTATGGCTTTATCTTTTCTTGGGACTCTTTAGCGATACAGTGTCCACATACACTTTTTACAGAAAGTTCTTTTAGGGTTTCTCAACAACTGCCTACATGTTTGAAGTAACTCACTCGTTATCTGTGTATTCAATCCATGTATGAATTAATTTCTCCACTAAACAGGGCTTTTTACACCTATTAGCATTGTTTATGCAATTAGAATGGATTCTTCGGTGTGGCTTTGCTAGCTGTCGTTTACTAGCTAGCTTGCATGTTGGTATTTTATAGCAAAGCATGAAAAGTGGGATTTCTCTTTTTAATACTGAACACAGTTGTTCCCTTTTTGTGCTTGGTAAGTTCTGGAAATGAAAAAAAAAAAAAAAAGAATTAAAATGACCTTTTTAATCATCATCATATCCTGATAGTCGCCCGCTAACTATCACACACGTAGGCCAAGCTTTTTTTAATGCATGAATGATGCACAAAAAAAGTTGAAGGGTAAAAGTGTCTATTTTCACTGCCACACACACACACACACACACACACACACTGAGACAGACAGACACACATGGGGGCACTGTTTGGCACGGCGCAGTGCCAACCCCTCCTCGGGAGCCACAAGTGCTCTCCTTGCCGGCGCTGCCAGGCCTTCGCTGTTGTGTCTAGACTCCAGGAAATGCAAAATTACGTTTGTTTACAAGCAACAGGAACTGTGTGGAGGAGCTGCAATGCTGTTAAAATGTGTTTCCCAGAGCACACGCGTCTCTTTCTGACTGCCAACAGGAACAACACGCGACAGGAGTGTATATAATAATATATAAAGTACTGATTCATCATTATTTTATATATCTGTGTGTTTATTAAATGAGCTGTGTGGAATAATGAAGTACGGCATGAATGAGTATGAAATGTTGATTTCGGTCTTGCGTTCATTATTCATTATGTAAGGATGATTTAAGAGCTTTAGATCATTCTTATGTGCAGTACTATAAAAATGTAGGCAAATGTAAAGAAATTCATCAAAAACTTGATTTAAAAAATCTGTAAAAAAGTATCATATATTTGTTGTGACCTGCCTTTGCCTTTGAATTCATTATTTCAGCACATTATTGTGTAGATTTATGAGAAAATTTCCTTGTAGGTCATTTGTGCATCTTAGAGAAAATGCCGTAGTTTTTTTCTGGAAATTTCTCACACGTCAAGTTCGAGATTTGAAAATTCACTTCTCATAAGACTTAATTATTGATTTTTTTCTTTTAATTGATATCTATACACTGGGACATACCAGTTATATTGGGAGCTTTTTTATGTCCAAACTACAAGATACAAGACACATAGGGTCGCCTCTGGCTTGCTCATTAGGGATAAATTCACATATTTATAATATTTTTTTTTTTTGTGAATCCATTTATTTCTGTAAAGCTGCTTTGTGACAATGTCCATTGTTAAAAGCACTATACAAATAAAATTGAATTGAATTGAATAGTGTTTGTGTGGTTTGTAAAATATACACAATTTCACTGATAATTGAGAAAAATACGCACTAAAAAACAGCATTAAAAATAAAAACTAAAATAAAAACCATGCACGATGACCTGCTCGAATGACCAAAATCATTATATTATGTTTTTAATACTTGAGTATTGCCTTAATATTTAATAATGCAGTGTTGTGTTATTTAGTTTATCACATTAGTATGAATTCTAGCAAACAGTAAGTTTTTTTCTAAACTGGTCCCCCATCAGCAGGAACCCACCAGAAAATCCACCTTAAAATTTTTCAACAATACGACCCCTTCATTCCAACTCCACCAATAGCCCAATTTTGGTGTATGAAACTCTTAAGGCAATTCCTCACAGATCTCAAAATGCTCTGCAGGTTGTATGTGTGTGTGTGTGTGCGTGCGTGTATATACGTGTTTGTGCGTTAGCACCGATGAGAATCCCTTGGCTCTCTGCCTTAGATCCATACCCAATAAAAATCAGCGCCATGTCGAAAAACAAAAGCAAAGCCTAAACATCTGTAAAACATCGATCCCTGCAGATTGCGACTGCGACGCGGCCCGCCTGCATATCTAATGAGAAAAGAAATCATTTTTGATTAATTAAGCCAAAAACAGGGGGACGGTTGAGGGCTCAGCAGGGGGAGGAGGAGGCGAGGACACACGCTCGCCTCGGTGGCTTTGATCAGAAGGACATATTGGTCAGGCGTCCCTGCTGATTCGTGCCTTACCGTCTCAGTGGGGTATGTGTTTACCCAACAGGCGAATAAAACAGAGCCAAGGTTGAGCTCGACACACACACATGCATACACACTCGCCCACACATGCAGCACAGGCTGATAATGCTATACGGAGAAACATGTTAAAGCCATTATTGTATATATCATTTCTCAAACTGCTGTGCAAGATGAATTGATATAAAATATAAGAAAAAAATGAGTCTCTACACACTCATTTTTTAAAATCTATTAATACCACAATACTGATGTATTCTTGATTCTGTTTAGTCAAAAACTGTTGCTTGCTTCTCTATAACAGCAGCTCTGACAGTAGTTCCGGCTGCAAATGATATGCTGCATATACACAGATTAAAAACACATGTTATTTAATAAAGAAAAAACATAATCGTTGATAAGGTGAAGTTTTCTCTTAGGAAATGCTCATTAAACATTTATGGAAGGAGTCTCCAGTGTCTCCAGTACGTTTTCTGCCATGGGAAAGTCTTCAGGACGTTGCTTTTTAAAAAATTTTTTTTTTTTTTAATTTTGGTGCCACAACAAGCCTTGTCGTATTAACTTCAAGAGAGAAAGAAAAGCTTTAGATTTTATAGTGCTGTAATGTAAGTGATAACAGGAACTAACTTGTTTTGTGGACATTAAATGTAACTATAAACGGATTAAAAGTACTATGTGTCATTCTTAATTAAACGAAATGAACTGTTGGGAAATTGCTGTGGTGTAAGAGGAACAAAACACTTCTGGTAATCCTGGTATAAGAAAATATTCAACTTCAAGATAGTACTAACTCCACTTCATCATACAACCATGTTGTTGATTATTTCCCTGTAACAGTACCTCCTCAAATGTTTTATTCCTTACATATTAAAATAAATGTTCCTCTTAATCCCTCTCAACATTATAGTGCCTTGTGTGCCTTGACACAGCCAGGATTTTTCCCCTCTACTTTAATTTTATGGATATTTGGTGTAAATCCATGGCATACAATCCCAATTAAGTCCATTTCAGCTCCAGGGTGTAACATTAAAAAATGTGGAAAAGTTCAAGGGGGTGAATACTTATGCAAGCATGCATTGTATGAATCCTATTCATTCTCATATGCTTATTTAATTATGATAAGATAGTATGTGATAATACAAGAATATATCAGTAAGAGATGATCATCAGTGCGTTTAGTTACATGGATCTGGCAACATAGGTTGTGTTTTCGATATACAGCAACACGTTTTGGCTGATTTAAAGCCAGACATAATAAAAATACTAAGTGTTTACTCAAAGACTGTCTGATTAA
This sequence comes from Pangasius sanitwongsei, assembly GCA_037576675.1. Taxonomy (NCBI): domain Eukaryota; kingdom Metazoa; phylum Chordata; class Actinopteri; order Siluriformes; family Pangasiidae; genus Pangasius; species Pangasius sanitwongsei. The sequence continues at coordinate 3,038,500 of CM075023.1, forward strand.
GACCTTTCCTGTAGACTCCTACCATGAAAAGACATTCACACACACTTCACTCACACACTTTACTCACACACTTTTCACGCAATACACACCACAGATCAATACACAAACGCACTTTCAGGAGTCTTGTTCATTCCCGGTGACTGAGCCATATTCGAGTCAGGCATATTTGGCTCAGTTTTTTTGATCTGATTTTCACAAACTCAAACAGGTTGAAACCTGGAGAGCGTGGGAATTTTCTCAACTCTTTGTCGTTTTATTTTCTCTTGCCCAGTTTATGAGCCGGTTGGCATGTCATGAGCCATTAAGCTCACGTTATTGCTGCCTGTGTGAGTGTGTGTGTTTGTGTGTGTGTGTTTGTGTGTATTTGAAGGCCTTCACACTCACAGACATTGGCTCTTTGTTTCTTTTGCTCACCATCAGCTCCCGGATTTGTCACCATGGACGCGTTTCCCAGAATGCACTGAGACCCCTCGTTAGCTCACAGTCGCTGATTGCCGTGCACACACACACACACGCAGATCTTTTTGTTGCACTGATGTTGTCATCATTGGCATTATTTACTTTAACAGAATAATTATTTAATTATATCAGACATTTTTATTCATTTATATATATATATATATTTTTTACTGTTTTTACTTTTTAAATATAGTTTGTAAATAGTGTGTTACTACCCCTTCCAAAACTTAAAAACCCTTACATATACTTTTAGAACATAAATGTAGCTAATGTGTATAACATACAACACACATACACACACACGCACGCATGCAAGCGGTGAAGCCCAAATCAGCCACTATTATTAATGTGCAGGGAAACATGTAAAAGATATACTTAAATAATTCTACACTATACGTTATACATTATTCATACATTTCTGTAACATTTTAAGGTATTTAAACGTTATCTTTAATTCTGTAGTGAAATCATAAATTCATATTTGTACTTTTTTGCAACGACCCTTTTTTTTTACACACACACACACACACATATATATTTATATATATATACATATATAGATAGATAGATAGATAGATAGATAGATACATATTGTTATAGATAGATAAATTTCAAGTTTTAAGAGATTAGAAGTTTAAAAATCTCAAAGATTATGACTCAAGTATTTGCTAACAGTTTCTATGAAGGTCATATTTACTGTGTATTTTAACTATTTTAACTTTAATCTAACATAATACATTCATAAAGCATTATAAACTATTTATGCATACACTATACATATACATGCATTACACTTTTTAACCATCGTTATAATGCATTATGAATTGTTAACAGGATGCATTATAAGTACTGTTCATAACGTTATATCACTGATACCAAAGAAACTGTGCACACCTTTGTGGAATGAGCCCTGTCTTGATTTATTTTTTAATTAAAGAATTAATTATTATTAATAGAGAGATTATAAGGAAATCAAGTTTCAAAGTTTCAAGTTTCAAAACTTTACCGCATCTAAAATTAAACCTTAAGCAAAGTGGAGCTGATGCATATAAACAACACATTATAGAAACAATTCATGATGTATAATAATGATGGCTGTGAAATATATCAATATACAATTATGACTGCATTATTACATGATATGAATGTATGCATAGCTCAATAAACATATGCATTTGGCCTTCATAGAAAGTGTTACGAAAATCACTTTCTGTACATTTTCATTTTAATGTTTTAAATATATTTTTAAAAATTCAATCAAATCCATACAGATGTATAAGGATCATCCGAGCAAGCACTATTTTCCTGTTAGTTTGAGCAGCTATTCATACTTTAGCAATATTTTTATTTAAAAAAAGTATCCAAATTCAAATGGAGTCAATGTTAAATTTCATATAAATAAAGTAGTAAGAAAAAGTTAAAACTTTCAACTTTTCAAACCGATTTTGCTTTTGAAAAGTCACAAATTTTCAAGCCTGAAACAAAAAATTAACACATTCTGATGTCTAATTTCATTATTTAGATTCTTTCTTTCTTTCTTAGCTTTACTTCTATACATTTTTCACTTAATTTTTTTCCAGTCACTTTTCACCTTAACTTTAAGTACAAGTATATACTATATATATACATTATAAGTATAACTATATAAAAGTATAATTGTATGTATAAGAAAGTATAATATTAGTAAAATTTACTTTTCATAAAGTATGATTTTATCTTTTTTTTTCTCTCACTCGCACATCCCTACTCCTGCACATGGACTAACCTTAAACAATTTTACACAATACTACCATCATTCCACTTTTGCCCACTGCACTGTACTGTCTACATTACTGTAAACCGCGTCTCCACACGCATTTACACACATCATGCCTTTTGCACTGTTTTTTCATCTTTATATTCTATTTGCACGGTTGATAACATGCCATATGCATGTGTCACTTGCACTTTACTGCCACCCTACCTCGTTGTCTCTTTGCACTTTACACTTAACGCGACTTGCTGTTTTGCACTTCTGGTTAGATGCTAACTGCATTTCTGCTTAATGTCAATAAAATGAATCTAATCAAATCTAATCTAATCTTCTAAACTTCCATTTTTAACTAAATAAGACACAAATTGCTCACTTTTGCGTTATTTTTCTTTACTTTTCCATGCCTAGGGAAAGAGAAGTCTTGCACGTAAGGGTGCCGTGAGCATTTATATTTATAACCATTAAATTCTTCTTTTATGGACATCTGATGAGAAGCAGATGAACACACGTATCAATTATGCATGCATCCACCTTTTATACTGTTAATTAGACTACGCTTTTATACCAGGGAGGAGCAGATAAAGCATTTTATGATAAATTGAATGCCGGAAGCTTCCGTGCTGATTGGAAGAGGTAACTGTGTGTTATTAGTTTGCTCACAGGGCAAAATCCAATAAATGCGCTTGACTCATCTGTGTTCCTTTTAATACGATTCATCACCTGATCTGAATCTCTGTAATAATGTGCTTATGGAGAGAGATGACTCACATCTTAGCTTATAGTAATAAACTGTCAATGCAGCAGTGAAGTGACCACAAGGTTGTGACTTCCAATCATAAATATACTGAGATATTGACTCGTCTACGGACGAAAAGTAAACATATTCCCAAAAAATGTATCTATCAGAAAATTCCAACATGTTCCCCTGCAAAAATGCTCAATTTAAGTGTCGCAGTGTTATATTTCAAGTTTAAGTATCCGTATAAATGTTTATTTTGTTGCTTCAAAGGTTCCTGATGTTAGCTTGCACATTTTATATTTCATATAACTCAGATTACTAGCTAAATTAGCTAACAATTTATTTTTCTGAAAACATTAGCTACATACCTACATTATCTATATAGTAGACATGAAATACATTATCTACATTATCTAGCCTGTTAGATTCAATTATTTGACTATTTATTTAATGAAATGCTCCCTAGCTTCTTTCGACTGCTAGATTTAATTATTTGACAAATGTAAGCAGGAAATGCGAGTCAGTCATATTGGAAGAAGTTTAATTTGCTTTAAAAATGACTGATGTTAGCTTGCACATGTATTGGAGCCCTTTTTTCTAAAACTGTACAAGTCAATTGTACAAGTAGTGTGGACTCAGTAAAAATGAATGCAATTCTAAGGAGGGGGCACATACTTTCAGGAACATGGTGCACATTCTGTTGTCCATCTAGGTTTCTAATACGTTTCTATGGTTAAGGCACTTTTTGTGGTTTTAGTAGCGCAGCAATGGTAACCTTTAACTGCTCACAGCTCTATGATCACTTTGGATAAAAAATGTCTGTAATAAACATAATCATAACAATTTCTTTTATTTCTACGCTGATGTTTTCACAATGAAGTGCATTTGGACTCAAAAGCTGTACTCAAATGTTATCTTTACGAGGTAGGTCATAAATGTATGCTTTAATTTCAGACTCCTGGAAAACAGGATGTATCCACTGAACCCACACACACACACACACACAAACACACATGCATACACACCGCACAGAAATTCCCTTGATGAATGTGTCTTGTGAATCACTAAGTTCCATGGCAACACGGGCGCCATGCCACGGCTTTGAGAGGCTCTACGGGGCGACGTGAAAGGGTATTTTCACAAGGTCCGGATCCCACCGCTACATCATATCCTGGGCCTGGAGTTATACACACACATACATACACACACACACACACAGACACACACACACGCATTTTGTGTGTGTGGCCTTATCTGTGTGTGGAACATTTTTCTGTAAATACACACTTTTCTCTCCTCTATAAGATGGCGCTGGATACCAAGTGCATACTTTGTGCTCCGTAAACCACTGTCTGTGTTTCATAACCTGAGAAGCTGTTGACACGGCAACTAAATAACAATATACAATATCTGAAAGGAAACAGTAGCTGGATTACAAGGATGATGCAATTTATTCGAGCACACATTGAGGATCAGATCCCAATTATTCCAGGACTCGACTCGATTCATCAAGGGCAAAGTGTTTCCAGATATCTGTTACATCAAAACAGCTGATTTCACTAAGAAAAAAAACCAAAAAAACAATCCCTACTTTGTTAAAAAGGTGGGTTAGATTGAAATCAGGTGGTGCCATGGAAGGCTGAAATACACACAGACACAATCCTGGATGAATGATACACCGAGGAATCTCAGAATAAACCATTATATTAGAGATCTGAATACCTTGAATATGATTGGAGGACTTCTAAAGCCATGTCTGAATAATAGATCCATCATTTTAAAAATAATAGTTGTAGATTTTACCAATTCCAAGAAAATAAAAGGGGGGAGCACTTAAAGGAAGCACTGCTCATGTCTGAAATGGTGCTCCCAATTCCCTACAAAGTGCATTATGGGTCCATCATCTGATTACTAACCTATTGCAGTGCATTGTGGGATTTAACGAGTGCCCTGGATATTCTACACTATGCTATCATATTGATAAATTAGCAAAACCTCCTATATAGTGCACTAAATAGGGTGTGGTTTAATCCACAGACATACATATTAGAGCCCGAAATTGGTGACAGAGTTTATTCAAGTGGTGCGTGCTCTCCAAAAGTAAGTGCCCCATATAGACGAGTATTGGTTTTCAATTATTTTTAAAGCTCTGTTTCTTTAAGAAACATGATTGAATCAAATGCTTTTTATGCAACATACAACATCTGATTCAACGTAATACGATGTATATTTTCATTTGAAAATTGGAATTTAAGACCTGAAGTATTACCATCTGACATCTGAGTCCATAATACGCCATGTCCTCATAAATTACACTTGTAAATTCCGTCTGCCGACAACAGTGAATTGTTTTTCCCCAAAACAAGACATAGTTGGCTCACATGCCCGCTTTAACCCCTTAAACACCCAGGGTTCAGATTTACATTTCTGACCTTTGACTTATAACTATACATTTTTCTATTAGTGTTACAGTAGTTAGTGAATAAATGCTTTAAGATTCTTTAACTAGCTAGCTGACTTAATTAATAACACTTCACGTAGCATCTGACAATAAATGCACAAGCTCACATCAGTTTCTCTTGTATCATTTTCTCTGACATTTCCGTCTGTAAGGTAAATCACATGGGTACGTGAATGCACTCGTTCTAATACGTTATTGTTTCTATGGAAACAACTTATTACGCAGGAACATGTATGGTGGATGCGCCACATAATCTGATTATCATTGTATTATTATTATTATCATCACTGTAATCAAATGATATGGTGAAGTTTTAAGGTAAGGGAACATTTATTTAACATTTATAGAAGGAGTCTCCAGTGTCAGCACTGGAAGTTTTGCGACATGGAGGTTTTCCGTTTCTGAATGTTTTGCAGTTTCTCTGAAACATGACACACTGCATCTATTTGTCTTATTAACTTCAAGAAAGAGAAAAAAGAGATTCTAGTGAGGAAACAACTGTTTATATATGTTTGCTACAACTTAAGTGATAACAGGAATTAGTTTCACAGACATTCCGTAACATTAAATGCAACTATAAATGGTTAGAAAGTATGAAAATTTTAATTGTTGGCAAATTGCTGTGGTATGAAAGGAATTAAACAACTTACGCTAAGCTTTATATCAAAATGTTAACTTAAAAAGGAATAGAAAATATGTAAGGGGTCAAAATTTAGGCTTAATATATTAAAATAGAATTGCCAGATAAAACCTTGAAAAAGTCTTGATTAATTTATTAACATGTAATCTATAATTCTAAGTTTTTACTTTTGCACAGAAAAGAACTAAACTGAATTATTGTGTATAATGAAACATTTTCACCCTAAAAAAAGGTTAAGACATAAATCTTACATTCATCCTATTATCGTAGTTTTCACCTATTCTTATTTTAGTTATATGTAGTAATGAAGTGTTTGGTCAGTTTGGACTAAAAGAATAAATGTCGATGTATCTAGATGTTCTAATATTATCAATGCTATCACAAGGATGGCAGTAAAAAGACTTGACAGCTCATAGTAAACTGCAGTGTTGCCAGTGCTAAATTACATTAAAACTCACTCCATGAATGTGAATCCCTGAACATTGAATTGCCCATCAAGGACATGTGACTGTAACAGGCCTCAGAGGAGGCGGGTATCAAATCTCAGTGATTAGCATGGATAAGTAAGTTTGTGACCAAGGCATAAACTGAAAACAAGCTTTTTTCATTCTCTGAAATAAACAAGACATTGATGTAAAAGAATGCTACTCACCGACAGGTACGCTTGGATCAAACCTCCTGTGGGTCGTCCAGCAAATCTGGACACTTTAAATCCCGAATAAGCCGTGTTGGGCCTAGCTGAAGTCCTCTCCGAACTGTAAAGAGACAGAGAAAAAGTATGTTATGAATAATACATTTCCATTACAGTGAGCAATGACTGAAAAGAAAGCCTCAAAATCCGAACATAGTAGCCTTGCGTCTTTCTTTCAGCGCCTCTCAGCTCGGCCATCTGCTTTCTCATGCTTCTACGCTTTCATAGCACTGCGTCTTATCAGGACACCTCTGCCCTCGTCCCCTTTTCTGTTTCCCAACGCCGTTACCATCCCCTATAGTGCGCAGACAGGGCCGAGCATTGTGGGGTGGAAAATACCTGAGTGCGCGTTTCCCCCGAGACGAAAGCACAGAACGTTGTCTAAACAGGATCTGGATGGTTCCTGTTGCTCCTTGGAGCTTGTTGAGTAAATGCTGCCTTCAAGATGGGTCCCTTCTGGGGCTCCAATTAACATCCGTGAACGTTTAGCCACAGGAATTAGTCACCACAGTGGCGTGAGGCTTTGATGTTTTGCAAGCACTAACTCCGTATTACAAGAACTGGGTCAGAACAAACACTGCCAATCTGTAGTATCATGTTTGCCCACTATTCCAGTGGGCAAGGTATGTTATTTATAGTGCTTTTCTAAATATTTTATTTAGAAATTTTCCATGTGTGAGTTCCTGTAGACTATCATCCCGAACAATCTCGAACAAGAAATTCTGGATAAGTCTTCAGGAAAACCACAAAAATGTGAAAGTCATGGATAAGGTATGACAATGCTGGCATGTCTTTTATTTATACCATAGCGCTGTTGAATTCTTGAATTGGTTTGCTCGTAAGGTGTTGATTAACTTTCTATAACAGCAGCTCTGACAGCAGTGCAGCTTCAAATCACAGATTTATATTCAAGCACTTGTTCAAATCCATTACTGTTTCTATAGTAACAACTGACTTTTGTCATCGTCATGCTTCATACAACGGAAAGCTAATAATAAACACATTAAAAATGTGTTGTTATTTAACAAAGAAAACCTATAATTGTAGAAATGGTGACGCTTTCTGTAAAGAAACGTTTATTTTAGCGTTTATGGAAGGAGTCTCCAGTGTCAGTGCTGTAACAGAAAGTTTTGCGTCAGAGGACTTCTTGCTGTTTCTCGGTAACATGAAGCTGAATTTTTGGCTGTATTACTTTCAAGAGAGAAGGAAAAAAAACAACTGGACATTGTTTATTGGTGTCATTGTTTATTTACTTTAAAAAAAAGGTAATTGTAGGCAAACTGCTGTGGTGTAATGGGACTACAACACTTTGGGACATGCCATTACAGGAAAATAATGACCGTTGGGGTGATAACAGTAACTTCACGCTGGGTAGCATCACACCAACCTGTTGTTGCTTAATCTCCTAACAACACGTCCCTATAGTGTTTTATTCCTGACATAGTTTTTATTTACACAACTGTGTGAGAGCAGTTACGCTGCGATTTTTTTCATCCTTAAATGAAAACAGCAGAATTACTTAGCTTAGACAATAATATGAAGCTTTGCAACAAACAAACTGTTTATTGTTTAAAACACTTAATTATATAACCAGTAGTGTATATCGCTAAATCAACAAAAGATCGTGTTTTAATCTTTTGATTAGTATCAGCTTTTTTTTTTTCTACCTAACTTCCTCCCATTATAGTTATATAGCCAAGAGCAACCTGCTCCAAGAGCTACCAGTCTGGGACAATGAAGGCTACCACATGTTTATCTCAGACACATGAATCCACCAAGTCTTTTGAATTGCTTCCCATTCTGACACAGATCCTTATTTACTTTTTTCTCAGAAGCTCTTTCTGAAATAATAACAAGATCAAAATGAGATCACCAAGGTGCCATCAAATCTAAAATACGTTATTAGAGTGCCAAGGATGCTTGACTTCAAAGCCTCCGAATGAGCTTCGCTAAATAAGCTGCGTTTATTTATATGACCCATGGTGCGCATGAATAAGCGTTATGGATGATGGTTGCTGAACACGAGTTCCCTGGAGGATTCACTCGCTCGTACGCAGCTGAAGAGAGACAGATGATGGTGCACTTCAAAACCCTTGTCATTTGTCTTTGAGGAAGTAAGTATGGGGGAAAAAAGCAGGAAGAAATAACATCAAATTGATCCAGACATGCTTCTACAGTGAGGACAGCGAGACGTGTCCCTTGACGACAGGGATTGACAAAAGAAAACAAAGTTCAATTAAAGAAAAGGAGAGTGAGAGGAGGAGAAAAAGCATTGATTGATATGAGAGCGTCTTAAAAAGGACCCTGGAGTGCAGAGAGAGCTGCTTCATGCCGATGACACAAATTCTTCAGGAAAATTGATGTTAATTGGCGTCTAGACGTTTTATTACGAGGACAGGACACGAATGTCCATCTATCCATCTCTCTCAATTTCTCATTCGATCTCTTTCTCTCCACTTCCTCTCTCTCTTTTTTTTTTTTTTTTTTACAGAAGTTTCTCTCACACACAAGCTTGATTATTGATGATGCAATGACTTCACGTCAGATTTTGAGCATTCAGATCCTGATAAAAAATAGATAACATTCTCAACAATCGAAGTATTAAACATAAATTTTAGATGAATATTAATAAAAATGTATATTATATATAAATATTAAATGATACTCCTTCAGTGTATATATATATATATATATATATATATATTCCAAGATTAATCGACACCTTCTGACCAATCAGAATGAAGAATTCACTGCTGGAAAATGTAGCTAGTTATACTAGCTAGCTAACTGCTTTGCTATCACTCCATAATGTTATGTTACACTGAGATGCAGTCAACAATTGTATGACTTTAACTTTCAACACCGACCTTGCAATTTGAAACAAGCTTTAACTTTTATTACATCAGAATGCTATGAGTGCTAAAACATGCCCTAGGGCTAATTCTGATTAAATAGATTCATATTTGAGTCAAATTTGTTAACACAGAGCTAAATTCAGTGTTACATATGATGCGATATGCAAATTATTGACGTGATGACGGTACCGGGACACTTTTAGCTACTGAACCTACATGCTAACTACTGAACTGACTAGCAAACTAACTTGGCTAATGTCAGTGATAAACAAAACTGTCAAAATTATTCTGATATATTTCACCAGATGGAATAAATAACTGGGAATCTGACAATACAAATCAAGAATCTCACTAATGCTAACCTGTGACAAATACTAGCTACATTACTAGCAGCCAACTAGCTGGCTATCTTACCTAGCTAATTTTTAACGATGAAATTTATGATTGTTATGACATATTTTCATAAGATTGGCTGCTTTGAAATCATGCATTTTTATAGCTTGTAACATTTCTTTTAGAAAAGGGAAAGGTGTAAAAATGTTTTACAGCAATTTTAGATTAAGATGGTTCTTAAATACTAAAACGTTAGCTTTTAGCTTTAAATTTATTTTTTCCCCACATAGATTTTTTCCAAATGGTACATTAAGGTGAATTTTTATCATTTGAAACATTCTGTTTGCATAAGTGCCTTATGTAAATTCTCAAGAATTTGCAATTATGAAATGTTTTGCCCCAAAAAAGTGTAACGTAATCGAGTGGGGGTGCTCAAGTTTAAAATACATCCATGTACAATTGATGGATCACACCGAGTATGCTAAATTATTTTTTAGCTTAGCAGCACACAGCAGTGTTTGTCTGAAGAGGGAAGAGAGAGGAACTGAAGGAGGTTTGGAAAGCGCCAGAACTTTTCATCTAGCTCGCTGCTGCTTGGCTCGTCAGATGGCACACACTTGTGCAATGTGAGTTTGTGAAAATTATGCCAGGCAAAGAGAGCAACGACATGCATTTTGGGCGTCGTTTATATGCTAACGTGCGCATGGGGGAAAGTGGGACCAGGTTTGTAGTGAGATGGAAAAGTAACTCTCTTTGTCATGCCGTTGTAAAAGATTTTACGTACTTACTGACTTCTTTTAAATAATACCAAGAAAGTGCTCATTTCTAATCTACACCCGATAACATGCTCTATCCCTCCGTAGTTAGTTTTTTAAAAAAATGCATAATAGTGCCATTGTTTGCAGTCGTAAATGCGTTTTTGTGTGTATATGTGTGCGTGTCACTTTTTACTGAAAAATTACAGCTCTCGCTACAATTCCTCAGCAGGGACCCCATTCTCGACCGGATTTTTATCTGAGAATCACAATTATTTCCCTCATGCTCTCTTTTAATTGGCATCCCTACTGTGATTAAGAAGACACTGCGCTGTTCATAAATGTATTACAGGCAGGAAATCATTAACTTATTTCATATGGTGGGAGAGGGTGCGGGTTATTGACATAACAACAACACTATCAAGACGTGGGTTTTTGTTTTTAAGCTGAAAGACTCTCCCATCAGTCAAAACAATGCTTTTTTTTTTGTCTTTTTTTTTTCAGTGGTCTTACTAAGTGTTTGAGCATCAAACTGTTAATACGAGGCTTTCCAACAGGCTAAAAAGAGCAGATTTATGACGCCCAGCAAGGAAAACAAAAGCAACAGATGCCATCATGAATGCAGAGAGAAAAAGCGAGACGGAGTAGAGCTCAAGATAAATCAAGTGTTGTGTGAGGGGGGGGAAAAAAACGGGAAAAAATAGAGGATAAAAAGTCAATCCTGTAGGGAAGAGACAGAGCGAAGGATGGACATGTGAGGGAAAAAAATAGGGAAGCGTTTACAAGACGAATGACAGGCGACACCGTCGAACGAGAGGCTTCCTCCGACGTTTTACAGGCTGCAGGAAAAAGTCAGAGAATCCGACAGTTTGCACAGATGGTGACCACCCTCGGTCAACATTCAAATAAAAATCTGAACGATCCCCCTTTTGGGGGGGGGGGGGGGGGGGGGGGGGGGGGGGGGGGGGGGGGGGGGGGGGGGGGGGGGGGGGGGGGGGGGGGG